>BLKR01000259.1:101536-590801 GCA_011170035.1 Teleogryllus occipitalis | reverse complement strand
GAGGTAATGCCCCATGCGAAATCCTGTGCTATTCGGTGTCGCCAGGAGGTAATGCCACATGGGAAATCCGGTGCTATTCGGAGCGGCGAGCAGGTATGCCACATGGGAAATACTGTGCTAATCGGTGCTGCCAGTAGGTAATGCCACATGGGATATCCGGTGCTATTCGGATCGGCGAGCAGGTATTGCCACATGGGAAATCCTGTGCTATTCGGAGCGGCGAGCAGGTAATGCCACATGCGAAATCCTGTGCTATTCGGTGTCGCCAGGAGGTAATGCCACATGGAAAATCCGGTGCTATTCGGAGCGGCGAGCAGGTATTGCCACATGGGAAATCCTGTGCTATTCGGAGCGGCGAGCAGGTAATGCCACATGGGAAATACTGTGCTAATCGCTGCTGCCAGTAGGTGTTGCCACATGGGAATTCCAGTGCTATTCGGTTCTACGCCAATTCCAGTCGTTTTCCAACGGAGGAAGGTCAAATTCGACATGTCCAAAATTGATTGATTGATTTTTTCGTGTTTCCGGGCGCGTCAACTGCTTCGGTCATTAATTTCGTTAGTGTATTGAATTTTTTTTCTCGGGAGATGGCGGTGATCTTCCCCCGATGGCGAGATCTGGCGCCGACCTACTGTCGGCTAGTGGGGTTTCCCCCTAACCAGGACTCTCCCACCAGCGGGGCACCGCCCCAGCCGGGACAAGCTCTAAGCTCCCGACCGGTCTCCCGGAATGTGTAGTAGTGTAGTGCATGTTACTGTAAGTGTGTGTGAAAGGGGATAGGATAGGACAAGGAAGAGGAAGGACAGATCGTGCGCGGTCCGTGGCCGGTTTGGTAGGGTACTGCCCCGGCATTCGCCTGGTGTTGATCGGACATGTCCAAAACGTGACCGTGTTGTTTAAGAGATAGGCCTATTGTATAGCGATCAGATCGCTTACCTATTACCTGTGGGTATCTCGGTTCAAATTATAGCCATTGAATGGCTATTCCCCTTTTTTTTCGTGGTGAACGAAAAGTTTTCGCGGAAGGTTTCCTTCAAGTTGTTCCTTCAACTTTCCCCCCATCTTGATCAGGTTTCTCGTCCAGTTTCCCTGATCCTTTGAGCAAATGCTGAAATGGCTTTTTATTTTGCTTCTGGACTTAAATGTAAACTCATCTGTGCACGTCTTCTAGAATTCAGTGGGAAATATAGTTATTCAAATTATCGTTCTCCATGTTGACGCATTCCTTGACGAAGGACATGATGAGGAATAAGAGCCCAAATGTATAGATGATTTACTCTTGAAAATATATTTTATTACATCGGAGTGAATATATTGTTAACAATCCTTGCAAAAACGTTTGTCTCTTTCTGTATTCAAAATTCAAGTAGTATATGGTTTAGGGTAGGGGTGACAGAATTATGAAAACTTGCACAGAATTCACTTCTCCCCATAGCACGTCACACACAGTTTTTAACTGTTTTTGTTGTAAAGAAAATAAATAAATAATGTTCTTCAGTTACCTTCCTGCTGTCCACCATATCTTCATCATCGTGCATCTATTTGATCATGCATCGCCGTAACTTTACTTGTTATTTCGTGAAGTCAATTACTTGCCAAGACCTCTAGTTCGCGACTGCCAGCAACGCGTCGACAGAAATAGCGCTCCTGGTGGTTGTCCCGTATACTAAACATGCTATCGTACAGATATCTCTGAATAAAAGTAAGAAACTTGTAGGGGGCGTCGTAAATGATCCCTTTGGGCCAGGAACATCGGTGGAAAATTGCGTGTAATTGATTTGCACGTCTGATATTTGCCTCTAAATGTTAGATACTCTCGTATGCACAAGTGGAAGGTCCATGAGGACTTTTCCTTTGCATTGATTTATTATTTTTTACCCTTCAAATGCTTATGCCATTATCCTCTTAAGTTTGTTCTTGTTAATTTTTCCTCGGGAGGTGGCGGTGATCTTCCTCCGATGGATGGTGATATCTGGCGCCGACATACATCGGGGGGGGGTTTACATCTTCGGCTAGCGGGGTTTTCCCCAATCAGATATTTCTTACCAGCGAGGCACCGCCCACAGCCGGAACAATGTCCCAATTGTTCTTCCGACATGTGTGGTAGTGTAATGCATGTAAGCGCGTGTGTCTAAATATGTGTGTAAGGGGTGATGAAGGGACGAGGAATGGGAAGGAATGATCGCGTGGCTCATTTGTCAGGGTACTGCTCCGGCCCTCGCCTGGTCATTCTATCGCTACTATGGGCATTGGTCGTGTCAGTGTAGTGCATGTTTTTTCTCGGGAGTTGGCGGTGATCTTCCCCCGCTGGATGGCGAGATCCGGCGCCGACCTACCGTCGGCTTGTGGGGTTTCCCCTCAACCAGGACTCTCCCACCAGCGGGGCACCGCCCCAGCCGGGACACGCTCTAAGTTCCCGACCGGTCTCTCGGCTTGTGTGGAAGTTTAGTGCATCTGAGTGTAAGTGTGTGTGTGTGGATGTGTAATGGGTGAGGATAGTACGAGGAAGAAAAAGACGAGATGGCGCGTGGTCCGTGGCCCGTTTGTTACGGTAATGCTCTGACATTACCCTACGTGAAAGTACAGACGAGGAAGTCCGTGCTGTTTTAGCACCACTAGTTGCTATCGTTGTCAAACGCTATCGATTCATTCGGAACAGCCGTGGTCATAACGTTCTCCCTTTTTCTCCGTGGACACTTCGCCCTTTCCTTTCCCTTTCAGCGCCACCGCCCGGGCGAAGAGGGTTGGAGGGGAGGGGAGGGGGGATGCAAAAGTTACGAGCGCCGGCCGCATAAACAACCCCGAGTGCCTTCCCTTTCCTCGATGCTCTGGCGACGCGATCGTCTGCTGTCGCCCCCTCCGGCCGCCCTCCACGGCCACCTGCACACCTCAGCCAACGGAGGCCTCCTCGCACGCAAGTCTATCAGCTTCATCGTCTCGAATGGGGACCGGAGAGGTGGCTCAGGGCATCAACTGATGTCACTGCAGTGTCCTGACCTCTATCGACTCGATCGTCCCGACATCGTCTACATCGACGCGATCGTCCCGACGTCGTCTCCATCGACGCTATCCCGACGGCGGCAGGATTTTCGAATCCAGCTTATCAGCTAGGTCCAATTCAGTCGCTGTCTGGAGGAGAATTCTAGCGGCCGGCTGCTCTGATCGGTGGCGACCGCCGACCAGGCGATTGCCGGAGCAGTACCCAAACAAACGGGCCACGGACAGCGCGCGATCTTTCCTTCCTCGTCCGTGTCCTATCCTCACTCCTTACACTCACTTACATGCAGTGCATTACCACACATGCCGGAAGAATACTCGGGCGCTTATAGCTCTGCGGCTGGGGCGGTGCACTGCTGGTGGAGATACCTGGTTGAGGGAAATCCCGCAAATCTACGGGGTCGTCGTCTCCGGATTTCACCATCCAGCGGGGGAAGACCACCGCCACCTCTCGCGTTAAGACATTTCACTACATTGACGGGAATGACTGTAGCAGTTGAAGTGATTCAACGTCCGGCTGCGTCGCGTATGAGGTGGAGAGATGGCCGTGGACGCCCCTGCGAGGCGGGCAGGGGTGACCCAGGGCGGAGCGCGCCGCAAATGCATTATTCAGCGACCACGTGCAGTGGCGTGGCTTGCGGCCGCAGGGAGAGATTTCTGGCCACGCCCCCCGCCGCCCCACCCCTCCCCCACTCCCATCTCCATCGCCCCCACGCCGCCGCCGCCACTGCCATCGCCTGCACCTGCGATATCGGATTTCGACGAGCGATGCGCGTCTGAACAGGCCTATCTCTGTCACTGATTAGTGATTCCGGGAGCGTCGCCTGCTAAGGTCGTTAATCCCGTAAGTGTAGTGCATGGTTTTTCAACGCGATGTGGCGCTGATCTTTCCCCGCTGGATGGTGAGATCAGGGGCCGACCTACACATTGGAATATGGAGTATTCCCCAACCAGATATCTTCTATTAGTGGGACTCCGCCCCAGCCGGCACACGCTCTAAGCTCTCGACATGTGTGGTTGTGTAGACCGTTTAAGTGTTAGTTTAAGCGGTGAGGCTAGGAAAAGGATGAGGAAGGTAAGATCGCGTGTGGTCCGTGGTCTCGTTTGTTATGATACAGTTCCGGCATTCGCCTGGTGTTGATCGGAGAAACCACGGAAAACTACCGATCAGAGCAGCCGGCCGCTAGAACCCTTCTCCAGACAGCGACTGAATTTGACCTAGCTACGCAGCTAGTGTGGAAAATCCTGCCACACTAGAGTGGAACTCTAGGACCTCCCGCTCAGAATGACTGTAGTTAATACGTTGCGTCACCTTTGCCGGTATATATTTGAATGAGATTGTGAAAAATACAAGATTTTTGTGCTTTAAGTTATAATTATTATAAGTTTATAAGAGTTTCAGAAGTTAACTTTCGGGAAACACTTTTCCCATGTTAAATGGATCTATAACATAAAGAAAAAATGAGAAAATAACATAAAATAAGGGAGCAAATAGAAATACAGCAAAATTACGAGATAAAATTGACAATTAAAATGAAGTAATAAATTAAATTAAAAATTATTTATTTTTAGTTTACTAATTTTTATAAATAGCGAATTTTATAACTCACTAATTTCTATATCTTATAATTCAAACAACATAGAAACGTGCACAGAACTACAGTATGTCTGTAGAAAATAATAGGAACCCCATAGACGTGTTGAGAAATGTTTGGTTTCGCAGAAACTTTATCCTCATTAATGTAGAAATGAAGTGCTGGCAGCAAAGCAGTGATAACCCTCATATGACATTTAATCACATAATATAACATATCATAGTCACATCATTAAAAAGAATCTTACAGAAAGAGCCGTGCCTGCCCGTTAAGGAAAAACCAGTGGCAAAAAAGAGTATTCCTTCAAAGAGCGCGGAGAGTGCATTTCGAGTCGGACAGCGTTATCGACTGTCGAAGTCAATGACGCGACTCTTGATAATCCATGTGACCTTGGTGTTCTCATTTCTGAAGTCGATATCCGCTTCAGCTGACGCTCTTCTGTTTCCTTGTGTAAACACTATCGGACTCCAGGGAGACGAAACAGCAGAACGAAGCACTTCAAAGGATAATCCCTCCTCGGGCGGGTACAAGCAGAGGGCGCTTCAATAGTTGAAAAGGGCTCATATCGCAGTGTGAGGGTGGTTTAGCGTTCGATAGTGGAGATGCACGTGTAGAACTTGTTCCTGATCTCCCCCGACGTTCGTGAAGACCAGGCATGTGAAGGTTGTGGGCAAGGCAACAAGCTCACTAGAGCTCGCGGGCACCGCGTCCAGAGAAATTGGCACGAGATTTAAAAGCAAGGGTTGCTAGGGAATGGCGGTACGTCACTGGATGCCTGGCTCACGACAATTTTTGGAGGAAGTTAATTAACTGTTATTGTCCCAAATTTTGCTACATTAATTCCCATTTTCTCTTTAAAGCAAAGAAATGATTCATTAAAATGAAATAATACGTTAGTCCAATTTCAAATTCTCAGTTGAGAGTACAATTTTCAAAATTGAATCAAAATAATCTTGATTTTTAAACCTGTTTACTTAAGAGCGATATAAAAGCATAAACGTTTTACGTTCACTTTAGAAGGTTTAGCATACAAATATTCTTGTCTGTTAAAAGTTTGTCCGTCCGTAAGCGAGAATTGTGAACTTATAGAGACTTAATTTATTTCACATTATTGCTAAATATAATAGATAACTGAATTATTTAATTACAACAATAAAAAAGGAAAACCATGAAAGAACTCTCCATTCAAACATATTCCTGTCATTCAACAAAGATGCTTATATAACGGAGAATTTAGTAACAAAATAAACGGAATAGTAAATAAGTAGTGAAGAATATAAGCATAATACAATTCTCTGTTTTTGGATAGAAAACATTTTCGTATGAAGTCACTATTCACCGCCTCGCGCCGCTTCAGCTTGCGCATGTCCACCCCTTTCTGGATTATGAGGGGAAACAAGTGCGGAGTGAGGGGAGGTTGGCCGTGCCGGTAGGAGCGCCGGGCGGGCAAGTAGCTGGTGCGGGCGCGATATGACGTGACTGGTGTCGACGCTATTATACGCACACGTTTTCTGCCCCGGAATACCTGCCCCTATTCGTTTATAAAAATTATTGGAGTTAAGACTAAATGATGGGAAGTAGAGTCGTTGACAAAATCTAATTATGCTCCTACGTGATAGACACTATTTTGCAAATTAAAATGAGCTGCCGATTTGATATGATAGTCCTGCCGTCGAAATAACCAACCCCCACTTCTCTCGCATTTAGTGAAATAAGGGCGGGTGAGAAAATGTGCGGGATAATAGTAAGCGAAATTTCATAAACCGGGTGATGCTAAGGTCAACTCCCGACTGTGCCGGCTTTCGGCACCAGCCGACCAGCTGTTTGGATGGCTGCCACTACCTCAATAGGAATTTATTTTAGTTATTTAACGTCAAAACACTTTTGGAGAAATTCTGTGCACGTTTTCTTAACTTCTGATCTGTACCCTAACCCTTGTTCAAGTTGAAATATGAACTCAGGTGAAACCGAGCGTGTTGGGCAAACATTGATAAGAAAACATATTTCCTTGTTTGCAAGAGAAAAAACTACAGATTTTGACTATTATCCTTCATCGTGCCCTTCGTGAAGAAATCGACATACTTCCGCTATAACAGGAAGAAAGTTAATTTGAATAACTGTATTACTGTAATAAACTGTAAATAAAATGCCAATCAATAAACTATTTTATTTGGAATTGTCTATAATCAATAGATATTTTAATCCATAACATTTAACAGATGGTTACAAGTATAACATAAGTGTATGACTCACTGCAGAGTCCGCCTGCTGGTGGATTTTGGATGGGTTTCCTCGGTCGGCTCGTGGCAGACGCCAGGGCGAGTCCTTGGCAACGGGCCGCGTGCCTCGCCCGTCCTCGAGGGCAGCCCTAGCGGAGGGCTCGTAAAGTTGCCCTGCGCTCTCCAACAAAAGAACAGCGACGGCGAAGAAGCGGCCGTAAAGGGCTCTTACAAATCTATCAAAGAATTGCTTTACGCGCCCTTAAACCCGCCTTCGGGGGTCGTAGGACTAGCGAAATGTCGCGCATGGAGTAAGCCCTTTGTCCGATTGCCCTCGTAATAGAAATGTCCCTTCGAGCTACTTACAGTGTGAAGGGGTAGCGTTTTGGGATGTCAGTGTTGCAGTTTAAGTGTAGGGGTTAAATGCGTTTACATAGGAAGTAATGAGTTTGCTGCTTATAGGGAAATGGCCTTTTTCATGATCTAAAATTGAATCTGTGAGTGTTTGTAACCGATACCCAATAAAATGGAAATTTTACTTTAATAGTAACATATAGAATCCCCCCTTCTTCCAAAAATGGCTTTCCAGAATGCATCGAAGAATTTTTCAGCCCTATTATAAATTCCTGTTGAACAATACGTGCAGACGTCCAGATATTAGGCAGGGCACGTCACGAGTTGGGTAATGACCTTTCGATGTAGCATAACTTTAAATAATAGAAGTAATATTTCTAGGCTTCACAAAAGTTTTATATTTTTGATAATTGCACATTCGTTTCAAAGTTCTTTCACACTTTTAATTTTGAAGCTAGATATTTTTCTCAGTTAATAAAATCTTTTTTTCAATAGTAGATATTTAAATCATTATATAAACATTTTTTTCGAATCGTGAGTAGTTATCGTGACTTTGCGAGACGTTTTTTAAGTTGGAAAACGAATTGGGCATTATTGAAGCATTCATTGCTCACATGAAGGGAATAATGAGAATACGTGTTAAAAAGAGTAATTTTGAAGAATATTAAAATTTGTTATTATTATTATTATATTTTCATACATTTACATTTGGTTGTCAGCGCTATCGGGAGTGAAGTGGTGCTGAACATACATGCAAACAAATCAAGCGACCATTGTTGCTTTTGCAAAACTCGGCTGACGTAATATTACACGTCAAACACAATCAGACGTATAAGGCATTCACTCCTTATCTGTGTTGCTAGAACTCTCAACATATACACAACACAGCTTCAACAAATATAACCATCAACGATAGAGCATATTAATAGCTTTTATAACAATTATAACAAGTCTCCCTGATGATAAGTACGGTTATGCACTTCTGATTATGAGAACGATATTTGACCCAAAAAAACATGTTTTTCAGTTTTGAAGTTTTAAGGTGATAATTACAGTCGACTCCGGTTATAGTGGAATCGGATATAGTGAACGCTCAGTTATAGTGAGCGTAAGTCACTGTTCCCGTTTCACTTACATTACAAATAAGCATAAGAAGATTCGGTTGTAGTGAACCTGAACCTCGGCTATAACGAACGTAGGAAATAAGTCCTGTAAATTAAGGATATCGCATGTTATTAGGCGAGTAGGAGGGCCTTCGGAGAGAGGGACGGTGTTCCAATAGTGCAAGAGACATTCAAAGGTATCAAGTGTGCATGACGATACTTAGAGACAGATGACCTTGCCGAATGAAGTATAGAGATAGCACGAACTCTGGACAAGGATCTAGAGAGATTACTAATGAAAAATGTTCGAAGCAAACAATTGAAAATAATTGATTTTTTAAGGAAAAATATTTTTTTCAGTTTGTGCTGTTAATGAATTTTGCCGTATCTCTGTTTTAATAAAATCAGATATTCTGGAGAAATTCAGTTTAATTATGATATCATCGGATGTAGTGAACCGAACGTGTTAGTCCCCAGTTCACAGGCTATATGAGTTGGTACGTCTTAGTATATACTACGTACGTATGCGGGAAAGTAATAAATATGCAGTCGACTCGGGTTATAGTGAACTTCTGGGGACTAACAGTTTTTGTTCACTATATTGGATGATGTCAAAATTAAAACTAATTTCTTCACAGGTATTAATTTGTTTCGTATAAAGATACAGCAAAATACAATAACAGCACCAACTGAAAATTTCAATATCTTTACTTGACCATAAATAATCAATTATTGACTTCGTACATTTTTCATCTCCAGAGTTCGTGCTCTCTCCATTCTTGATTCTGCATTGGCCTCTGTCCCTAAGTATCGTAATGCAGTCTTGACACCTTTCAATGCCTCTTACACTGTCGGAACACAGTCCCACTCTGCAAAGACCCGTTTCCTCGCCTAATAGCATACGAGATTCTTTGGGCAGCGGCGTGGCACATGCAGGTAATGAAACTCATCGCTGATTGGAACATTCCTGGACCTCTACTTCCACCTCAGAGGAGACTTCTTGGATTAGAACCTTCGGCCGACGACATTTTCCGAGCTGCCTAGCGTTGCAATTTGTGGCACTGAGGCTTTTTTGAGGCTCATTTGAGGCACTAGTATACTTTTTTCCAGGACTTATTTCCTACCTTCACTATAGCTGAGATTCAGGTTCACTATAACCGAATCTTCTGATGCTTATTTGTATTGCAAGTGAAACAGGACCAGTGACAAGTTCAACCGAGGGTTCACTATACCCGAGTTCGCTATATCCGACTTTGCTATACACGAGCTCGCTATACCAGGGTTCGCTATATCCGGATTCGACTGTGTGAAGTACATTTGTGGGTGTTTGTGAGAGGTAAAGATGTGTGTGTGTGTTACAGATGGCGGGGGCCGGGGCGGGGCCGCCGGTGGAGGTGCGGGAGGCGGGGCGGGCGCTGCAGGTGCGCTCCGACGCGCCGCACCTCGTCAGCCTGGGCGGCGGCCGCCTCAGCACCGCCGTCACGCTGCACCCGCTGCCCACAGGTGAGGTCGGCCGACGACCGACCCGTCGGGTTGCGAGATTTTCCCCTACCAGCTATCTCCCACCAGCGGGGCACCGCCCCAGTCGGGACAAGCTCCCGACCGGTCTCCCGGAATATGTGGTAGGGTACTGCCATGTTAGTGTGTGTGTGTGTGTGTGTAAGGGGAGAAGATAGCACAAGGAAGAGGAAGGAAAGATCGCGCGCTGTCCGTTTGTTAGGGTACTGCTCCGGCATTCGCCTGGTGCTGATCGGAGAAACCACGGAAAACCACCGATCAGAGCAGCCGGCCGCTAGAATTCTCCTCCAGACAGCGACTGAATTCCACGTAGCTACCCAGTCAGTGACGACCCACCTCAACCGCTCACATGTGGTGGATGTTTCACCACATTAGTCTGGTTTCACCACGTTTTACCTTTTCCCGTCATTTTTAGAGCATATTTTGTTAATATAGTCCGTGTCAACACCATTTTAATGGTACCTGCTTCAAATAATATATACGGGATGCAACAAATTCTCATCAGAATTCCTAAGCAGCCTAATCGATTTCTTCCCTCATAAATTATAATGTCAGCCGTTGTGAGATCCACGTGACGTCTATCAGCTCCACTGTCGGTTCGGCCGGTTTCGCGACAGCTAAAGACAGAGAGTGAAGTTCGCAAGTTGAGTTCACTTAAACGAAACAAAGAAGCGTCTTTTACTCAGTGACATATCCAAGAGCTTGAGTTGTTCATTTGAATTGGATTTGATCAAAATTTTTACGTAATTTGTCTTTGCTTTTAGGACTCTTAAAACATTTTAAGAACATTGTGATAATTTTTAGCGATGTTTTAGGTCATTATAATATTCACCCTAATTATCATTTTCCTCTCAAACAGGGGCAGATACCACACTTCCAATCTCGTGTCATGTCCCACTATTTGCCAAAAGGTTATCATTTTCCATATCTCCACACTACAAGTTTGTAGTATATTTTGAGACATATTTATGTACGTATTAGCCCCTAGAAGTTCGTAACACATCATGTATTCCTAAGACACGTTCAAGTTCTGTATTTGCCAGCAAATTTTTTAAGTATAATTTTCAAAAAACAAACTGAATTAATGTTCTGGAAAATTAATGTACTAAATTAATAAAATAGTGTAATTTTAACTAAATCTGAAATATGTTGAATCAAAGAACAAACTTAAATACAAATGAAAAATGTTTCAATAATAAGTAAGGTATTGTAATATACCCAATCACACAGATCGCTTTCTTTTTCAAAATAAGAAATTACTTCTTCACAACTTCGTTCATCATTTGTCACTTCACAAACCGAACACTGGTGCATAAGGCCGGCTTTTTTATAGACTACTGCTTAGCAATGGCGGGTTCAATGGAACATCGTGGGGATCTCCCTCTATGCCATTATTTGTTTCTAATGTTAGTAAACTTATTCAAAACAATTAACTACATATTGTTTTTATCGCATCCAAAAGAATACTCACATGAATGTATCTACACCTTTTTGAATTTGAAACTAACAATAAAAAATGTTATATTAAAAACCAGTGGACCCGGAAATGCTTCACTATAGCAATGTATTACACTTCACACCGTACTAGTCACGTGATTGTCAATCACGTTTTACGCTACGCTTTGCATTTTAATAGATGAAAGACTTTCTCGCGAGGATGGTTTGAACATAGTTGTCAAATATGCTTTTGTTAAAACTCCCTCAAGTTTGGACATGAATTCTCTATGACACTGTCTTGGAGAAATTGAATTTACTTGATCGAGAATACTTTCAAGTACTAATTCCGGCCAATATTTCTCAATCGCAGGGGCAGGATATGCAGCGAACTCGCGCTTAATACTTGAGGGTGTGGCGGGTTGCACAGGGGTTCTATTCAGGGGCGTTTGAGTCGGCATAAACGCGCGTCTTTGCAGGGGAGACATAAGCACATTCTCCTTGTACTATGTCTATATTCTTCGTGCAAGTGCAAGCAATAAGATGACGAAGTTTTATAACAATCGGAGCAATGCTAGGGCAGCGCATTACATACAAACAAATATTGAGTTTTATGTGTTGTAGATGTTTGTAAAAATATTACTATCTCAACTTCATCCCGTTACTTAGATGCTGAAGAACCAAAACTTTCAAATTAATATATTATATTCTTTTTCTTTAAAATATTCTGAATGATTTTACTGGTTTGCTTTCATTTTATATATTCCCGACCGTTCGATATGAAATTAAATAATTCACCACTTTCTTTTATTGTGGGTTTTTAACAAGATTGCGATTTTTAATTGTATTTCACCTAGATATTTAACTTCAGAATTACCCATTTTCTCTCTGAAGTTGAATAACGTAGTAAATCGATCCGTCATTAACTCGTGAACTAGCAATTTCCCTTTATGTCACGAAGGTGTGCTGCTTTAATATAACAAACCTTTTCCCCCTCCTATTGAGTGACATTTCCCATTAAAACAGAAAATTACCTCACAGCAAATGAGAGTTTCACAAAACATAACTAAACCAAAATTTTCAAGATGTAGACTTCGCAATCTCATAAAACAAAAAATCTAAGAAAACATCAGAATAACAACACAAGTGCGCGAAATTTGACGACTGAGGTCAGTAATGCCAATCAGAGATAATAAAATTTCTTTGAAACCAAAGTGTGCTCAAATAATGTATTACTAATTCCCAATGCAGGCAGGAATTGAAAGAAAATTACGCATTACTTTTGAGAGGTGTCTATGATTATGTTAGGTACCCAGGAACTCGGGGAAAATACAAAAGTAATTATATTTTGAATGAAGCCAAAATTTATTTATTTATTTTACGTTAAAAACTGCGTGTGACGTGCTACGGAGAGAAGTGAATTTTTGTGTATGTTTTCATAATTCTGTGTTCCCTACTCTAAGCCATTTTGAATACAGAAAGAAATGAGCGTTTTTTGCAAGGATTGTTAACAAAATAACCGATCCGATGAAATAAAATCTATTTTCAAGGGTAAATCAGCAATTAATTTGAGCTCTTATCCCTCATCATCTCCTTCGTTAAGGAATAATACTTCCTGTCGCGACATGGAAACGATAATTTGAATAACTATATTTCCCACTGAATTCTAGAATACTTGCACTGATAATGACCTTACATTTATGCAAATATTGAATTTTTTATTCTGCCTATTCACAAATTGCGAATACCGACTCAATTGTTACTTGCGACACAGACGTCATGAGACAACAAGGTTCAAATGAACAGACTGCGTGCCATTAAATATTTGCTACTCACATGTTCCGTTATGTAACAGCAACTTTTTTATATTCTTAGTGTGAAAAATTGTTTGACTGGTTGTGCAATATGCTTCGTTATTGCCATATTCTTGAATTCTCTGACATATTCTGAATATTATTAATATATTAATGAATCGGGGTTTTTACAGAGGTTTAACGAAGATAAAGTTTGGAAATGGTGAATATTAGACAAGTTATAGAATAGGTAAGTACTGTGGTGAATAATGGGATTTGGGGTGAATTCATTAAGTAATTGGTGATTTGATGTGAACCTGGATGCATTAGTGATGGTGCGAAGGAATTGGTTCTGTGTATTTGGATTTTGTTGATTTTTATTTTTGCAACATTAATTCATATCGGACTGGCCTAGAGAAGAGTCGGTCTGATTATTGTTTTGTATAGTATTATTGCAGTTTTGTATGGGAGTTTTTTTTTAGTTTCTTGTCCACGCCTGGGGGTAATGAAGAGATGGAGCAAGTGTGAAGTTTTCTCTTCGCTATATTAAGCATATTTGGCCTTCCTGAGCGTTTCTGTCGTCGCGTTGGTGTAGAAACTGAGACGTTCACAATGGAAAGTTATAAAACTATTTTTGCCCCGACTGAGAATCGATCCCGATTTCGCACTACGGAAAGCTAGCTCGCTGTCTTTAGGCCACCCGAGGAGTATTATTATAATAATTATGCTTTGTTGTAATAATACAACAAAAATTATAATAAAATTTCTAATATTAATTTTCACAATTGTGATAATTTCATAACCCAGTAATTTGCTGATATTTCACCGACCATTAGCAAGTGGATAGCCTCCTCTTTCGACTAAAGACGGACCAAGCGTCGTCTGCCAGCTTAGAGTGCAAATCTTCGTTTCCCCTCAGATTACAAGATTCTGGGAACGCTTAACGGAATCGACAATTTCCCGTCGTTTACCGAAAAATACATGAAGACTCCAGCGTCCTTGTTCGTTTAACCGAAGACCACTTCGCCGTACATGAATTGTGATACCTTCCGCCTTGAGAACTTAAATGTAAAGTACTTAACTTCATTTGCTGCAATAACACTCTTTAGCCGGCCTAGTGGCAGAGATCGCTAAGGCAATAGTGTCGGAGTGATCTCGGACCGAAGGGTCGCGGGTTCGCGTCTCGCCTCGGGCATGGGTGTGTTTGTGTTCGTCCTTTCACCCCTTATCATCATATCGGTTCATCTTCATAGTTACCATACCGTTAACTCCAGTCGTGGTCACTAATTACCTAGATGTTGATGCGACATTAAATAACCCACAAAGAATCTTTGATGCGCGACTAAATTCAAGCATTTTCGAGAACGTTGTCTTTCTGAAAGGTAGTAATCATAAGTTCATTTTAATTGATCAGTGATGATGTTGATTTATTGATCAATGATAATAATAATAATAATAATAATAATAATAATAATAATAATGAATTATTACAATTTATTTGCTCTGTATGTGTACTGGATAAATGGTGTTGTCTCCGTTTAAATGTGCCGATCAATCCCAAGAATCCATTTTATATTACATGATAAAGAGAGATCTTTATTTTTCCGTTATTCCGAACTGTAAAAAGTGCATATTGTTCTTTACCTCCTGTCTGCACAACTCTCTAAATTAAAAAAATAAATTGAAATAGTTTTTACACCCTTCTATCACTGTCAGTTTACCTTACTATCGAAAAATGTAGTTGAAGACAAAAGTTTCAGTTTCAAACTTCAACGTACGCCTTCTCATTTCTTTCTTCTTTTCTTAGAGCTCGCCCGAATAAATCTGACGAATGGCTTCGAAAGGTTCCCCGCTTTCAGGCGCACCTGCTACCAAGAAGGTTGCGTTGTAGAGCGACGGAGAGCTCAGCTCTAGAATACAGAGTTACTTCTAAAATAACATGTCGAGTCGAGGTGTGGGCCAAAAGTAAAACAATGTGTTGGCAAAGATGACAACCGATCTCTCCTCACCCCCAAGGCATTTCACATCTGTCACAAATGTCAGAAATTTTGAACCACTTTCTGTCTTTTATTTGTCGGAAATGGAACAACTTTTTGTGTCTGTAGTATTCGATTGAACTGGAATATTTCTTCCAAATGATTTTGGTCCACTTTGAATCATAAACTTTGAAGGTTTTGTATCCTAAATCAACTCGTTATATCTTTACATTTAAAACCCCAAGGGTTTTTTGCTTTACCTCTTAGAAAACTATTGAGTGTTCTACACAATCATATTTCGCGATTTTTACTTTAAAGAAAAGGTAATGGGCTCCAGATATGTTATTTCATGTTATTAACATCTTTTATAGTAATAAACAACACATTTTATTATTATCTTAAAGTTAATAGAACGATCGTTTATCTACTGTCAGTTACGGCAGTATTCGGGATCGGATTTATATGCCCTAATAATCTATGAAATATGTTGGCAGTTATGCAATAAAAACTTAAAAAAATATGCCGTGTAAAGTAGTTTATTAACTCATCATAACTCTTTCCTAATTTTTTTACGCACAGATCATTCGGCACTTTACTGTTGCTGCACCATGCAATGAAATTTCAAAGAGTACTTAGTAATACACCCCAAAGTGGCACGTCTGCGTCTCAATAATTTGACAGTTAGAATTAGAAGCGTGATTGGCTGCAATTCCGAGAACCCCTGCCGGCCATCTTCAGCCTTTGTTTTCGCGATCGCGTGGGCTCACATTCGTAGGAAGCCCCTGTGCGACTTGTGGGCGTTCGAGACACGTGTGTTAGTTTAGCAGGGCTACTCCCCCTCCCCCACATGGACGCGACGGCGAGTAATACTCGACACGATCATGGTTCTTCTGTCAAATGCCATGCACGATTCACAACCAGGAACCTGACATTCACTTCAATATACTACGTATACAAAAACACCCATTACAAACGTGATAATTTAATTTATTAAAATACACTAGTAACTAAATGTCATGAATACGTCAAGCAAAATATGTAGAAAAAATAGCAATTTTTTCGATATGTGATGCTTATTAAGAAAACAGACAACACATGCAAGATATCCAACATACAATGTGGTTTAAATAATTTGCAATTAGGTTCTTCATGCACACACCAAGTGAGCGTCCTTTGAGACCGCAGAAGAAAACCTGCATTTGCATTGAAATCCGGGGCCTAGACAGTGTGTCCTGCGAGATGAATTCGATCTATCAAAAGCATCTTCGAGCGCAAGCAAGAGTGGAAGCGGTTGTTAGTGAAGCGACGATAGCAAGTTATTTTTTAAGTTCAAGATTGAGTGTTTTAAAATGCAACACTTTGTGAGTTATACGAAGTTTGGTTCAAATCCTATCCAAGCTGGGGACTTTTAAGACGAAAAATATCTTCGTGCGCCTTCCTTCGGTGGGGAAGTAAAGCCGGCTGTCCCATGTTGTAGATTTTACTGCAAGTAAAAGATACTCAAGCCTAAGAGAATCCTCTGAGCTAAATTCATATCGCCTGTTTCGTCACATGAGTGATACTTCCTCTCTCTGCTAGGCGGTGAAAGTAACGTAGCGAAATTTGCGTGGTGAGGCGGAGGAGCTGGCCCCATGACCCGAGCCTCGCCACGAAAAAATGATCCATAATTGAATTGAATGTCCAGCAATCGTTTCATCGTTTGTCCCTTTAAAAAACATGCTCATTAATTATAATTCTATGCATTATGGTTCTAAATTGAGAAAGCTCGAAAGAATTATCGCTTATAGCATACTGGTTCAGATCTTAGTAAATGTAAATCATTTCAATTACATTTTTAAACATGTTTAAAACAACGTGATTAATTATTGTATTGTTCCAGATTTTTTAAACCTCTTTCTTTTCATTAGTCCTGGAGAATAAGTAATGAACGATGATAATGTTTTAGAGGTTATCAATTTTCCGTGAAGTGCATATTTTCTATTTTTCTGTTGTAACTTTTCTGCTTCACCATTTCGTGCAATGCAGTCATAAAATAGTTCAGCTAAATTTGATTGTATTTATTAGGTGAACACAATACTATAAATGCGAATATATTTTTATTACTTATACTGACTATTCCACTTGTGCAATGAAAGCCAGTAGTGTTTAACTATACATACAAATTGCCCCAAACAGAGCGGTATATTACAAAAAGTTTATCGCTGTTTCTATCCGATTTTTCTTACTGCTTCTTCCAACTGGCCAATCATAAACTGAGTCTTTTCTATCTTAGGAGTAGGCGGTATACATCGATTGCTAAGTGGATATCCAATAAACCGCGTATGTTATCTAACATTACCTTTTTGATTTTATCATATTTTTTAAGACAGTTTCAAAATTTGGCGCATTTTGGAACTCTGTTGGACATAATTTCACTCGTGGAATAGTCTTATTAAATACCACTCGTACTTTGAAAATTCACCTCGTTTGGTGACTCGGGAATTTATCGACAATTTCCAAAGCACTCGTGGTATTACCTACGAAAAAGTCCTATGAATTAATCATTGAAAGTATGCGTGGTTTCGACATCACCTATTACATTGCCCTGAAATTGAGTTTTCGTTTTGCTGAAAACTCTCGGCTTGTCTCAGGGACACCTCCCCGCCCACAACTCCGCTCGGGTGGGCGGGCGGGCCCGTAGTCCTTAATGAGAAAGTGGGCGAGGCAAAGGAACTTAGAGTTTTTCGATTACATTGTCGATAATCGATAGAACTTCATTTCCCTTCACCGCCAGCTGATCACGTGGCAACTTTATTTAGAGTTTCAAAAAAAGCACTTTGCTGTCCTAACTTATGTAAATTGTTATTGTGGTGTCCAGGCACTACAATACAAAGTTAGCATGCGCAGGTCTGTACTGTCTAGAACAAGAGGGGAAGGCAATTATATTTCTGGGTACCATTTTGTAATAAAATGAGTCTGGGCCCTTTTCAAAATTTTCGGGAAATCTTGGCGTGTGCGCATTCCTGTTTTAGCCCGTGAAGGCTAGCTGTTCAGAGAATAGGCAAGCGACGTAATTTACAAGTGTAAGGAAATTATCCAACAGAAGAAATGTACTGAAGAATGAGAGGGATATTTATTAGGTGATTGAGTTACTACTACACTTGTTATTGCATTTGCGAAACAATATATCTCGTATTTATTTAAATTATACTGTTAATTGGTACTAGGGATTAAAGGTAATGGTTCACATGTTGCTGTTTATCGAATATAAAAAATCTCGGGGGTACATGCTGCTGCAAATGGACTTTCGTATTAATTGTTCCTCTGGTCGTTTCGTGCAACTCAAGCAGATGCAACCCGCCAACCGATCACAAAAATGCGTTTCGCTTCTCAGAAAGCGTCTCTTTCCTATCTAATCGCAAACAGATTCGAATCCTTGCCTCTTTCCCTTGATTGCAATTAAATTGAAATTAATTACATTTTCAAGTAAATGTAACTAATTAAAAACTAAATTAATTTTTTTATTAATAAATATTGAATGTAATTCATTCCATATTCAAGTCCCTGTTATAATGAAATCGTAGGACGTTTGTAACATACTGCCTAACGTCAATCAAATTTGCATCGATTGGAAGCTTCCTGAGTACATTAGCTTCGAGCGCATGTCTGTATTATGTAGTATACGTTTATAAAACCAGCCTTCACAGCTCATTTAACGTGTTAACTTCTTTGTAAAGAAAAAGCATTGTAATGCTGCAACAAAATCTGCGGCAAACGTTCATATTATGAGGCCCTGGTATCGAAAAAGTTGGTAAATCTTGTTCCTATAAGTAATAAATTATTTCCTGTAGCTGAAAATGCTGCCTCCGTCGGGAGTGTAACCCTAGGACCTCCCGGTCAGAGGCATCGGTTGATGCTCTATGCCACCTTAGCGGGTGCGCGCAGTTGGGTCTTTGCACGTGAACGGGCGGCCACGTGGGAAGGGGGAATTAGCCAGTAGATCGGCGCAGAGGGTGGGGGCGTGGGGGGGGGATTAGCAGGAAGGACGGCGGGCGGCCATTGGCTCTCCACTTGAGATCCCTGGCATCCGGCGGAAGAGGTGGGAGGGAACCTCGGCCTGATCGATCGCGAGCTGCCCCTGTGGGATCTTGAACCCGGCAGCGCGGCGCCGCCCTCGCCCAACTCTTCGCTGACCTGCCCAAAATCCTGCGAGAGGTTGCCAACGTATTCATATCCACAGACTCAGTCGTGGGCGTCCAATACAACCACGTGCGGTCTCGTTAATTTTAATTTTAACCCTGATATTTAGTGTATTATTTACCATTTTGACAGAATAATTCTAAAGAACCTGTAACAAGTCTTGTACCGCAGCCTCTAGGTCAATGACCCCCATCTCGATCAGGTTTTTCGTCCGCTTTCCCTGATCCTTTGAGCAAATGCTGAAATGGACCTTTGTTTTGCTTCTGCACTTAAATGTAAACTCATAATCTGTGCACGTCTTCTAGAATTCAGTGGGAAATATAGTTATATAAATTATCGTTCTCCATGTTGTCGCGTCAGGAAGTATTCCTTGACGAAGGACATGATGCGGGATAAGATCCCAAATTTATAACTGATTTACCCTTGAAAATATATTTTATTACATCGGAGCGAATATTTTGTTAACAATCATTGCAAAACAAAGCTCATTTTTTTCTGTATTCAAAATTCAAGTACTATATGGCTAAGGGTAGGTATCATAGAATTATGGAAACGTACACAGAATGCACTTTTCCCAGTAGCACGTCATACACAGTTTTTAACTGTTTTTGACGTAAAATAAATAAACCGGTAGATACACAATTAAGAGAATACAACTTGTACAATACTTGTATAATTTGAAATGAGGTGACACAAAACTATCCACCCATTTATTTAGCTGGTGTCGAAAATTCTCCATGGGTTTTGGAACTGATTGATGTACGGTGATTTAGTTCTGGACTTGCAATTCAACTACATGCGGTCTCGAAACTGGTAGTGACGCGAAGAGAATGTAATCTGAAATGAGGTGAAATACCTGTAGTTCAAAACGTATTAACTCATCAAGACAAAACATAATACGTTTTGATGTGCACAAGCATGATTTAGCTATTTCTAATAAGACAAATATATTTTCTCTCCTATTATAAGAAAACCTAATATTCTTTCATTGGGCGAATCTTTGCGCTACGTTCAGAAAGTTTAAATGTTCTTACGAATTCGCTTCAAAACCACTTCAAATTAATTATACTTGGGATTTCGTAACGTAGCGCAGGTTTGTCTTCACGATGGAATACGTCACGGCTTTTCGCGTCTTTCTTGGCATTGCCGCCAGATGTCGCATGATCTGCCGCACTGCTTGATACGGTTGCGATCATGCGACATCTGGCGGCATGATCGAGAAAGACACAAAAAGCCGCGCCATATTCCATCGTGAAGACATTCTCCCCTAGGCGCCACGTTCTCAAACCCCAAGTATACGGAGTGAATACATTTTGATGCGATCCTACGAAGATGCGTCTCCGTGCCCCGTGTGTGTGTGTGTGTGTGACGGGGGGCGGCGAGGCTCTCGGGCCTGAGGCCGCCCTTCAAGGGCCATCGATCCCTTGCGATGAGGAGGGCCTCCTTCGCCCTCGCCCCCTCCCGCCCAATTCTCGCGGCCGCGCGCCAGGTGCGGGAGGGGCCGCAGCCCATCGATTTCCTCCGGAGCCACGAGCTACAACCTCCAGCACAGGGCGGGCGGGCTATAAGCTCCAGCTTTTTTCTCACCTTCTACTTTCTCCCACTTACTAACAAGACAGAGTTATGTAATCGTGTGCCGGAAAAAGGGAGAATTTTCGAAAATAAAACTCTTAACGCCGGGCCCTGGTACCGAAGAAGCGGACGAAACTTTTCTCTGTATACTGTAAAACTAGCGTACCCGAGTGAAAACTCTCGTATGTAGAACTCCACCTCTTCACAATCCTTCCATATCCGAATGAAGAGGGAAAGTTGTTAATACGTGTTTATTTGTTTAAAAAATTTATAAAGGTAACTTCCAATGAACTTAGAGAATATCAAATAAAAGCATAAAAAACAATGCAATTGATGTGTGAAACATTTTCGGTAAAGGTTTATTCAGTATTGTAGAAAGATTTTCATGGAACAATTCACAACGCTTCCTTAACATTATTTGAAGTAATTATGCAATTTTTCTAGACAGTTAGCTTTTCGTTTTCATTGATAGTCACAAAAATATTAGAAAAGCTTTTTACTCTTGAGAAAGCTACGTAACGATGTCGATGCGGAAATACACCATCGGGCAAGTACAACCTACTTTTGCAATATTGTTTAACTAGTTAACTTTAACAAAGAGGTACACCCGTGCAATTCAGTCGCATAGAATATGAAACAATTACTTTAATACAGTTTCAGATTCTGTTCGTTTCTGAAGACGTGGTGTGTTGCAGTAATAGTTTAGTTAGTATTGAGTAGTATCGATAAGCTCTGGACCAGCGAAAATGTAATAGAATGTTTAAAAATATCTCATCTTGTAGATTTTGGTGCGATGAACTTTTCATTGGGGCCCTTGGCCTCAAAATTCAAGTATTTTAGGGCCCTAGAACGCTTCGTTTATAAGTTATGTACATTTGAGCAATGCTGGCGAGTGATGCGGGTTGCGTTTGACATTTTTCGATGCGTATTTTTTTAACAAATCCTTCATATTTTTAAAGCCAAAGTGCAATTGGTCACGTCTTAGTGAAATCCCTTTCTTTAGAGACATTATTTATAAAGATGGGTTGCGTGTGAGAGACGCGAAAGTTATCTATACCACTGAAATAATATAGGAGACGACCACTTCCTCTAACACGTGGTGTAGAGGTGTCCATGTTTTGTGAATACTTGATACCGAAATTCGCTTGTAGGCAAATGTCTGTCTGTCTGTAGTCAACGCTAGCGCTGTAATCGTTCAGCCGATTTTTTCTAAAATTGATATTCCCCGACTGATCTGAAGAAACTCGGGGCTTTGGGAGTTTCGGATTTTTTTCATTTTTGAGGGTTCTTTACATTAAGGTTCAACATTTTCAAACTTTGCATAAAAGTAGCACCAATTTTTTTATCAAAATATTGTCCTCGGATCGCGTAAAGGACGCTAAGTGAATGGAGCTCAAAATGCTAGTCAAGCGATACAATGACGTTTGTAAAATATTTTTGATGCGAGGGATAAAACTATTTTGAAAGTAGGAAATGTTTTTGCTTATGCTTTGAAAATGCTTTGAAAAATCCGCTTTTGCTTGTGACTGTATAGAAAAATTAATTTCTGAAAACTCACAAACCCTACATTATTAAAACTAACGGAAACTAATTTGAAACATAATTCAGTAAGTCATTTGAGTAGGTGATGGTCCATCGCTCGGTCCTAAGTCTTAGATTGGGGCAGGGTCAAAGAGATCCAACGCACCCGGGATCGATGCTCGTTGTTTAATGTTCCGCTCCCGTATTCGTCTGTAATTGATCAAAGGACACTCTGCAATAGACGGAACAGAGAAGCAGCCAAATCTTATTCAGTCGGTTTTCGACTTCAACTCACCTACTCCGCTTCTTGCAGAAATGGGATTTCAAATGTACATCTAATACATTACTAATTTCAAATACGCGCAGAGATTGACAGAAAACTACGCCATCTACGGCCATATGAGAGTTTTGTAAAATACCCTGCAACTCGGGAAAAATCAAAAGGAAATGAAAGTATTTCGGTGTTAACTAAAAAATACAAATATTTTATTGTATCTGAATTACTATTTCCCAATGCTGCAGAAACTGAAAGAAAGGTACGCAGCTTGCAGCCGTGAGATTGGTGTCTATTGTATCATTAGGCACCTAGAAACTCTGAAAACATCTTCTACACAACCAATTTCCAATGCAATTCTACTGTTCAAGGTAGAATTGCGTTTTTCGTGGTAAAACTAGGATATCGCTATAAAGAATTTATCTACTCCCCTCTCTTTTTTATTCACTCAATATTAAACGAAACTAAATTCAGTAACTTTGGAAAGTCAAGTGGGCTGAGGATGATGAAAACACAAATACGAGTAGGCTGATATTAAGAGTACGAAGGTTTGTATGTGTTTTAATTGAAATATCTGACATTAATTTCTAAATGAAACCTGTTGTTTTTAATTAATCTTTGAATTATGCGATATACATTTTTTTGAAAATATTGATTAAACTTCAATTAAATCGATATAGAAATAAAATGTTTGTATTTTTTAAAATCAATAGTAGAATTGTGTTGATGTTTCAGAAGCGTTGCTTAATTGTAGTTTTCGAGATTATTGAAAATTGTGGCCTAATCGCAATTTTTGGTTGCTTCTTGTTGTGTGTATTAAGATTTTTCAGCCAGTTTTTCGTGGCAATGATTGTCTTAAAAAATTGACAAAGTAGTTGTTGTTAAACTTTATAAAAAACAAAAAAAACTATATGAAATATTTCTCCGATAAGAAATGCATAGCTCAGACATTTTACGTTCTTTCATTATCTTTTCATTTCATCCCGCTCGGACTTCCATTCATGTTTTCTCTGTAGACCCGACCACAATGCCTTGTAACATATTTCGTCTTCAGAATATTCCTGCTGCAATAAGAAAAAATACTTAATAAACTTTTTCCAGATTTCTGTAGTTAACCCCTCGAAATGTTTATTTATTCAATTATCAAAACCGTTTGTTTCGTTTGAAGGTGGCCTTGCTATTATTCTTGAATACTCTAATTACGTTTTGAAAATGGTTTGCAAAATAGAAAAATATATTAATTTATTATATGCTCTTTTTTTAAAATATATACTTTTATACTTTTGAGCCACACTCGGCTCTTTCACGTTATTGACGATTTATCATCATTCTGCAATATAGAAGTATCACTGATAGAATGTGCGTCAATATTAATTTGCATGTGAGCTCTTATTTTGACTTACTGTACATATTTCATTTAGGTTTTATTAATTATCATATTGTTCTATGTATTCTTATCTGAAAATGTGGAATTACAAAAATAATTGGCACTTATCTGGATATTTGCAAATACTACATTGCGAAGGTATAAATATAATGTAAAAAATCGTCAGGGTAGGTCAATAAAAAGTAATTTTACATTACATTTATATTACGAGGTAAAAGTCATCAGAATGACTTATTGCGAAGGTAGCACAAATAGAGCTTAAATACTTACAACTGCAAATATTACTTGTACAGTAGAAATTATTATTATTATTACAGAAATTAAAATTCTGAACATGTGGAGTAAATAAATCCACGTTCGAAATACTCAAATGCGTTCTTAGGCAACATAAATATGAAACCACATAACAATGGAGACATTCTCACTTTTTCGATTCGTGTTGTTCTGATACCCTGGAAACGTATACTATTTCTCATGGCCATCTCGCTTCGACAGCCGCGTGCAGGATCCAATTTTTATATTTTTTATTCGTAGCACCTCTTCATGTCGTATGTCGGTCGTGAGGCATTCTCAAAATTAACTGATCACTCGGGATAACATCCTGACGGTGTATTTCGGGGCGTTAGGTTATTAGGTTTTTTTTCCTGTTCGTCCGCGGCTGTAGTCTAACTTCAACAAAATGCGTGAGTGCATTTCCATCCACGTTGGTCAAGGCGGCTGTCAAATTGGCAATGCATGTTGGGAATTGTATTGCTTGGAACACGGCATTCAACCAGATGGGCAAATGCCATCAGATAAATGTTTGGGTGGCGGCGACGACTCGTTCAACACATTCTTCAGTGAAACGGGAGCTGGAAAACACGTTCCTCGGGCAGTGTTTATAGACTTGGAACCAACAGTTGTGGATGAAGTTCGGACAGGCACATACCGGCAGTTATTCCATCCCGAGCAACTAATCACTGGAAAGGAAGATGCAGCAAACAACTACGCACGTGGTCACTACACTATAGGTAAGGAAATCGTGGACTTGGTTCTGGACCGCATCCGCAAGCTTGCTGACCAATGCACTGGACTTCAAGGCTTCCTCATCTTCCATTCTTTCGGTGGTGGCACTGGTTCTGGTTTCGCATCACTTCTTATGGAACGGCTGTCTGTGGACTACGGTAAGAAGAGTAAGCTTGAATTTGCCATATATCCAGCGCCTCAGATCTCCACTGCTGTTGTTGAACCTTACAATGCCGTATTATGCACACACACAACCTTAGAGCACTCAGACTGCGCCTTCATGGTAGACAACGAAGCTATTTATGACATTTGCCGCCGCAATTTGGACATTGAACGCCCCACCTACACCAACCTGAATCGACTGATTGCCCAGATCGTGTCTTCTATCACTGCTTCCCTTCGTTTTGACGGTGCTCTTAACGTAGACCTGACGGAATTTCAGACCAACTTGGTGCCGTACCCTCGTATTCACTTCCCGCTGGCCACATACGCCCCCGTTATTTCTGCTGAGAAAGCGTACCATGAACAATTGTCCGTAGCTGAGATCACCAATGCCTGCTTTGAGCCTGCCAACCAGATGGTGAAATGTGATCCTCGTCATGGCAAATACATGGCGTGTTGTATGCTGTACCGTGGTGATGTGGTTCCGAAGGATGTAAATGCATCCATTGCTACCATCAAGACGAAACGCACAATCCAGTTCGTGGACTGGTGCCCTACTGGTTTCAAGGTAGGAATCAACTACCAGCCACCTACAGTTGTCCCTGGTGGTGATCTGGCCAAAGTTCAGCGAGCAGTCTGCATGTTAGCGAACACAACCGCAATTGCAGAGGCGTGGGCACGATTGGATCACAAATTCGATTTGATGTATGCCAAGCGTGCTTTCGTACATTGGTATGTGGGAGAGGGCATGGAGGAAGGAGAATTCTCTGAGGCCCGCGAGGATTTGGCAGCCCTGGAGAAGGACTACGAGGAAGTGGGCATGGACTCTGTGGAAGGAGAAGGGGAAGGAGCAGAAGAATACTAAAAGAAAAAAAAACAAATTAATTTTCTCTCATTTGTGTTATTCCCGGCAAGTCATAAGTCTGATATTATATTCTAAAGTCCTTTCCATTTTTGTACTTTTTATATTTTTATACATTTTTACTGTCGATTTGTAAAAAAATAACTAAAATGAAAAAGAATGTGTGCGATAAATAAATGGATCTGCACGAAATTACCTTCTTTTCTTAGTGGAATAATTTTATATTTATTTTGTTACAATCTCAAATTCAAGTAGACTTCATGGTAGCAGTCTGGTATCAAAACTTCCCAAAATTTACTAAGCATCAAATTATCCTCGGTAGTCAATAATTGGGTTTAAGATGATAACGTGACTTAGGGAGAGTTGGGGATGTATTTGAAAATATTTTTTTCAGGATACTTGTTTTTGAACTGATTGAAATGAACATTGCATTCATATGTTGTTTCATATTAATGTTTTGTGTTAATATATGCATTTATAATTGTCTAGTATAGACCTTGCCTCAAATTTGAAATACGTATGTCATTTCATTGAAATATTTTTACACAGGCGTAATATCTGTATTCCCTTATTAACCAAATAGATAAAATTAAATTGATGTGACAGGCAATATATTGATCTCACAATTCAGTTATTTTCGGCAGAAGTCTCTTAATTTAGCTTTTCATAACGATCAGTCCTTTAACACTAAAGTAGATAGACCACAGAATATAAACTTCTCCACATCTAAATATTGTTCTTATTTAAGGTTCATTTCATATTAGGGATGGAGTCTCTCCCAGAAAGGGTATTGTAGGTAATGAATGCAAATATATTTGTCTTCAATAATTTCTCTCTTCAAATAATGAAAGTAAAGTTTTTATTATGCATTTCACCTATAATGCTAACCATATATATATATATATATATATATATATATATATATATATATATATATATATATATACCAGTGGATACTAACCAATGGTATATTCTATACCAGTGGATACTAACCAAGAGAAAAAATTTTATATATTTTTTCAGCTTTAACATCTAAGGAAAATATTTCTTTACTGCCCTTTCTGATTATGCATGTTGTTTATAAAGAAAGCAAGAAATAGTTTGATAAATATAATTCAGGAATCATTTTATGTACAGTTACGATATTTCCGAAATGCATATTTACATAGATTACGGAATAACGCTCCAAAAATAGAAACTTGAGTACACAAAAAGAAGTATTCTAAGGGAATTCCTGTTAGAGGAAACTTTCATATATTTTTATGTTCACCTCAAGTATACTTTTAGCCAGGACAAAAGTATAACCTTTACGTGTATGGTTGCAATACAGGGTGCAATACTTTCCTTACGCCTTTTGGAGATGGATCTAGTGAGAGATCTTTGGTTCCAAGAAAAGAATTTGAGTAATTGATTTCAAATGAGTAATTTTACCTAACCTCGGGGAAAGAAATTATTTTCATACGCAAAGAATCATTTAATGTCATGCCGTGTTGTGTTTCTACTGCTCCTTTAGTTTGTTAGAACATTACGATCATGTAAAGTTTCTTGAAAAAGTGTTCAAAAGAAGCTTCGTTTATTATGGACTGAGAAGAAACTATTTTGTTGGTTCTTGACTTAAAAAATACTGCTGTAACGTGCTTACAAACACCCAACAACACAAAAGAATAAAATCTACACTCTCTCAGAAAATCACCACTGAAACGGACCATAAGGCTCTCAAGCAAATTTATCTCAAAGTGGCATATCGCAAACTGACTGAGGATCACACTGCTAACGGGTGGTAAGGGGCTGAAGTTACAAAACAAAATACAAGTTACGAAGTGTCGAAAATTAACTATTGGTTAGTATTAAAGGGTTAGGTATGTGTTACACTTTAACGTTCACGTGAATTGTCAACACTGATTTCGCTTTACCGCTTCTACTGCTAGCAAATCAGAACAGGAAGTGGAAGTCGTACGGCGTAATACAATGTGTACGAAAAACATACTAAATTGGAGTCAACATTCAGTATAAAATGATCAAAACCCCATATAGACCCCACGGGTTCATAGGTTAAATAGTATCATAAGTAACTGTAAGACAATTAAATGTGTGTTTTGACATTGCGATGTTTTGTGTTTTTTGGATGCTACGGCATTTTGAATTTTAACCCGTTTTCAAAAGTAGGGAATATTTTGGAACAAAAATTATGAACCACATAGTTATTAATCGACCAGAAAAGAAATTGATCTGGTTGGAGTAGCCCCAAAACATCAGAGAGTGTAGTCTGATGTCGGTCGACATTTACTTTGTTATCGATAGAAACTTGCGTAGACCAAGACCAACTACATTCCAATGTAAGTAATGTGGAACGTACAGTTAGTCCTGATTGGACAGACCAGAATATATCTGCATGTTTATTTCTCACCTTTCTGATGGTAAAATTTTGTCCATCTGATGACATTATTATTCGATATCAAGTTGTGTCGTAAGGTTTCAAGACGTTAATTGTGATTGTACTTTGTGTATGACGTGTATAACCTTAAAATTGTAGGTTCAAAGTTGGTACTTCCGCGAAAGAAAATTGCACTTGCCGATGGAGTTGTGCTCTTTTTATTTCCGAACGTACCAAATATACCTTTCGGAATTCTACCGTGCAGCGGACAGACACGGAAAAATGAAGAGAGGTTTTAATGAGTGAAGAACATAATTATTATAAAGACTGGTTAGCAGATTACATTACCAGATTTGTTGAAATTGAAAATACTATTTAGCACTTCAACAATAAATATTGGATAGCGTATTAAAAAAATGTGTATCTTTCATTGCGATTCACTCATTTGGTCTTCTACTGTAAGATAAGTTGCAACTTTACATACCATGTATGGTGCATGTTGTTTATAAAGTTAAGATAATAAGTTCCATAACTTTTGAATGGATTTTTTACAACCATTCTGTGATTTATATTCTAAATTAAAGAAACTTGAGAGTTTCGTGAGTATTATGAATGAGCTTGAAGTAAACACTAGAGAGAAAATCCAGTTATTTCTGAGATTGGTGGATGAGTGTGCAGAACAATATGTAAATGGAAAAATAGTGAGATTTCCTTTCTTGGGGAATATATTAAATTTTTCAATTCAAAGTAGTGTGTGTTCTTTCCTCATCTCTTGATATTAGATGTATTTTGAAACTAAATGGCTTTTAAGGGATGTGGTTCACGGCTTTTGGAAGGCTTTTGGCTTCCAAATGGCTTTTGAAAGTAGAGCAAACAGACCTGAGAATTAAATTGAATTAATTCGTGGGCGTTTTGATTTCTTATATTCAAAACATTATAAACTCCATTAATCGAAGAATAGGAGAACCGCAGATGAGGGGAGCATTAAGCTTTGGGCCAATGACTCACGTCTTGATTAGGTTTTTCATCCAGTTTCCCTCATCATTTGAGCGAATGCTGAGATGGTCGCTTGTTTTACTTCTGGACATACATGTAATTTCATTATCTGTGCAGGTTTTCTTGAGTCAGTGGGGAATAAAGTTATTTAAATAATCGTTATTCATGTTCTCTCGACATTAATTCAAATCCTTCACTAAGAGCACTATACGAGATACTAGACAAAATCTGATTTGCCTTGCAAATAGTTTTTATTTAATGGGAGCTAATATATTCGTATCAATCCGCGACAAAAACGCTCTTTACTACATGTACTTATAATTCAACTTAATATGTATGTAAGTTATGGTGGGGATCCCAGTGCCCAAGAAAATTTTCACAGGGTGCACTTCTCCTGATGTTGTGTCACACACAGTTTTTTATGTTTTTGACGTGAAATAATTAAAAAGAAATCAGGAGTAATTAAACCATTAACAGCTCATTTTCAAATAAGAGCTTTTATTAATCTGTTTTCGACTTTTGATTTTTCTGCGCGGTTCTACAAGGGCCTACCGCCAGCGACTCTATTCCTTAAATGCCTCTTCATGACAATCCTGTATCAATCGTGCATTGCTGGCTGCTCCACGTGGCATGTACGTGTCGACGTGTCAACTCTGCCCTTTTAGTGTTATTTCTCTACAACTAAGATTGTAAGGGAAAACCTGCTTGACATCATTTAAAGATCTAAATTGGGGAATAAATTGCACTGAAAATGAAATGTCTTGTTTTAATATTAAAAATGTAGGAGAAGTTTGAAAATAAATTTAAACTTTGCAATCTTCAAATTTTATTGGTAAGAATTCACATTTTCATTTCATTAGAATAAATAAAGTAACATTTTTATAAGTAAAATTTCTTCTATTCCAGCAAAAAATAAAGACAAATTACAGCCGTTTTACAGAAAATTTCGAAACTGTCACAGGCCCTTCATGTAAAATACATTCAAAAATGAAAATATCTTAATAATCTCCGGGTCGGCACGGCTAGATTTTATTCCAGATCTATTTACCCAGTGTCGGTTCATGAGGTTCTAATCTGTCAGTTATCCATGACACATACTTCTATCCATCCCTATACACGGATTTTCGTGTAAAAAGTTCTATGAATCTCATCAGCATCTGTATTAATCTAACTCATTCTTGGAAAAGCAGTAATAAATCTTAATTCTGACGTGCGCCCGACATTATATCTCAAAATAACTTTAAACACGGGTTGTACTACCGTCAATTATATTATTGATAAGATTCCAATACTTTTTCTCCCTAAACCACAGTACAAAATAGGGAGAAGAAGTAATAATTGAGGACCTTCTCGTGTTCGCATAATTCGCTTGCAGGTGCATTAGGAATTCTTTAGTCGAATGGGCGAATTAGAATGTATTTAAGGGAGGGTAATTTAAGTTTGGACCTCTATAAATATTTTTTAAATAAATTGTTTTCATTGTTATCTTGGAAAACAAAAATATCTTCATAATTATGGATGAAGTTTTGGTTGTGATGCAGATTTAAATATGCTAATTATTTTGCATAAATTGTGTAAAATTACAAATAAATGAAGGCTGGAAGGGTTCATGCACCACTCCCGCCCTCCGCCCACGCCCTGGATCCGCCACTTCACAGTTGTGTGGGAGTCGACGTGGTGCCTTCAAATGCACATTGACGAGCTATTCAATTAAGATCACCCAAGACGCACGCAATCTGGTGTATACTGTTGTTATGACTGTGATGACACGTATGAGCGTTTATGAACCGCCTCGTGTGACTGGGTGCTCGTGCGCGCTGTTGTGCGTGTGAAAAGTGGGAAGCAGGAGCGTCTTCGTCCACGCTCCCAGGGCAGAGGGCAGCGGAGGCTACCGCGTGTGGTTCAGACAAACCGCACAGCCTCATTTTGGGAATTTGTTTATTTATTCTACGTCAAAAAAACACTTAAAACTGTGTATGACGTGCTAAAGGGAGAAGTGAATTTCTTGCACGTTCTCAAAATTCTGTGATCCCTACACTAAGTCATATACTACTTGAATTTGGAATTTAAAAAAAACAACCGTTCCCATGTAATAAAATCTATTTTCAAGGATAAATAAGCCATACATTTTGCGCTCTTATCCATGTTGTCCAGCTGGATAATACTTCCTGCCGCGTCAACATGGAAACGATAATTTGAATAATTATATTTCCCATTGAATTGTAGAAGTCGTGCACAGATAATGAAGTTACATTTATATCCAGAAGTAAAACAAGGGGCCATCTCAGCATTTGCTCAATGGATCAGAAAATACGAGAAATGATACTTGAGCTCTCGGCACAGTAGTGGCGCTGAAACTTGTCCTCCAATGAGTTATATCCAAATATGAAATGGTTCACTGTACATATTCCTGTAAATAAATGTTTTATCTGTTCTGTATCCCTTATGATGGCCAAATATACGGCCGAAACGTCGGCACTGTAAAGTGTTTGCTTTCTTTACTGTGACCCACACTCAAGAACCATTAGACATATAAAGGGAGTTATACTCCGATTTAAATGTAGTATCCATCAAGACCACGAGCTGCAAGGAGAGGGAGACACTGTCATCCAATCGATTGGATTGCTTCTTTACGACTTAATGTTTTGGTCTTGGAGCTTCCGATGCGATAACGATGACCTCCTCTCCTTGTACCTCGTGGCCTTGATGGGCCACTACATTTAATTCGGTGCATAAGCAGACGCTGTTAAAGTGATGACCCGTCGTTGGAGAGGCGGGGAGGGCATAATGGCTTGCGCTCGTGTCTTCCACCGCTGGACCCGGATTGGACAAATAAATGAATGGAAGATGTAGATTTCTTGATGTTCTCGTGACCATTGATGAGCTTCCGTATAAAAGCTCTTGGTTTGCTCTCTGTGATGTCATCAATCCAATTCAGCCTGGTCCAATTGTTCCAGTCCTTGGCTTTCATCACACCGAGCCTGCCCGGTCATCGCCATGTGCAATACAGCGATGCAGGTTTGCAGGTATCCGTCATTGAGCACGCAGGACATGACTGGAACCTATTCCAGTCAGCAGATTTTATGTCACAGGTATACAAATGTTGATCCACAGTATGACGACTGTCTCAATTCTCGTGGTGATTATGTGGAAAATAGTGTAACATGTGCTATATCTAATGCAATAAACCCGCCTGAAGTGGCTCAGGACATCGACTGCTGTCATTACTCTGCCTCTGTCCACGAGGTTCTAGGGTTCGTGTCCCGATGGTGTCGGGATTTTCGGCACAAGTAAGATAGCTTGATTAAAGTCAGTCACTGGAGGAGAATTCTACCAGCCGGTTGCTCAGACCGGTAGTTTTTCTTGGTTGCTCCGATCAACACCAGGCGAATGTAGGAGCAGTAGCTTAACAAACGCGCGCGATCTTTCCTTCCTCTTCCTTGTCCTATGCTCACCCCTCACATACACTCACGCACATGCACTGCACTCACCATTCGCGTCGGGAGCTTGGGGCTAGTCCCGGGTGGGGTAGTGCCCGCTGGTGGGAAATCTCTGATTGTGAAGTCTCCAACGAGTATATGTTCGCCATCTAACTGTGCAAGAGAACCGCCTGATGCGCCAATGTGTGTGTGTGTGTGTGTGTGTGCGTTGCAGGGCGCGTGCTGGTGGGCAGCGGGGCGGCGTGCGAGGTGCGGGTGAGGGTAAAGGGAGTGGTGTGTGTGTGTGCGTTGCAGGGCGCGTGCTGGTGGGCAGCGGGGCGGCGTGCGAGGTGCGGGTGAGGGTAAAGAGAGTGTGGTGTGTGTGCGTTGCAGGGCGCGTGCTGGTGGGCAGCGGGGCGGCGTGCGAGGTGCGGGTGAGGGTAAAGGGAGTGGTGTGTGTGTGTGCGTTGCAGGGCGCGTGCTGGTGGGCAGCGGGGCGGCGTGCGAGGTGCGGGTGAGGGTAAAGGGAGTGGTGTGTGTGTGTGTGCGTTGCAGGGCGCGTGCTGGTGGGCAGCGGGGCGGCGTGCGAGGTGCGGGTGAGGGTAAAGGGAGTGGTGTGTGTGTGTGTGCGTTGCAGGGCGCGTGCTGGTGGGCAGCGGGGCGGCGTGGCGAGGTGCGGGTGAGGGTAAAGGGTGTGGTGTGTGTGCGTTGCAGGGCGCGTGCTGGTGGGCAGCGGGCGGCGGCAGGTGCGGGTGAGGGAAGGAGTGGTGTGTGTGTGCGCTGCAGGGCGCGTGCTGGTGGGCAGCGGGGCGGCGTGCGAGGTGCGGGTGGAGGGTAAAGGAGTGGTGTGTGTGCGTTGCAGGGCGCGTGCTGGTGGGCAGCGGGCGGCGTGAGGCAGGAGGGTAAAGGGTGTGGTGTGCGTTGCAGGCGCGTGCTGGTGGGCATGGGCGCGTGAGGTGCGGGTGAGGGCGGGGCGAGTGGTGTGTGTGCGTTGCAGGGCGCGTGCTGGTGGGCAGCGGGCGGCGTGGCGGAGGTGCGGGGTGAGGGTGGTGTGTGTGTGCGTTGCAGGGCGCGTGCTGGTGGGCAGCGGGCGGCGCGAGGTGCGGGTGAGGTAAAGGTGGTGTGTGTGCGTTGCAGGCGCGTGCTGGTGGGCAGCGCGGTGCGAGGTGCGGTGAGGGTAAAGGATGTGGTGTGTGTGCGTTGCAGGGCGCGTGCCAGGCAGCGGGGCGTGCGAGGTGCGGTGAGGGTAAAGGAGTGGTGTGTGTGTGTGCGTTGCAGGGCGGCGTGCTGGTGGGCAGCGGGGCGGCGTGCGAGGTGCGGGTGAGGGTAAAGAGAGTGTGGTGTGTGTGCGTTGCAGGGCGCGTGCTGGTGGGCAGCGGGGCGGCGTGCGAGGTGCGGGTGAGGGTAAAGGGAGTGGTGTGTGTGTGTGCGTTGCAGGGCGCGTGCTGGTGGGCAGCGGGGCGGCGTGCGAGGTGCGGGTGAGGGTAAAGGGAGTGGTGTGTGTGTGTGTGCGTTGCAGGGCGCGTGCTGGTGGGCAGCGGGGCGGCGTGCGAGGTGCGGGTGAGGGTAAAGGGAGTGGTGTGTGTGTGTGTGCGTTGCAGGGCGCGTGCTGGTGGGCAGCGGGGCGGCGTGCGAGGTGCGGGTGAGGGTAAAGGGAGTGGTGTGTGTGTGTGTGCGTTGCAGGGCGCGTGCTGGTGGGCAGCGGGGCGGCGTGCGAGGTGCGGGTGAGGGTAAAGGGAGTGGTGTGTGTGTGTGCGTTGCAGGGCGCGTGCTGGTGGGCAGCGGGGCGGCGTGCGAGGTGCGGGTGAGGGTAAAGGGTGTGTGTGTGTGTGTGCGTTGCAGGGCGCGTGCTGGTAGGCAGCGGGGCGGCGTGCGAGGTGCGGGTGAGGGTAAGGGGAGTGGTGTGTGTGCGTTGCAGGGCGCGTGCTGGTGGGCAGCGGGGCGGCGTGCGAGGTGCGGGTGAGGAGTAAGGGTGTGTGTGTGTGTGTGCGTTGCAGGGCGCGTGCTGGTGGGCAGCGGGGCGGCGTGCGAGGTGCGGGTGAGGGTAAAGGGAGTGGTGTGTGTGTGTGCGTTGCAGGGCGCGTGCTGGTGGGCAGCGGGGCGGCGTGCGAGGTGCGGGTGAGGGTAAAGAGAGTGTGGTGTGTGTGCGTTGCAGGGCGCGTGCTGGTGGGCAGCGGGGCGGCGTGCGAGGTGCGGGTGAGGGTAAAGGGAGTGGTGTGTGTGTGTGCGTTGCAGGGCGCGTGCTGGTGGGCAGCGGGGCGGCGTGCGAGGTGCGGGTGAGGGTAAAGGGAGTGGTGTGTGTGGTTGCAGGGCGCGTGCTGGTGGGCAGCGGGGCGGCGTGCGAGGTGCGGGTGAGCGGCGCGGGGGTGGCGGCTGAGCACTGCGCCATCGAGACGTCGGCGGCGGGCGTGGTGACGCTGCTGCCGCTAGCCGGCGCCACCTCCGTGGACGGCCTCCCCGCCACGCGCCCCACGCGCCTCGCGCAGGGTGAGCGCCTCTCCTACTCCGCGCCACTCACTCGCCCAGTCCCAGCAACAGATGCCAGCTTCAAAAATCACAGATACATTTACAAGGCTTAGTCTTCCATAAGTTTTTTTACGATGTTGCAGTTGCTAAGGTATGAAAGTACGGGCTTTCATAACCATGTATGAGTTATCAAGAGTTCCCAAGGTTCTAGTTATGGGAGTTCGAATCAGGGAAGTTCGAATGAGGGGAGTTCGAGTTATGCGAGTTCGCAGGAGGGGAGTTCGAATTATGGGATTTCGAGTTATGGGAGTTCGAGTTATGGGAGTTCCAGTTATGGGAGTACGAGTTATGGGAGTTCGAATTATGGGATTTCGAGTTATGGGAGTTCGAGTTATGGGAGTTCGAGTTATGGGAGTTCGAGTTATGGGAGTACGAGTTATGGGAGTTCGAGTTATGGAAGTTCGAGTTATGGGAGTTCGAGTTATGGGAGTTCGAGTTATGGGAGTTCGAATGGGGAGTTCGAGTTATGGGAGTACGAGTTATGGGAGGACGAGTTATGGGAGTTCGAGTTATGAGAGTTCGAGTTATGGGAGTTTGAGTTATGGGAGTACGAGTTGGGGAAGTTGGAGTAGTTTGAATTTGCAGAGGGTTGAGTGGGGGCTGCGTGTTGCAGGGTGCACGCTGGGCGTGGGGCCCAGCACCTTCCTGCGCTTCAACCACCCGGCCGAGGCGCGGCTCATGCGCAGCATCCTGCCCGCCGCCGCCGCCGCCGCCCCGCAGCCGCTGCCAGGTGCGTACACGCAAAGCGGAGCTGCTCCTACGGGCACGGGTAAAGCGAAAAGTGGCGGACGAAACGTTGGCACGGCGTCTCCCGGGCAGCCAAGAACATACAGACTGCGGCCACGGAAGCCTACGCTCTCATTTAAAATGTGTCTTTCATAAGCGATACAACTCTCAGTAGGAATAAAACATGTAAACTAATGGTGATACAACAGCTCATACTTTCTCGCATTATTTCCAATTTTCAATTGTCCAGTTCCATTTCAAACGTTCAACGGAATTGGAAACTGTGCCATTATTTAAAGTATTCAATGGAGATAAGTTCTTGAAAAAATTTGGAGTATTTTTTGAGAAAAGTTTTTTTAATAAATTGCGTAAATTTCAAGCATAAATTACGAAAAACTTCTAGTTTTTATAAAAATAATTGTACTTCATCCTTAAAAAAAACACTTGTCAACATGTAGGTCGGCGCCGGATCTCGCCATCAGGGGGGAAGAACACCGCCACCTCTCTAGAAAAGAATATGCACTACACTTACGGGAGTAATGACCTTAGCCGTCGACGCGCCCGGAATCACTAGAAAGCAACGAATGGAAAGCGCCGTTCCGCGCCAATTGCGTGAGCGCAGGGGCCGCTGTCGCCGCCATCTTGTGGAGCGGGGCCGAAGGCGCCATCTCGCGCCTGCTCCCCACGAATCAACTTAGCCAAATGAATGGAATCGAATGCCGCATCGATCTGTGGGAGGGGGCAGGGTGGCCCATTAAGGCCTCCGGCGGCGAAACGACGCGACGCCACGTGGCGGATGCATCGATAGCTCGTCCCCCCACAGAGACACACGACTTTTCTCTCTCTCTCTCTCTCTCTCTCTCTTTCTCTCTCTTTCTCTCTCCCTCTCTCTTTATTCTTTTCCTGTGTCGGATTAATACACAAGCAAAAGAAGTAACTTGAAGCCCCAGCTGGATTGGAATTTGCTTTGCTATATTGACGCCTCACTAATACGTTAAACAAAATTTTATAATTCTTGGTAAATATTTAAAAGTAGTGTCAACTATTTTTATTCGTGATTTAAAAATGTAAAGAAGTTGTTTCACATTTTAAATATCAGATAACACAGTTTTTTAATCATTGCTACACAAAAATATAGATGAAAATGATTTAGTAATGCATTTGGAAAAATGACTTGTACAATCATGGGGATTTGAACAAATCCATTGTACATGTTGTTTTTGTTATTTCTAAGAGTAATAATATTTTTTTGAAATTGCGATGGAATACCTTAATTTTGGTTCTCACTTTGGTTCATTCAGTGGCGTAACGTTTGGCCTCGCAATGTGGGTGGCTCCAGGTCAAAGAGGGCCTACTTTCTGGCAGAAGGTTCTGCGATTGTTAGAAATATTAATTACCTAATACTTTGAGATAGTTGATGCAATAAAAGATCAAAAACATAATCTTCCAGAAGAACGTTTTTTTCCGGCTTGGTAGCTTATGTAACCCTGTTTCTATGTCAAAAATGTAAGCAATTCATTTAGGTTGTATGACAGTCCTAATTTCATAAAATTAAATAATAAAGGCAAATTCTTCCACTGTTGGTTATTAATCATAGTCTGATGAATTCGAATTTGTTAAAGGATATTTTTGTTATTTAAAGTATTGACCCTACTTGTGTTTGCTATACACTTTTATAAGGGGGCCCGGATAAACGTTTTGAGGGCGTTCCCGCCCTCATTTCCTTACGCTACTGGGTTTATTATTTTTCAAAATCTGAGGGGGCTGGGTGTCGCTCAGGGCATCTTAAGGAATTAATCCACCGCCGCTTCCTCCCCCTTTTTTCTTCGCGTCTCTTCCTCTCTCTCTGTCTCTCTCCCTCTCCCTCTCTCTGTCTCTCCCTCTCTCTTTTCTCTCTCCATCTCTCTCTTTCTCTCTCTCTCATACACACGCACACACACACACACACACACCCTACATCCAGTACTGTAGTTGTGTTTGTTCAGTTTGTCAGCTATGTACCTGATGCATAGCCACAGAGACATGAGTTATTATGTAATAAGAACTGTCAAAATTGAGACTCGAAGTGTAGACAGTGTCGGAAATGTTGTTCAGGTTCGATGAAGTGGAGCCTGGAATAAAGTGGATGTGGGTGGCGATACCTTCAAACTCTACGTGTAGTATATTGTGAGAAAAGTCAATGATTAAAATATTGTTTTGGGTTGTAGTTGGCTATCTCCCCTCCTTTTTCTCATCTCTTCATTCTCTGCCTCTTTTCACTCTCGACCTTTCTGGCTCTCTCGTTTTCTCTCTTTGTTCCTCTTCCCACCCCCTCTCTGCTTTCACACTCATTTATAATATCTCTGATTTCTGTCTCTCCCTTTTCCCCTCTTTCTTTCTCTACCGAACTCAATCTCACTCCTTCTGCTTGCTTCTCCTTTTAAATGTCTCTCCCTCTCACATTCTCTTCAAGTGTGTAACATCTTTCTCTTCCGTGCATGAAGTTAGAAGGGAGTTTTTAACACGATTTCTTGATCTGTGATAAAAGTCTATTTCAAACTATACCTTACACTAGCCGTGTATCCTCACTCAGCTTTCGTAGATTGGCATGCAATGAAAATATGTATGCTGAGTACATAAAAAGTAGCTCAAAAGATTTATTTTTACTTTTATTGATGACTTATAAATTTCATTTTAATGCATAATTTATTTGCTTTAGTAAAAGAAATGGGAATTAATGTTGATAAATATGAGGCAATAACTGTCAAATAACTTCTCTGAAAGTTTTGGTCCAGATGTTCAGTGATGTGCTGTCACTCTGGAGAAGTTTGTACAACCCTCACTTTCAAATCTCGCGCCAGTGGCTCTGGACGAAGTACCTGCGAACTTTAGTGAGCGAAATTCCGTGGTTGTAGCATATACCTTGTGGTAATCCGGAATCTGAGATAGGAAATAATCATCCCCAACAATGCCAGTTATAACATTTATTACAACAAACCCAACAAAGAAAATGAAATAAATAATAAGTTAATAAATCCACTGAAGATGAAAAAAGTATTTCCCGAAAGTTAACTTTGCGTGTGTTATAATAAATATTATAACTAGCGGACAGATTTTAATGAAATGTCATTTTTTTCTTTTCACTTTAGAGCATTGCCGTTTAATATAGATAATAATTGTAAGTCATGACAAAAGGAAATGAACCATTTTTGTTATTTTTTTACATTTTTGTCGATTTCGGCTAATAAGTCATTTTTACCCGTTTCCGTCATTTTTAACGCATTTTTTCGGTGATTTAATCGTTTTTGGTATCGCTTTAATGGTACTTGCTTCAAATAATATTTACGAAATGCAACAAATGTTCTCCACAGAATTGCTGAGTTGCCTATTCGATTTCTTCGCTCAGAAGTTGTAATGTCAGCCGTTGTGAGTATGTAATCTAAGGTTCCTGTGACGCCTGTCAGCGTCATTGGCGGTTCAGCCGATATTGGGATAACTAAAGACAGAGATTTCCTGGTTGAGCAAATAGTCCAAACCAAAAGTTTGAAAGCGGAGTTTACTTTAACGAATAGAAGAAGCTTCGATTACACCAGCAACGTATCCAACACCTTGAATTGTTCATCCGGATTGGATTGGATCATATGTTTATTTCATTTTTCTTTGCTTTTAGGGCATTTTTCAAACATTTTCGGAGCATTTTATTGATAATTTTTGGCGATGGTTTAGGTCATCAAAATCCGCCTCCTAATTATAGCTGTGATTGTTGTGGATGATTATTCCCTATCTCACATTTAGTGAGTTAGTTACATCGCCGAGACCTTGACACGGCTGTTGTAAGAAGTGAGAAATTATTATTCCCCCTCCGTTTTCCCCTTTCCTTTCCACGAGCAGACAACCGCTCCGCGCCGCACGGAAATGGCACGTCTGTTGTTTTTTTACTCGACGAGCGTCCGCTAGGGGCGCCCAAGATGGAGCTGAAAGAGGCTGCACTGCAAATCCTGCCATCGAAAACAACCGGCCGAGCAGAAAGTGTATCTTGTCTGTGTCGCGCACCTTTGCCGCTAATAAGTAATATGAACCCATCACAGAAGTGCTCTCCAGAGGAGAATTCTAGCAGCCGGCTGCTCTGATCGGTATTTTCCCGTGGTTTCTCCGATCAACACCAGGCGAATGCCGCAGCACTACCCTAACAAACGGGCCACGGACCGCGCGCGATCTTTCCTTCCTCTTCCTTGTCCTACCCTCACCCCTTATACACACTAACTTGCACTACACTACCACACATGCCGGGAGACCGATCGATGATTTAGAACTTGTCCCGACTGGGGCGGTGCCCCGCTGGTGGGAGATACCTGGTTGGCGAAAAACCCGCTAGCAGACTGTAGGTCGGCGCCGGATCTCGCCATTCAGTATGGAAAGATCACAGCAATCTCACGATGAAAATCATGCACTACACTTACGGGACTAATGACGTCAGACGACGCGCTCGGAATCACTAACCGCCAACCAACCAACCAACCGTTAGCCGTTGAGGTGCCCGGGAAATGAATGAATCAGTCATTCGCCTGGTTGAAGTTTGTTTCGTTAGTCGTGAGCGGCGCTGTCAAAGTGGCGGAGCGGGGCCAGAGGGCTGTGGACGAACGCGTTAGCGGCTGCGGCCAGCCCGCGCGGGGCGGAAGGGCGCCTGGAGCCCTGGGCGAGAGCAGGCGCCGCGCCGTCGGTACCCTCAGGCGACTTGGTGGGGAGGACGTGTTCGCGAGATGTTGATTATGGTAATGATAATGTTGGTAATAAGAATGTTCATAATGCATTCTCATTGAGGATCGTCAAATGAACGAAAACGAATTCTAAATCCTTGGAAAGGCTTATCAAGGTCCAAATGACCCGTTGCCAATTCCACGTCGCCAAAAACGCAATCCACTCCCTAGAAAGACGGGAGGTCGTGGCGTGTTAAACATCAGCAGCATTCATTCAAAACAGATCATCAGCACGAGGACTACTTCCGGAAGAAAGCTATATTAACTCGTGTACTTGTAGAGGTCCAATAGATGACTACTCCACTCGTGAAATTAAAACCAACAGTGTTTAACTGTACATACAAAATGTCCCAACCAGGGCAGTGTGTCTCAAAAAGTTTATCGCTTTTTCCATCCGATTTTCCTTACCACTTCTCCCTACTGGGCAGTCATAAACTGTGACTCGTGTATCTTAGGAGGTGGTAAACATCGATTTGTAGGTAGATGTCCAATAATCCGTCTCTGTGGTACAACGTAATCTATTTGATTTTATCGTAGCTTTAAGTTATTTTCAAAATTTTGAGAATTTTTAGGTCTGTTGGACAATTTCACTCTAGGAATAGTCTTATTAAATATCACGCACATAAATCCCCTCCTCACTTAGCGAAGGACTAGAATGAGAATAAAAAGAAGGCGAAAGAAAGAAAGAAAGCACAAAAACGATTTGGGGAAAAAAAGACCTTTTTATAATTGTTACGATTTTATGACTTTTAATAGTAGGAATCACTTAATTGTACTTCTGGAATTGTTTTAAGATTTTTTCCATTTTGCCTTTTTGTGCTTTTTTCGTCATTGTTTTCTCTTTTTCCCCTCGTGGCACAAATCCCTATCAAGCACGAATCATACTTGCAAGCCTGGACAACATGAAGGCGCGGTCGTGTTTTGTCTTTCTGTGGAGGCTCCAGTGTCATGTTGTGTTCAAAATCTAAAAGAGAAGGAATAATGATACCAGTGAAGATATTTGATATTTTTCATTGATACTGACAGACTTGTTCGGTCACGAGGAACTCGTTCTATGTTTGAGTAGATCTCCTCAGATCTCTTTTGAGAGCAGAGCTCTGTATATGATATACCCTTCTCAGTTCCTTCTTGTTTTCTCTTCCCTCTGATGATTACACTAGTGCGAAGAACGAAATGTACAATTCCGTTTTCAATGATAGCATTTCGAGATTCAAAAGGGAATCCACAATAGCATTTCGTAGAGAGAGCGACTATAGAAAAATAAATTCGTAGATGTCATACCGGATAGTCACATGCAGTGAAGATTACCAAGAAAATATTCTTTCTTTCTATGTAAGTGGTAAGGTAAATGTTAGAATAAAAATGCGAATCATTTTAAATATTATTTTTTTTACAATAATTACTTTTAAATAATAATTTTTCAATGTTTCCTATGTTTACAGCGATATTTTAGCCAGAACAAATGCCTTTTTTGCATGCATGTGTCGTAAAAATAAGTGGATTTTTGCATGCCTATTTTAGCAAAAATAAATACCCTTTTGTGTGTCTATGTTACCCAGAATAAATGCCATGCATGCATATTGTATTAAAAATAAATGCCTTTGCAGTGTGCCTATTTTAGTAAAAATAAATGCCTTTTTGTCTGCCTCTTTTATTAAAAATAAATGCCTTTTGCGAGTGCCTATTTTAGTAAAAATAAATGCCTTTTTGTCTGCCTATTGTAGTAAAAATAAATGCCTTTTCTGGGTGCCTATTTTATTAAAAATAAATGCCTTTTGCGAGTGCCTATTTTAGTAAAAATAAATGCCTTTTGCGAGCGCCTATCGTAGCGAGAATAAATGTCTTTTGCGAGTGCCTATGTGGGTGTGTGTGTGTTCGCAGGCGCTGTGGCGGAGGGCGCGGGGGAGGGGCGGAAGCCGCCGCCGGCGCCGCGGCGCTGCTCGCCCAGGGACTCGTGGGGCGACGCCAGCAGCAGCAGCGGCGGCGGCGACGACAGCTCGGGCCCGGGGCCCTCGCCCTCGCCCTCCCACGCACGCGGCCCGCGCCTCGGCCCACACCGACACCTCTCGCCCAAGGTACGCCCCACTCAACACACAGCCTCTTCCACAAGGCAATCCTAAACGTCTACATTTACTGATACCTATTGCTTGTTAGTGAATTCGATACGGAGTGACAAACGATGCATAACGTACCTGGGTCGTAGATACGAGGTAAGTGTCAAAACAGTTGAATGATTAAAAAAAAATTTAACCATGTCAGTGGCATTACCACATTACAGGTGAGTATTAGTTACAAGTATGTACCATAATCGATAGTGGTTCGAAGTTACGAGCGACTATAAATTTGCTCCCTTTCATTAACCTATTTTTGATCGAGGACACCCCCACAGTTGAATGACGGTACATGTTCTCTTATGGAGGGAAATATGAAAAGACAAACTGAATCACGTTAACATCTAGATAATTAGTAAATAAGTAAATGAAAATGAGGTAAAAAGTAAAATCTTGTATATACTATCAGGATTACAAGGGTTCTAACTAACACAACGCCCTTCGTACATAAATAACTATTATGTTTGTCTGTCATTCAATCGTGTTTCACATTTATTTTTGTTTGTCAGTTTTGGACAGGTTTTCGTATATAATTAACACTTTAAAACTGTAAAACAGGATGTAGCCATGGTTCTTGTCACAAGTAGGAGACACCTACGTTTCGATATTACCCATGTTCAGACAGACTTGTTGTGACTGTTATCAAAACATTATTATGATGGATCGGTCGTTGATGGTTACATTTGTTGACTCTCACAATACATGTAGTGTTCTAGCAATACATATGAGGTATGTACTATGTATACTTACCTCATGCGTGTGATTCTCTCAGTATAAGTTGTGTAATGAGTTACCTTCAATATCCATTAGACTTCAGATACACACAGATCTAGAAAATATACAAATCTTACGAAGGGCCTCTTGCTGTTGGGCACGAAAAATGGCGCCTGTGCTCTTACAAACCCATTAAGGGTCTTGTGTTCTTGTGAATCCATGAAAAGCCTTGTGATCTTGTGAGCCCTTGAAGGGCGTTGTGTTCTTGTGAGTCGAAGGGCCTTGTGCTGTTGTGGGTGCATTGGGCCCTGTGGCGCTGTGACGGTGTGTGCGTGCGCAGGTGTTCCCGCCGAGCGCGGCGTCGGGCGCGTGCAGTCTGCCCGCGGCCGCCGTCCTTCGCGCACGCAGCGCCACGCCCACCAGCGGCCTCGCGGGCGGCGGCCCGCCCGCGCACACGCCCCCGCACACGCCCCCGCTGGCGCCCCCGCGCTGCCTCAGCGCCACGCCCGGTGAGTGTCCCCACGCGCTCCGCAGCGGTGGCAGCTTATGACTCCCTCCACTCACCAACTCGCCCGCGCACACGCCCCCGCGCTGCCTCAGGGGCTGGTGGGGGGAAGGGCTCCTCCACCCAAGGGGACAAACTGACTTAGGTGGCTCAGGGCAGTGACTCTCCTAGAATTCGAGGCCTGACGGAGGCAGGATATTCGACACTAACAACTTAGCTAGGGAGAATTCTACCACTGGGAGGAGAATCCTCGCTGCTCTGATCAGTAGTTTGTCGTGGTTTCTCCGATCTACACCAGGCGAATGGGTCACGAAACGAGATCTGTCCTTCCTTCTCCTTGTCCTACCTTTTCCCCTTACGCACACATACTCTCCCATACACTACACTACCACATTCATTGGGAACTTTTCGCTTGCTCGGGGTGGGGCGGTGCCCCGCTGGGCCTGGAAGATGTCCGCCACCTCCGCGGTAGAGTCATGCGTGACTAGAGACGTGGCGCGCGTGTGTGTGTGCGCGCAGGGTCGGAGGCGCTGCCGGTGGCGCGGCCGCTGGCCGCCCCCAGCCCGGCCTTCAACCGCCACCACGCCGCGCGGCGCAGCGTGACGCCGTCGCCGCCCGTGGGCGGGGCGGGGGGCGGGGCCGCGGGCGGGCACCGGCGCTCGCTGTCGGCGGGCGGGGAGCCCTCGCCCGCGCTCGCCCCGGGCCCCGCCCGCGTCGCCAGCCCCGCGCCGTCGCTCGCCTCCGCCTGCTCCGTGGAGGACCTGCAGGCGCGCGGCGAGGAGGCCGAGTCCCGCAGGCGACAGGTGAGCCATTGCGTTGGACATTGCGCTTAACGTTTTCAGCGTGTGCTAAAAGGGACTGTTGACTATTGTCTATGACTCGGATATGAGCATTGACTGTTGAGCATGAATGTTGACCATTTCAGTGGGCGTGTGTGATGTACATTGTATGGTCAGCATGAGTGTTGTATTTGACTACCCTCACGAGCGTTGTGTTGAGCATTAATGTTAACCATTGTATTGGGCGCAAATGACCAGCTTTGTTTTGAGCATGAGTATTGACTATCGTCATGGACGCGAGTGATGGGCACTGTGGTGAGCATGAGTGTGCTGCGCAGGAATGTTGACCGCGACGTGGGTTGCAAGTAATCATGAGTTTATTAGCATTGTATTAGACTCTGCGATGGGTATGGGGCATGAGTGTTGATCTTGCGTTGGACGCAAATGACGAGCACGTGCGTTGTCCATCGCGTTAGACGCGTTTGCTTGAGCACATATGTTGACCATCGTGTTGGACGCGAGTGCAGAGCACGAGCGTTATCCATTGCGTTGGACGCAAGTGCTGAGTACGTGCGTTCTCTATTACGATGGACACGAGTGCTGAGCGTCAGCGTTGCCCATTGCTTTGGCCGTGAGTGTTGAGCATGTGCGTGTTCTATTGCGACGGACGCTAATGCGTTGTCCATTATGATGGACGCGAGTGCTGAGCACTGCGTTGTCCATGACGATGGGCACAAGTGGTGAGCGTGCGCGTTGTGGTGTGCGTAGGCGCAGGCGGCGCGGCTGCGCGAGCAGGAGGCGGAGCGGCAGGAGCGCGCGCGCCTGGAGGAGATCCTGGCGCTGTGCGCGGAGTACGAGCGCCAGGCGCAGAGCGAGCGCGCCCTGCAGCAGCAGCAGCAGACGCCCAGCCCGCGCCCGCCCAACACGCCCACGCTGCAGCAGAACAGGTACACCCCACAAACACACTCACTCGCACACACGCCACACACCACATAAACACACCACGACACACACACACATACCAACACACCCATAAACACGTACCCATACACATACACACCACACACACACACACATACACACACCGGGAGCGGTAGCTCAATGCATCAACTGATGTCTCTGCAGCGCCTCTGACCGGGAGATCCTAGGTTCCCATTCCCCACGGCAGCAGGATTTTCGACACTAGCTTTCCAGCTAGGTCGAATTCAGTCGCTGTCTGGAGGAGAATTCTAGCGGCCGGCTGCTCTGATCGGTAGTTTTCCGAGGTTTCTCCCATCAACACCTTGCGAATGCCGGAGCAGTACCCTAACAAACGGGCCACGCACCGCGCGCGATCTTTCCTTCCTCTTCCTTGCCCTATGCTCTCCCCTTACACACACACACTAACATGCACTACACCACCACATATTTCGGTAGCTTAGAGCTTGTTCTGGCTGGGGCGGTGCCCCGCTGGTGGGAGAGTTCTGGTTGGGGATACCGCGCTAACCGACGATAGGTCGGTGCCGGATCTCGCCATCCAGCGGGGAAGATCTCCGCCATCTTCCGAGAGAAAAAAAGCACTACACTAATTGGACTAATGACCAAAGCAGTTGACGCACCCGGAAACACGAAAAATCAATAAATCATCAATCACACACACATTAACACACATACACATACATACACACGTGCCATACACACGGGTGCACTCACACACCCAACACACGCACCTACACATTCTGCTTTGGCAGACAGTGATATAACAGTGATATCCTCTAATATGAAACACAATCAGGCCAAGTAATATTTTAGATCACAATTATTTTATTAGTATAAATTTCCTAAAATATACAATTTTTCGGCTCAAAATGTGGCCGAATCATCAGAGAGTCTGAGACAAAGAGAGTAAAAACATATCACAAAGCCATGAACTGGAAACCATAATTAAATAGGGACTCAAAGCGAGCGCTTCTAAGTTAGACCCGCTGCGTCGAAATCGGAGAGGCAAATCGGAGAAAGGTTCGTTTTGAGTTCTTTCCGTTGTTTTTATTTGAATATGTTTTGCAGTTTCTGTAATGTAGAATTAAGTGTTAGGCCACATTCATATCTGGCGTCTCATTAAACCAAATGGAGGAAATGGAGGGAGCAGTCGTCATATCTCATTATCGCGATTGTTACTTGATTTCTGCCCCCCCCCCTCCCTCACTCTCCGATATCATCGAGAATGAAGCTCAGACACAGAACATGTGGCGCGAATGCCTTTTACGACGTTGCTAATTTCATTTTAATTACTACTGAACTACTTACAACTTTCCCTACAGTGGCCTCTTTAAAGGGGGCGAATGAAGAAAGTTGTTTTTAAGGAATTGGTTGCGGTCAGGGAGAGGTGTAGTTTGTTAAAAGCGATATAATTTGAATGAGGATTTCAGTGTCCGTTGCAATAGTGGGTCGTTGAGGGAGGTTTGGCTGCGTGAGGTGCCGCGTGAGGGGGCGCGGGGGGGGGGGCGTCGCCCAATCGATGCTCCGCGTCGCGCCGCCCTTCATCGCGTTATCGCGCGCCCGATAACGTATCGAGACGCCCTCGCCCTCGCCCTCCCTCGCTCACGCGCCAGCTTATTGCTTTGCGGAAGCAGCCCGCCCCGCCCCGCCCCGCCACGCCCCACTCTCTGCCCACCCCCGCTCCACTCCCACCCCGCCCTGCCCCCCCCCTTCCCCTCTTCACACCACCGCCCCTCCCTGCCTCGCCCCGCCCCACGCCGTCCCGCCACGCCCCCACCCCGCCACGCCCCCACCCCGCCACGCCCCCAAACCGCCTCTCCCCCTCCTTGCCCCTCCCCTCGCCTTCCCGCCCATTCCAGTCCCGCCCGCGCCACTCCCACCCTGCTGCGTCCCCCCCCGCCCCGCCCCGCCATTCCCCCCTTCCTCTCCCCGCACCACCGCCCCTCTCTCGCCCGCCCCGCCCCACGCCGTTCCGCCACGCCCCCACCCCGCCACGCCCCCACCCCGCCACGCCCCCACCCAGCCACGCCCCCAAACCGCTTTCCTCCCCCTCCTTGCCCTCCCTTCGCCTTCCCGCCCATTCTCCAGCCCCGCACCACTCCCACCCTGCTGCGTCCCACCCCGCCCCTGCCCCGCCATTTCTCCCCCTTCCTCTTCCCGCACCACCGCCCCCTCTCCCTGCCTCGCCCCGCCCCACGCCGTCCCGCCACGCCCCCCCCCCGCCACGCCCCCACCCCGCCACGCCCCCAAACCGCCTCTCCCCCTCCTTGCCCCTCCCCTCGCCTTCCCGCCCATTCCAGTCCCGCCCGCGCCACTCCCACCCTGCTGAGGTGTCCCACCCCGCCCCGCCACATTCCCCCTTCCTCTCCGCCCCACCGCCCCTCCCGCCCTCGCCCCCGCCCCACGCCGTCCCGCCACGCCCCCCGCCTCTCCCTCTCGCCATGCACCCACCCCGCCACGCCCCCACCCTGCCACGCCCCCACCCCGCCACGCCCCCACCCCCTGCCACGCCCCCACCCCGCCACGCCCCCCCCCCCCACGCACCCACCCCGCCACGCCCCCACCCCCCACTCCGCCACGCCCCCACCCCGCCACGCCCCCAAACCGCCTCTCCCCCTCCTTGCTCCTCCCCTCGCCTTCCCGCTCTTCCCTTCCCCGCCCATTCCCGCCTCGCCCCTACCCTCGCCTCGCTCCTCCCCGTCCCTCTCCTCCTCGTTCCGCCCCGTCTCGCCCCCCCCCGCGCCGCGAAGGCAGAAATTTCAATAACCACGCGCGCGCCCTCCGCCGAGGGGCGGGACGTCGCTTGGCGGAGCGGCGGGCGGAGAGGGGGCGGCGTCACACACTCGCCAACCGTTTGGTTAACGTTTCTCCCATTTATCATCAATAGACTTGGGGCAAAAGAGTCTCAAATAGGCTCGCATAGATTGCGAAAAGATGACGTATAATTTCTTGAATGCATAGTACGTGGACGTAACTTGTTCGTTGAACGACGCAGGATCGATGTCACAAATGATGACTTGCTTGATTCTTTGCTCAATCAATCTGCCAAACGACGTAATAAGACAGGTGTCTGCGCCTCCACTTGCAAGACCTCAAGGGCCATACGTAAAACCTTTAATGGTCGCGGGCCATACTTCGGGCTATCCACGCCTGACTTCCTCGTAATGTTGATCTCGGCTGTTCTGAAACGGGGAGGGGGATGAACTGTGCGCCATATTAGGCTGTACCATGCATAACGAAGTGAAACACGTTGGGATGATTTTAAATTTCTGAATTTACTTGAAAAAAATTCTATATATCTAATCGTAACCTATTTTACATTAAGGGGTGTTGATCCAGGCAGAGCATAATGTTCTTGTCCAACGTGGATACATGACACTTTCATGTTTTATTTATTTATTTATTTTACGTAAAAAACAGTTAAAACTGTGTATGACGTGGTATGGAGAGAAGTGAATTCTGTGCGCGTTTTCATAATTTTATGCTCCCTATCGTAAGTCATATACTAATTCAATTTTGAATACACAAAAAATGAGCTTTTTTTGCAAGGATTCTTAACAAAAATATTCGCTCTGATGTAATAAAATCTAATTTCAAGGGTAAATCAGCTATAAATTTGGGCTCATATCCATGAAGTCCTTTGTCAAGGAATAATACTTCCTGTCGCGACAACATAGAGAACAATAATTTGAATAACTATGGTTCCCACTGAATTCTAGAAGACTTACACAGATAATAAAGTTACATTCATTTTGACCCACACTTGTACCTTTCGGGGGCCACAATAAAAAGCACCGCTACTTGAACAGGCCTGTTATAAGCATAATGTTGGAATAATAAACTGCATTAATCTCTCTTTCTCTTTGAATGCAGAGTGCTGATAATGTAATGTGGTACTTTATTTACTACTGATTTAGATTCAGACCAATTATCTGCCTAGACTTTCAATTTAATTCTATGCCGCTTCATATATGCCGAACACGTATTTTTTTACCTTTAAGGATGAATAGGCATGTTTACCATTACAGATGCGATTCACTGAAATACATTCGTTATTAATTTCGAATGTCTACATCAGTAAAAGTAAAATATGCATATGTGTCAAAATACAAACCCTCTCCTACAAAGTTTGCTTAGAATTACGGTTGCCAACCGTGTCGTTTATTCGGGACAGTCCTGCTTTCAGCCTTCTTCTCTCGTGTTGTGGATATCCCACGCGGGAACATCAAATGTTGGCTGTAGAGGAAGTTGAGCATTTTATGTTTGGAATGCCTGAATAAATGGAAGATGTGCCTTTCGTTTCGTCGTTTATCTACCTGTACTCCCTGTGTACCAGTAACGTTCCATTCTGACAGTCTTCTTTATTTTATTTTCTCATTTTACGTTTAAAACTAGAATCACAAGGATATGTGGCGTGAAGGGGAAGAATTTCTCCATTTGGTTTTTTCTCCAAGTGAAATCCGGAAGTAAAGAACGGTCTATTTTAATGTTTCGTTCGTTGAATTGTTCAAGAAATTAATTGGTGAAAACGAAATTCTAATAAGAAATGTTAAACTCTCTTTTGTAATGTTAATATTAACTTTCTCCAAAAATACACATGTAAGGTTACGTCAATGGGAATCGCCATTGGCGCTCACAATCGCTGTTTCACCGATTGTTTCCCTCCCCCTGTCTCTTTCATTTCTTGTGATAATTTCTGCCGACTTAAGATGCAATGTTGAATGTGTAGTTACCAGGGTTTGAATAATATCGAATTTTAAAGGTTTTGTTTGTAAATTTATAAAATGCATCAAAACGTGATTTGTGGATAAACAAAGGATTTTTATTATTATGAAGTTTCAGATTCAAGTTCGAAATACAAGTTGCACTTACTCATATTCACATTATTGCTTATAAAATTACTGAGATCCAACTGCATTTCTTTCTACTCCTGTTGTCGACTCGAATTTCTTTCTCCTCCTGTTGTGTAGTCCAGGTTCGAAACTCAACGTTTCGATTTGCCAATGTTTGAATGTTTTGTAATTTAAAATTCTTTCTTCTTCCTTTCGAACCAAGGATGAAAAATTTCCCATTACGGAGATTCGCTTTATCTATCGAGGTTCGAATTAACAGAGTTGGGCTGGATTTCTTTCGACCCTGGATAACTGTTTTGCAATTGTGAAGCGTTCAATTGCGCATGTTGGAGGTTCGAACGATTGCGTGTAGAGCGACCATAAATATTGTAGTGAGGGGATACGCCTCTGGTGGTGGGAATATGCCTGGAAAGCGTCGGCAGCTAACCGGCGCACCTGAACGTCCGCGACATCATGCGGTCAGTGGGAGAACCGCGTAAGGCATTTTCGGCCAATGGCTCTCAAGTTCATGTGTGAAGTCAACGCCATCTACACTTACACACACTAGAGTGCGATTGATGTTGGTCAAGAACGAGTATGTACGTCGTTATTGGCCGTTAAAAACAGAGATAAGTTCCTTCATTCACCACGTGATGTTGAAATTCGTGATGTGCCGACTTTTACTCCCGACGTTTGTGTACATCCTACCACTTGAGAAGCGACATCGATAATAAAACATCGATGTTACCCAATATAGATCTTTAAAAAGAAAATATAGAGATTAATAATGATCGACAAAAAGTCATCGATGTTTTATCCTCTAGTATTGAATGTTCTTGCGGGACGTACTTGAAATTGGCAGTGGCTGTGTTTATAATTAATAATGAAGACTTAAATAGCAAAGCAAAGTTAAAAGGTGATGAGAACGTTTTTAAAAGAGATCTGAGTGTGTGAGTGTGAGGGGGAGAGCTTTCTCTCTCCGTCGCGGAAGGGAGCAACGGGAACAAGGGGAGGGGGCTGATCTTACGCCGATGGCGCAAGAGGAGAACATCTCTTCGCGTTCGAAATGCCGGACCGGGAGCGGTAGATCAGTGCATCATCTGATGTCACTGCAGCGCCTCTGACCGGGAGGTCCTAGGTTCCCACTCCCCACGGCCGCAGGATTTTCGACACTAGCTTTTCAGCTAGGTCGAATTCAGTCGCTGTCTGGAGGAGAATTCTAGCGACCGGCTGCTCTGATGGATAGTTTTCCGTGGTTTCTCCGATCAACACCAGGCGAATGACGGAGCAATACCCTAACAAACTGGCCACGGACCGCGCGCAATCTTTCCTTCCTCTTTCGTGTCCTATCCTCTCTCCTTACACACACACACAAACACTTACACTAACATGCGCTACACTACCACATACTGCGGGAGACTGGTCGGAAGCGTAGTGCTGGTCCCGGCTGGGGCGGTCCCCGCTGGTGGGAGAGTCCTGGTTGGGGTAACCCCGCTAGCTGACGGTAGGTCGGCGTCGGATCTCGCCATCCAGCGGGGGAAGATCACCGCCATCGTCCGAGGTAAAACATGCACTTTACTTACGGGACTAAGGACCTAATCTGTTGGCGCGCCTGGAATCACTAATAACCAATCAATCTACCAACCATCTAGGGAGCCATCTCGACAAAGGTTAATACAAACAGCCTTCACTTGGTTCGAACACATGGACCCCAGGGGCACCATTACTTATTGTTTCAGTTTTACAAAATAGAGATGAAGGAAATTTTTCATTCACAAAGAAAGCATTGAAAACGTAAAAAAGATGAAGCACGAAATATCGATGTTTAAAAACCATCGGTTTTAAAAGATCGATGTTTAAACCTTCGCTATGTTTTTGAAAACATCGATGTTTTCAAAACATCCACATCGATGTGGCATCCCTAACTTCCACCATGCCTCTAATACCGGTGTTGAGTAAGGATGGACCATTATTGAATAATAATCGATTAATATCTAATCGACAATTTTTTACAGTAATGTGCATCGATTAATCGTTCCAAACTAATCGATTAATTTTTCACATGTAAATAATGGGTAAAAATGCGTAAAATAATTAATTTTTAAATTAATATGTCTCTTTATTTCATACTGAATATAATGCCATTACTAAAATATTAGATCATACACACTGACGTTTCATTTTAATATTTTTACTAACACTAAATTAATGGTGTATGTTTGTCTCTATTATGTTTTGAAGTTGGAGAGAGATGAGCAGAAAAGTAATTCCGTTCCTTGATTCGTTAATCGTATCAATTAATCGATTGTTATTCTAATCGCGATTAAATCCGTGGTGTTGCGTCTCCTCCTGAAGCGCCTGCGTGGGAGAGACTTTGCCTCCTCTGCCCTCGGTGGCCCTGCGCCTGGGCGAGCGATAAGATAAGGATGTTTGCCCCCTCACCTGCCTCCCGCCCCCCCCCCCACACACACACCCCGTCCGTCGCCCCCTCGCACGCACGGAGGGCAGGGGTGCGTCCCCAGCTCACTTTGGAATGGGAAGTTTCGCCGAGGGCAGCGGGAAAAGTGATAAGTACAGCCCGTAAATTCAGCCATTTATTTTTACTAATATAGTCAAGCAGTAAGGCATTTATTGTTACTAAAATAGGCAGGCAATAAGGCTTTAATTTTTACCAAAATAGCCAAGCAATAAGGCTTTTTTTTTTTCAAAAATAAGCTAGCAATAAGGCTTTGATTTTTACTAAAATAACCAAGCAATAGGGTGTTTACTTTCGCTAAAATAGGCAAGCAAAAAGGCATTTATTTTTTCTAAAATAGACAAGCAAAAGGCATTTATATTTACTAAAATAGGCCAGCAATAAGGCATTTATTTTATTAAAATAAAGAAGCAATAAGGGGATTTATTTTTACTAAAATAGCCAAGGAAATACTATTACCTCCTGCGACGAAACAAGTACTACACTTTCGGGACTAATGGCTATAGCAGTTGACGCGGCTGGGAACACGAAATGATGCATCAGTCGAGTGGCGACCGAGCCGAACTCTGCTTGGCGGACGTCCGGAGGACGATAAACTTGGCGGAAATGTTAGCTTCCCTTTTACGCTGCATTAAAAATAAAAATGTGCTTTCTTTCCAACCCTTAAGCCTCACGATAAGAGAACGAAACTGTAGAGAGTTATTCGAATTTAACGACATGGGTCTTCTTACATATAACGTGTAACTCACCAATATATTTCTGATTTTAACAAATTTTTTCTTTCTTTTTTTCCCCTTCTTTCCTTTCTTTCTCCCTTAAATCTATCATGATCTTTTCATGCATGCACATATATATATATATATATATATATATATATATATATATATATATATATACACGATATTATATAGTAGTCTGCGATGTATTAAAATAATATGTAAGGAACACCTTCTCTTGAGAATAAATTTTGTCAGCTTCACAAAAATTGGCCCTTGTCATTGTGTATTTTGGATTATACCTATCAGTTTATTGGTATACAAATATAGCACTCGCTCCAAATTTCTCCTTATTACTTTTCCCGGGAGAAAATGATTCAACAAAACATCTGTGAGAACTACAGATCCACCTCGAAAAGAAAACAGCGACGGTTGTGGGGCTTGCTATTGATTGTAGGGCTCGTCATGACGATAGCAGCAATTTCCCGCATCGATAAGATACTTGATATACATTTTTATATTAAATGCCCCCATGATCGTGCCCGTATCAAACAGTTCTCCAGATCAAGCAACATCTAGGGGCACGACCGAGAAAGACACGAAAAGCCGGACCGAGAATGCTGACTCAGTGCATCGACTAATGTCACTGTAGCGCTCTCTGACCGGAAGGTCCTAGGTTCGAGTCCCGACGGCGGCAGGATTTTCGACACTAGCTTTTCAACTAGGTCAATTCAGTCGCAGGAGGAAAACCCTAGCGGCCGGTTGCTCTGATCGGTAGTTTTCCGTGGTTTCTCCAATCAACAGCAGGCGAATGACGGAGCAGTACCCTAATAAACGAGCCACGGACCACTTCCTCTGTCTTGTCCTATCCTCACCCCTTACACACTCCTACCAAACATGCACTACACTACCACACATGCTGGAAGACCGGTCGAGGACTTACAACTTGCCCCGACTGGGGCGGTGCCCAGCTACTGGGAGATACCTATACCATAATGCTGTTCGGCCCTATGCCGCCATCCTGATTGAGGTTTTCTGGGTTTACTCAATCGCTTAAGGCGTATGCCGGGAAGGTCCCTAGTTTGGCACTCCCAGACGTAAATGTACAGATTTCCCTCCCCTCTTATATGATACTACTCTGTATCAATGTAGACTCAGGGGTTAGGCGGAAGAGCAGGCCCTATGGCCTGAGCCTCGCCATTAATAAAGACATCATTATTATTATTATTATTATTATTATTATTATTATTATTATTATTATTATTATTATTATTATTATTATTGTTATTGTTATACCTGTGTGGGGAAACCCCGTTAGCCGACGGTGGGTCGGCGCCGGATCGTACCATCCAGCAGGGGAAGACCACCGCCACCTACCGAGCAAAAACAGGCGTACGGGACTAATGACCATAGTAGTTGACGCGCCCGGAATCTCAATGAATCAAGCGAAGAGCCGTGCCATATTCCATCTCGTGAAGACAGACCCTCAGGCGCCACGTGACGAAAGTGCGGGTGGTATAAGACTTGCGGGGGCGGAGGCGCAGCGTGTGTGTGGCCCCGGGGTGCTGGCGCCTGCGCAAACAGGAAACGAACGGGCACTTCCGCTTCCTCCCAGAATCCCTTCGGGTCCCTCTCCAAACACACAACCGCCCTGCGCGCCGGCACTCGTTCCTTGAGGAGCACAGCACACGACACGGTTTAGTGCAACAGCACTTCACTCGCTTTGCGTTTCGGTGCTGGAGTGAAGAAAAACTTCTGCTTCGCTTTCATTTTGATGGGACACGTCTTACTCTTATTGCTTTCGCTTCCTCTGGGGAGACACCACCCACCCCTCAACAAAGCATTGTATCCACAGTCATTGCAAGGCACTGCATTGCAAACGGGCATGCACTGAGGAAGAATGAATGCTGCCAAGGAATAAAATGTTTCGCTTGCTCGCTATATAGCAAAACATTGCGAAAATCCTCTCCAGTATTATTTTCTTTTTTTAAAGACTATGACGTTATTGCACAACAGGAATTAGGCGGGTTGATAAGGCATTTTTTGCCCAAGTGAGCATATTTGCCACATTTTTTTAGACAAGCGCTTTCCCGTACACGTGACCCTTTTTTATTTTTATGCCTATGACATTTACTATAGGATTCGCCTAATTATACCTCTTAGAATTTAGAATAGAGTTTGAATGTTTTAACCTTTGTATTTTAATATTTTACTTGTTAGATTTCGGTATATGAGCGAGACATTTTATAATAATTTTATCAAGCTTTTAAATAATGTTTAAGCTACATCAATGTTTTTCATTTGAATATATGTTAGTGTTTTTCTATATTTGATCTATTAACCTGATTATGCAACAAATGAAGTTACAAACGTTGTTACAATTCGTCAGAAATAAATCTCATAAAAAAGGAGGGTACTTTTTTTATTAATATAAATATTAACCGACAATCAGAAAGTTAGCCTTTCATTTCTTTTAAACATTGATGTTAATAAAACATGGATCAAAAACCATTGACAATTTAAAGCTGGTTTAGTTATCTCTAAATTTAATTCGTGGGCAACAAAATATAATTTTAGTGACTGTGTTTATTAACTTATAATGAAGATTGAACGGAAAACAAACTAAAAAAATAACAATTAGAAATACTCAGTCTCGCATGAGCGCCCACAGTAATCTCAAGAAGTCATTACTACATTCTACGGAACAGAATGTAAACTTCTGCGCCAATTTGATTTTGACTCCGTTTCAACCATAAGAGACATACAACACAGCGTTAAATGGGCAGAGATGGAGCCAATGCAGAGGTAGCTCAGCGGTGTAGAAACAGGCCGAAAGATAGTATACCGCCCTGGACGTTCGTAGAGAATATTCATAGAGCATTAAAGCACTAATGAATTTCCATACATAATAACGTTTTAAAGACGGCATCTTTAATATACACACATTCATGGTTTCCTTCCTCTAAATTGGTGCCGCTACTGAATTCGGTGGTGTAACTGTTAGCGTACGGGGCTGGTGTATCCGATATTGCGGGTTCAAACCCAATCGATGCTGTGGTTTGGGCGAAAAAAATCCTTCGAACGCCTTCCTTGGGATGGGAAGTAAAGTTGGATGTCCCATGTAGTAGGTTTACTGCTTGTAAAAGATTCTCATGCCTTAAAGCAGCATCTTAGCTACATTTAAATAGCCTGTTTCGCCGCCCGAAGTAATACCTTCTTTCTCCGCTAGACGGTGAAAGGGGCGTGGCTGACGGCTCGAGTCTCGCCGCGTGCAATAAGGCGTTGTGTGTTGCAGGATCAAGACGAACGGGTCGCTGCCGCGCGACAAGCGCCTGGCGTCGCCCGGAGGGGGCGTGTCCGCCTCGGAGGACGAGCTGGCCGAGATCTTCACCTTCGACCTCGCCGCCTCCGCAGGGTCAGTGCCCGCCACAGCTCTCTCTCTCCCTCGTTCTCTTTCTCTCTCTTTCTCGTGTTTCTCTCTCTCTGTTGCTCTCTCTTTCTCTCTCGCTTTCTCTCTTTCTTTATCTCTCTCTTTCCCTCTCTCTCCTTCTCGCTCTCTCTTTCTTTCCCTCTCTCTCCCTCTCTCACCCTCTCTTTCTCTCCCTCTCTCTCCCTCTCTACCTCCCTCTCTCCCTCCCTCTCTCCCTCCCTCTCTCTCTCCCTCTCTCTCTCCCTCTCTCTCCCTCTCTCGCCCTCTCTCTGAATATGAAAGCGTAGCCCGCCCCACCGCGTTTGCCGTGAAGTGAGTGAGTGGTGCTGTGTGCGCAGGTACTCGTCGAGTCCCGTGGCCAGCCCGCCTCTCTCTCTCTCCCTCTTTCTCTCTGTTGCTCTCTCTTTCTCTATCTCTGTCTCTCTTTTTCTCTTTCCTCTTTCCTCTCTCCCTCGCTCTCTCTCACTCTCTCCCTCGTTCTCTTTCTCCTCTTTCTCTCTCTGTCGCTCTCTTTCTCTTTCTGCCGCTATCATTCTCTCTCTGTCGCTCTCTCTTTCTCTCTCGCTTTCTATCTTTCTTCATCTCTCTCTTTCCCTCTCTCTCCTTCTCGCTCTTTCTTTCCCTCTCTCTCCCTCTCTCTCTCCCTCTCTCTCTCCCTCTCTCTCTCCCTCTCTCTTTTCCTCTCCTCGCCCTCTCTCTCTTTGAATATGAAACCGTAGCCCGCCCCACCGCCTTTGCCGTGAAGTGAGTGGTGCTGTGTGCGCAGGTACTCGTCGAGCCCCGTGGCCAGCCCGCCTCCCTCCCTCTCTCTCCCTCTCTCTCCCTCTCTCTCTCCCTCTCTCTCTCCCTCTCTCTCTCCCTCTCTCTCCCTCTCTCTCCCTCTCTCTCCTTCTCTCTCTCCCTCTCTCTCCCTCTCTCTCTCCCTCTCTCTCTCCCTCTCTCCCTCTTTCTCTCTGTCGCTCTCTCTTTCTCTATCTCTGTCCCTCTTTTTCTCTTTCCTCTCTCCCTCGCTCTCTCTCAATCTCTCCCTCGTTCTCTTTCTCCTCTTTCTCTCTCTCTGTCGCTCTCTTTCTCTTTCTGCCGCTATCATTCTCTCTCTGTCGCTCTCTCTTTCTCTCTCGCTTTCTATCTTTCTTTATCTCTCTCTTTCCGTCTCTCTCCTTCTCGCTCTTTCTTTCCCTCTCTCTCCCTCTCTCTCTCCCTCTCTCTTTTCCTCTCCTCGCCCTCTCTCTCTCCCTCTCTGAATATGAAAGCGTAGCCCGCCCCACAGCCTTTGCCGTGAAGTGAGTGAGTGGTGCTGTGTGCGCAGGTACTCGTCGAGCCCCGTGGCCAGCCCGCCTCTCTCTCTCCCTCTCTCCCTCCCTCTCTCTCTCCCTCTCTCTCCCTCTGAATATGAAAACAGCCTTTGCCAAGTGAAGTGGTGCTGTGTGCAGGTACTCGTCGAGCCCGTGGCCAGCCGCCTCTCTCTCTCTCTCTCTCTCTCTCTCTCCCTCTTCTTTCTCTCTGTCGCTCTCTCTCTTTCTCTATCTCTGTCTCTTTTTCTCTTTCCTCCCACTCTCTCCTCTCTCCCTCTCTCCCTCCCCTCTCTCCTCTCTCGCCCTCTCTCTCCTCTCTGAATCTAGCTCCGTCTGTGTCTCCGAGCACCGTGGCCAGCCCTCTCTCTCGCTCCCTCTTTCTCTCCCTCTTTCTCTCTGTCGCTCTCTCTTTCTATCTCTGTCTCTCTTTTTCTCTTCCTCTTTCTCTCCCTCGCTCTCTCTCACTCTCTCTCCCTCGTTCTCTTCTCTTCTGTCGCTCTCTTTCTCTTTCTGTAATCTTCTCTGCTATCATTTTCTCTCTCTTTCTTTCTCTCTCTATCTCTCTTTCTTTCTCTCTCTCTCTCTTTTTTTCTCCCTCTCTCTTTTTCTCCCACTCTAGCTATTTCTCGCACTCTCGCTTTTTCTCTCACTCTCTTTCTCTCTCTCTCTTCTTTCTCTTTTTTTCTCTCTCTCTCTTTCTCTCTCTCTTTTTCTCTCTTTCTCTCTTTTTCTTTCTCTCTCTCTTTCTCTCTCTTTCTCTCTCTCTCCTTTTCTTTCTCTTTTTCTCTCTCTTTCTGTCTCTCTTTTTCTCTCTCTCTTTTTTTCTCTCTTTCTTTCTTTCTCTCTCTCTTTTTTTTTCTCTCTCTTTTTCTCTCTCTCTCCTTTTCTCTCTCTCTCTTTCTTCTGTCGCCAATATTCTCTCTGTCGTTCTCTTTCTCTCTCGTTTCTAATTCTTTCTTTTATCTCTCTCTTCCCTCTCTCTCCCTCTCTCTCCCTCTCTCTCTCCCTCTCTCTCTCCCTCTCTCTCTCCCTCTCTCGCCCTCTCTCTCTCCCTCTGTGAATATGAAAGCGTAGCCCGCCCCCTAGCCTTTGCCGTGAAGTGAGTGAGTGGTGCTGTGTGCGCAGGTACTCGTCGAGCCCCGTGGCCAGCCCGCCGGTGGTGAGTGCGCAGGGCGCGGGCGGGGGCGGGAGCGGGCGCTCGCCCTACGAGAACGTGTCGGTGGGCGGGGGCGGGGCCCCCCAGCTGCAGCACCCGCAGAGCCCACGCACGCGCATACGCACCATCGCCCCGCACAGGTACAGCGCCCGCGCCCACCACCCACCAAGACATCTCGATTAAACCATTTGCTCCTGGGATTCATTGTCATTTTCATCTGCGAAAATTCACATTGTATATAAATCAAATTAAAGAAACAATAATTTCTCCTAGACAGCTCTGCTGATTTTAAATGAGTTTTTAGACCTGCCCAATTTCTGATGGAATCATGTCGGCTACCACTGTGTGGTACTAACGTAGTTTGTTTTTCATTGTGCGACTCTCAATGTTGTGTTGTAATGAAGGCGGAACAAGTCACAGAAGGCCAGGGTATAAATAAAGTTACTTCCTTTTCCACTTTATTAATACATTAATTAGTTTTCCACGAAGTTGATTAGAGGGATAAATAAATGTACAGGTAAAACCGGGCCCTTCAGTTAATCTTTTCATAAACGATTCACCACGTGTTGTTGGACAATGTACTCCGCCATCTTGTGCGTGAATTTTCGGTGATGGCGCGTCTTCAAAACTTGGATCGGGATTTTCAGTTGTTTCCTGTCGATTTAGGGAATAAATGCCGCCTTCGTTTTGCTCCTGGGCAATAGTGTATGTAGATTTCGACCCTCTCCATCTCTCACCCTAATGTTTTAACATAAACAAGTACTGTTTTCTTAGTGCTTTACACACTCGTTTTCAATTTGATTTTTAAATATGTGTTGCAGCCGTGACACGTGCGAAATTATCGAAAACCGAATGGCCCTGGCTTCAGACTACGATTTTGTGGGGTCTTTGCCGCAAAACAAATCGCAGCAGAAGCAAGACCAACAGCAAGTTCAGCAACAGCCGCAGCAACAACAACAGCAGCAGCAGCAGCAACAACAGCAGCAACAGCAGCAACAGCAACAACAAAGACAGCAATATTACAACGAACAAAATAAGCAATATCAGCAATACGAGCAGCACAGTCAGTTTCAGCAACAAGATGTGTACCCTCAGAGAGACGTGCAGACACTTGAAGAGCGAACACTTCAACAACTGCAGCAACAGCAATTTCTGCAACAGGAAGTGAGGCAGCAAATAATGCAAGAGCAACGTAAGCAACAGCAGCAACTTCTACAAGAACAGGGACAACTGCAGCAGCAGCAACAACAGCAACAACAAACTGAGAAACAGCCTCAGCAGGAACAGAGAAATGAAGAACAACACATATCGCAACAGCAACAAGCTCAACAACAACAAGCTCAACAGCAACAAGCTCAACAGCAACTAGCTCAACAACAACTAGCTCAACAACAACTAGCTCAACAACAACTAGCACAACAGCAACAAGCTCAACAGCAACAATTACAACAGCAACAAGAGCAGGCTCAGCGCCTACAAGACCAACAGCAGTGGATTCACGAACAGAAGCTGCAGCAACAACAATGGATACAAGAGCAACAGCAGCAGCAACAGTTGCGATTGAAAGAGCAGCAGCAGCGCATGCAAGAAGAGCAACACAAACTTCAACAACAGCTGCAAATGCACCACCAGCAGCGGATCCAAGAGCAGCAGCAGCAGCAGCATTTCCAGCAGCTGCAGCTGCAGCTCCAGCAGCAGCAGCAGCAGCAGCACTTGAAGGGGGAGCAGTGCAACAGCGCGAGCGAGAAGGACAAGTTCATCCTGCCGCTGGGCACGGGCAGCCCCGAGGCGCCGCCGGACGTGCTGGAGGGCGCGGCGCTGGTGGCGCCCCACGCGGCCGCCAGGCTCAACGGGCAGCGGGCGCGCCGCGAGCGCCGGGGCGGCGACGAGGACGACTCCTCGCCCAACTCGGAGGACAGCCCCGTGCGCCAGGACAGGCCCACGCGCTGGAAGGTGACTAGCGCGCTTCCCTTTCATTCCATTCCATTGCATTGGACTTGGTTTCATTTGATTTCATTTCATTTCATTTGATTGGACTTGATTTCATTTGATTGGACTTGGTTTCATTTGATTGGACTTGATTTCATTTCATTGGACTTGATTTCATTTGATTGGACTTGATTTCATTTGACTGGACTTGATTTCATTTGATTGGACTTGATTTCATTTCATTGGACTTGATTTCATTTGATTGGACTTGATTTCATTTGACTGGACTTGATTTCATTTGATTGGACTTGATTTCATTGCATTTGATTTGCCTTGATTTGACATGATTTTACTGCTTTTGGCTTGATCTGATTTGATTGATTTAGTCAAAGAACAGTAAAAACTGCATGTTGACGTATGGGGCAGAAGTACAATCTGCGCACGTTTCTTGAGCGCCAGAATCTCTTCCCAGCCTAGTTGAAAAACGAATAAAAGATTTGAAAAAGCGCGAGGTTAGCAACTTTTGAAAAATCTAGACATTTCGCTTCAGAGTTATAGAAAAGTTATTTACATCGGTAAACGAACTGCAGATTTGATTTTTTTATTGTTAATAAAATCGTAATAAACGCCCACTGTACTCCTACCACTACTAGCAAAAAGGGAGTTCAACAAAACGCGGGCATTCTGAAGCTACAAATGAGCATGCGTGTAGAACGTGTCTTTAAAAGAGAAAATACTTTGTTTTTATATAAAAGGAAATGCTCGTATCCCTTAACGTAACGAATGAGTCAGAATCGGCTCACTTGAGCGAGAACATGGCGAACGGCATCCCCGCCGCGCCGTGCCAGCGCGAGTGGTTTGGCGTCCTTTTCATAACCTCACTCTTTAAGGCGCTTTGACGCTTCGCTACGCGTGTCAAACGACTCAGCCAGGCTCCGGCCTACGCGATTAACATGAATCATCCTTGAGTCTGTCCAAAGCGTACTTTCCGATCTATTTTATCCACACTTTGGGTGAAAACTTTTAACGTGTTTTCGCTACGCGTGTCAAAGTTAGGGGACGAGGCTCCGGTCTCTCTTACGCGATGAATATAGTAGAACATCCGTAAGTCTGTGCAACTTGTAATTTTCTATTGTCATTCAAACTATGAAAAAATGCCATTGTCATTGGAACTACGTTAACAGAATGCCCACTTTGCCCGTCACTCGTTCGCTTTTGTTCACAGATCTCGCGACGTAGGAGTCGAGTCGAGTCAGATCGATGAAGGAGGCGACCCAAAAGAAACTCAATTCTGTTATCAACTAATTTGAAAATAATTTTAGAATGTTTGAGCTACCATTATTTGTCAACCAACAATACAAAATCACTATTTATAGCCCATTTGGTGGAATAAGTTAATTTATTATTAAAAGTTTTAAAATGGCTTTGTTTAATGGAGACATTTGCACGTTTATTTATCTTTGTGGAAATGAGATTTGCAGTAACTTTGTCATTCATATTTCGTGTAAGTGAAAGACCTTTAGCTTTTTGAAAGTTACTAATTAATGTAAAAATTGATTTCCGTTTCTTTTATCTCATTGTTTTATTTGTGTATCGATTTAACGCTTTAAAATCTCCATATGATACGAGTTGTTTTTCATTTTTGTTGTGAAGTATCGACGTACGTTAGTACAAATAATCACTTGGCAATTACAGGCTGTTTAATTCAAGTGCTGTTTGTTTTCAGATGTCAAGAGATGAAGGAGATTTGCTCAGAAAAGAGAGAACTAAGCTGTTGGGTACATTATCAGCAATTAAGAGAAAGATTACTGAAGTTGAACAACAAGAGGAAGAATTGTTGAGAGGAGTAAGTATCTATGTAGTACTATATGTAGTTACATACAAGATTTTCTCGAAAACCTGTCGAAATTTTTTAAAGAAATTGTTTCTCAATGAGAGTAAACTTTGCTTCTTAAAATGCCATCGAGACTATTTTCATTCCACGAACCGGCTTGAATTGATAACGTTTTAAAGCGAATAGAGTGCAAGAGAAGGTGTGTGCGTTGCAGCTGGAGATGGAGCGCGCGCTGGTGGAGGGCGAGTGGGCGGCGCAGCGGGACCGCTCGCTGCAGGACGAGGCGCGGCTGTCGGCGCTGCGCGCGCGCGTGGGCCGCCTCGACGGGGAGCTGGAGCGCGGGCGCGCGCGCGAGGTGGCGCGACAGAGCGAGTGCCGGCAGCGCCTCGAGGCCGCCGCCGCCGAAATGCACAGGCAAGCCCCCTCACTCACTCACACACGCACACACACGCACACGCACACACACACACACACACAGACACACACACACACACAGACACATACACACAGACACACACAGACATACACACAGACACACAGACACACACACAGACACACACACACAACACACACAGACACACAAGACACACACAGACACACAAGACACACACACAGACACACAACACAGACACACACACAGACACACAACACAGACACACACACAGACACACACAGAGACACACACACACACACACAGACACACACACAGACACAGACACAGACAAACACACAGACACACACACAGACACACAGACAACACACAGACACACACACAGACACACACACAGACACACACACAGACACACACAGACACACAGACACACACAGACACACACACAGACAAACACAGACACACACAGACACACAGACAACACACAGACACACACACAGACACACACAGACACACACAGACACACAGACACAGACACACACAGACACAGACACACACACAGACACACACACACACAGACACACACACACAGACACACACACAGACACACACACAGACACACACACAGACACACACACAGAGACACACACAGACACACACACACACAGACACACACACACACAGACACACACACAGACACACACACAGACACACACACAGACACACACACAGACGCAGACAGACACACACAGACACACACACACAGACACACACACACAGACACACACACAGACACACACACAGACACACACACAGACACACACAGACACACACACAGACACAGACACAGACAAACACACAGACACACACACACAGACACACAGACAACACACAGACACACACACCGACACACACACAGACACACACACAGACACACACAGACACACAGACACAGACACACACAGACACAGACACACACACAGACACACACAGACAAACACACAGACACACACAGACACACACAGACACACAGACAACACACAGACACACACACCGACACACACACAGACACACACACAGACACACAGACACAGACACAGACACACACAGACACAGACACACACACAGACACACACACACAGACACACACACAGACACACACACAGACACACACACAGAGACACACACAGACAGACACACACACAGACACACACACAGACACACACACAGACACACACACACAGACACACACAGACACACACACAGACACACACACACAGACACACACACACAGACACACACACAGACACACACACAGACACACACACAGACACACACACAGAGTGTCAAACAATGATAGGTTCAAACTTTAACTTTGAGATTCAACTCTGAGTAAGTAAAAAATAATGTACTAAAATAATGAAAGAATACTTTCACGTTCAAAATAAGTGAGAACAAGAATAAGAAGACATTTGAAATTTAAGACATTTAAGAATTTAAGACATTTGAAACTAAATAAAATTGTATTATAAATAAAAATATAGGCTGTCTAACATGTAATTTGAATGTTATTTTCTACTTTACTGTCAACATCAAGTAACATAAAAGGGAGTGAATTTGAGAAAAAAAAATACGAGAGGAGTTGACATGTCAGTTTCCACTCGAGGGATATTGTGCACTTAGTTCATGCATTTGAAGTCCCTACGACAACATTAGGGGTAAAAAGTTCACTGTTTACAAATTCAGAGTAATGAAAGAAAAAAGTTGTCATTATTTTGTTTTTAATACCAAAGATATGCCGATGAACTGGGGAGAAACGTTTTTTTTTTTTTCTTTGTATTCTCCTTTAAATTAACTTCTTTGTACTTTCAGGTTGGAGCAGGAAGTAATGCGAAGTGCTGGTTGCCCTGAGCGCCAGCGCGAGATAGCTGATAGATTGCAACACCAACATGATCTTCTGGAGGCAGAGAAAAAGGTGAAAAATGTATTTATATGCATTATGTTCAGAGAATTACATAGGTGATGTGGTGAAATGTATCTCAACATTAGTTCCAAAGCTTTATTAATTAGAAAATAATTTATGGAATGAATAGAAAACTAGTGGTGTTACAGAATGGCACAGACTTTCGTTTACTAATTAGTTGCTTGTTATCTTCAACGTCTAAAAGACAACCAGGGCCTCTGGGTATCTACCACTCTTGTTGGTGCTGAAGAGACAGTTTGCAGCCCCTGAACATTGAAGGGTCTTGTATCTGTGGTATTGTGTGGTCCTACCTCAGTGCTTATTCCATTGTTCTGATACACAGTTTCAAATGCCCCTCACACTTCAAACACAAAAACTGAAAAAAAAATCATGCCTTGTGATGGTTTCAAAGCCACATACTTTGTGTCCATATACTTTGGCTCATCTGCTCTGAGGCCCTTGCCTCACACAGCCAAATCACTTGAATGTACTAGTTGTAAATGTGTTACAATTTTGAAATATAATAATTTAATATAACCAATAACATAACTGAAACTGTCCTTTGCAAGCTTACAAAACCTTTAATGTGCTTTGAAATATTTATATTGACAAACCAATACACTTTTTTTTTTAAATCAAATAATTTTTTTTCTTTTCAAACAACACATATATTTTTTTAATTTTTTCTCAATTTCTTGATCCCCAAATAATGGAATAGAAATTCGACTTCAAGAGTTTTACACAAGAGTAAAACCTGGTACTATAAGGAAATTTTCATTGTAAAATTTCTAGCAGTATTTAAGAAAGTATTATTTTTAATGTTTCTGAGAATGAGCAATTTAGAGCTCGTATTCTCAGAAAGGTTTTAATTTTTTTGAGGATCTTCATAAGAAATCATTTGAATCACTTGTACTCACAAATATAATGTATAAAGATTGTCCATAATATAAATATTAAAGATGTGAGAGATGTAAATTTGGGGCCATTTTTGGGAAAATCTTGTTTTTTATAAAGCCCATATTTCACTCAAAATTCTGCAAAAACATTAATATTTTCAAAAAAAATTATTTTAATAACACTTATTAAAGACCTAATGGTGGAGAACAAATTTCATTGGGAAAAAGATATCTATCTTCAATGTTGTTGAAGCAAGATGCTGAAAAAATTTCAAACTGTTGCAAATTTTCCAAATTTAGATATAACAGTAAAAATCAGACCTATGTCATCTTTATAAGAGTATTTCACTCTATTCTTACATGAAATTTAAAGAAAAAATTTGGAGCCATTTTTGAGAAAATTTTGAAAATATCTCAGGGGTGACATGTAAAGTATCCCCACAATTTACAGAGGTCTGTTAAAAAACACAGGACTAGTTCTATGAGGAAATATTCACTTTTGCACAATTCCTATGAATAGTTCAGATGCTTATGTTGTTTGTAGAGGGACAGACAGACAAACTGACACTTTAAAAAAACACGTTTTTGGTATTAGGGGACCCCAAAATATATATTTCCATTGAAATCTCAAAATTCGTTTTCCACAGCATTGCATAACTTTCTTTCTATTACTTATATTACTTGGTATGTATGTACAGGGAAAGTAAATGATTAACTACTTTGGTGTTTTTTGACTATCATTTAATATTATTGTATTACAACATCTTTGGCTCTCTGGTTTTGATTTGATGGTCACAAAAGTAATTTTATCCAATTCCCCATGAACATTTTAGTACGCTGAAGAATGACTGAATTCAGGACCAGAGATGTTACTGGTTAAAAAAAAGGTAATGTTTGGATTGTTGAATATTATTCTCAAAACTGCTGTGTAAATAAAAAGAATTAATGTTGTAAAATAGAAATGTCCTCCCCTCCCAGAGGCTCATGGCACTTTCCATGTCGCAATCTGGGGTTCGATTCCCAGATTAGGCAAAAATTAAATTGGTGAATTTCACTGCTATGTTCCAGTTCAAAAGATATAGCGTTATAATGTGGAAGCTTCTTTGAGGTAGAGAATGTCAAGTAAATGGTCAAAGGGGTTTGCAACTTACTTATTGCAAGTCTCCTGAGCCCATAGCATCTGGCAGGCCCTAGCCCCACAAATTTGGTGTTTCCAGAGTCCGAATGTGCTCAACTGGTATTGAAATTCAAAAATCTATGTAGTATTACAAATTTTTTTTATGATTCAACTTTTGGCCTCCCTTTTGCATTAACATTCCAATATCGTCTCTCTGTTGCAGACATTCGAAGATCTCGAATTCCGTCACCTGGAAGAAGAAGCGGGATGGCTGGCAGCTCGGGAAGAAGCGCAAAGGGAAGCGGCAGAGGTTGGAGCTCGAGCAGCTGAACGTCGTGCACGGTTGGCAGTCTTGGAGCAGCAACGAAGAGCAGCAGCATGTGCAGCCCAGCAGGAGGGGCACTCGCTGCAGAGAATCTTGGCAGAAGAGCTCGCGCGGCTTGAAGAGGTGAGTGCAACTGGCCTTGCGCATGCCAAGGAGGAGGAATTGGAGTGTTTGGTTGGGACTTAAGTCTTCTTAAACATTTTGCTTGAAATTTGTTTAAAATATGACAAATAAATTTATCGTGGCCTAGGCAGTAATTGGGGAAAAAATGTTTGCTCACAATAGAACAATATTCACTGTAATGCTGGCGTGTAGTAACTATGCTTTCTACTGTCATATTCTGCTGTCAAGAAACAATTCTTTTCTGAAAGAATGTTCTGTAAATGTGAACATCTAAAACTGACGAGGAAACAATTTGAGAGGTGATTTCAAAATTATTAAAATGTTATGTGGACAATTGTTTATGTACATTTACATTGAACTTCAAATAATCATGAATTTAATCTCATTTATTATTGATTTGCAACTACAATATTAGTGATATAATCCCAATTTTTTGTTTCCATTTTAATTTTTATTTATTTATTTGAACACCCCTTCTTTGTTGAAAGATAGGTTGCTTTATAATGGCCACTTTTTCCCATTCTTATTTATTCTTGGATGTTTTTTGCAGACAAGAAACCAACTGAGGGTTGTGGAGGCTCGACTGGAGGAACTGACTCAACACGGAGTCATTAGCAGTCAAGAGTCAAGTGCTGATGCTTCCTCAGACGTGGATGAGGTGAGTCTTAGAATTTTCACAGACATTTCAATACAATACTTGTAAATGTTTCAAACGTAATTCATTAACCAGTAAAATGTTTTTTATTGTTTTAAAAATTGCAATTTCCTGATTTCATGTCCAAGTGAATATTGAATTATCAAAAACATGTTGAAAATTTGTGGGGTATCAGAATTATCAAAAACATGTTGAAAATTTACAGAAAAAAGAATTTTAATTTGAAAATGTTGTGTTTTAGTTTCTTTCCTTAAGAAACAATAGTTATTTATTACTGAAACTGTGATAGGTAAAATAGTGTAGTGGAGTTATTTAAGTGTTCTTTGGATCCACTTGAGTTCAAATTTATATGAAAATGAATGCAAATGAAAAATTCAATAAATTTAAAGTTCAAAATATCCTAGACAACTTAAAACCTTTCAAGATTTGGATTTAGTTTTGAGTCTGAGAAAATATAGGATTTGTTCCATCTCAGATTAACTGTGAAGATTTGTAATGAGCCTCTTTTGTTGTTGTTTTTGTGGCCAGCCTGCAGCAACCTCTCCCAGCACAAGTCTACAATCCCCACAGTCCCCCCAGTCACAAGATGATCTTGCACGCATCAGTCGAGTAACGATGGGGGCACCTTTGGATGTCAACACGGGATCATTGGGACGAAAGGCTCTTGCCTCTTTGAAAGAAATTGAACGCAACAGGCAGCTACATCTTGCTCAGCAAGGTATGTTTGGGATCAATTTATATTGTCCAATTTATGTTATATTATTGAAATTAGGACAGAAAATCATTATTTCAATTTACAAAATTAATAATGATTGGCTGAAGTAGCAAATGTTTGAAGAAAATAAATGGTAACTCTGACAAATTGATGGTGTTCGTTTGTTTGAAATGTATACTTTTTAAGCAATGTTTTATGATTTTGCTTGTATAAAATATCTGTGAATTGTTATTGTTCTTGATATCTTAAACTGCTTCAAATATAATTATGTTTATTTTAGCTATTTTAGTGAAAGAGGAACTAAAATTACATTAGAAAGCCCATTAGGAGTTTGTGCCTGCAAACATTAAAGAACTATCGATATGCTAAGCATGCTCAGTTTCAGTTTCACATCACTTCAGTGCATCTACAGGTGCACAGAAGATCAATAATGCTGTTCGCTATGGCATGCACAAACTCTCTATTGCCATTTGTTACAGAGATTTGTAAGAAATAAGGTGATAACCTTTTCCAAGATATGCATTAAGAACTTTTTGTAAATAAATAAATAAATAAATAAATAAATAAATAAATAAATAAGCAATGATTAATGACTGAAGGTAACAAAAGACAGATAAGATATTCCTAGCGATCTGCTGGTATGTGCAAGTACAGCATTCACTTGTTCATGAATTACCCTCATCATGCTCTGAACACATATGGTACCTACCACCATGATGGAAATAATTTCCACCATTGGTATCAACCATGCTATTCATTCGCTGTTTCACCTCAGGAGTGTGCACTTCATGTGCTTATGACTACCTGCCATCGTGTGTATACGTTTCCTTGAATTTCAAAGATGCTGAGATTTAATTTGATGCAGTTGTCGGCAATTATTTCCTTGGAACAGACTTCTGTGGACTGGTTGGGTAACAAGAATGTTTTTCTGGCCGAAATGCAGTGTTCTTACTGCGTTCACTCCTAGCAGGAAATGATTCCTTTGGAATGTTTTTATGTCAGAGAATGAATGTTAATGGCCATAGAGGTAGACGATTTAGAGTGGCCACCACAATGAAATTTTGGAATGCATGCCTTGCTTACAGTGTGAAATACTTTTTTGTGATGGGGGACACTTACAACTGAAGCGTTGTGAGTTCGGAGGAAAATGCACCATCTATTGGGAACTCCACAATAGCAGAGTAGTTTCAGTCATTTAGGGAGTATACTTAGACAGTCTAAATCGGCGCTCAAGCAATCGAAAGACCGCAGATTTTCAGCAATCGAAAATTGGCCCCGAAAACCATACCGCTGGAAATTGATGAATGCAAGATCGGCTTCCAGATGTATCATCGTGGTCGTGTTGAAGGACAGTGGGTTCTGGGCATGATTGACCGAGAAATTACAGAATTTCGCCTGGAGGTGTGCCCCAGTAACAAGGGATTTGGCCACATTGTTGCAGTTGATTTTGCAGCAAGTGGAACCAGGCACCACAATTTACACTGCCTTCTGGAGGGATTCTGCCAGCTGGATTACAACAACTCCACTCCAATCTGTTACCCTTCTAAAGTACTAACTGCAATCAGTTCTGCAATGTTTCTTTTGTTTTGTGACATAAAATATGGATATTTTTGTTTTTTTACAGGCAGCCAAGTGATAGAAGAAGAGCGCAAGCGTGTTCAGGAACTGAAGCGCCGAGTTCAAGATGAAGTGCGCGCCCAGTGGGAGGAACGCCGACAGCAGCAGCAGCAGCAGAGGGGAGCTCACTGCGCCTCGCTCAACAGCGTAGGCAGCGATGAGGCTTCCTTGACATCAAGTGATGTCCCCACTGAGAGGTATCACCGATAACCAATTGAACTACAGTTGAACCCTGCAAATCTGAAATTTTGGATAATCTGAACAAAATTGGGGATGGAGGAAAAAAACAAAATAAATACATTGCTTATTTGAAGTGTAAAGAAAGGATTTCATAATTAGTGTAGAGCTGAACAACTAATTATTGAAACAAAAGTTATCAAAATGAAACATTTATTGCACTTGTAACTATGGTGTATATCACACGTTTATTTAGTAAAAAATTTAAATATAAAGGAACTTGCCAAATCAGTAATCTTCTTTTGCCGTATGGAACTGCATCTGCTTGATGATGCCATGTGGTGATGCAATCACTAGGCTATGTTTCCATTTTCTCATATGGCATGCTACATTTTTTTGTTTCTTGTAATCCTGTGCATGTATTTGTATATGTATGGTACATTTTTTTGGATAATCTGAACAGACCATACCCCCAATTAGTTCGGAATACCAGGGTTCTATTGTATTTATAAGATTATTTTGAGACAAACACATACAGGGTTACTATTTTGCTGTTCATGTTAAACATTTTTGTAAATAAAAACAAAGCACATTATAATCTAAAAAAGAATTATGTTTTTGAATGTCTGTTTTAGGTTATAATGTTCATGCATGAGAAATCATCTACATACATGTATGTAAATTTAGCCATTTTATGCAATACAGTTTTCCTCTGTACAGTGTGCATACCAGCTTAAAATATTTTAATACTTTTCTAAAAATTTCCCTTTTTGAAAACTGACAATTTGCTATAAATGAGATGTGAGGATAAAATGAGGATTCAAGGATACTTATCAATCAAAATAACTCAAATTTAAAAAAAGTTTTGAAAAAAAAAGGAATAGAAAATTGTTTTTTAGCAAACATTAAAAATGAAATCTGTTCTGTAAAATGCAGTAATTTTTTACATGTACTCTCTGAATTATTACAAGCCAACTGGCTTAATTCAAATTAATAATGAACTAGAGGGTTCTCAATATTGTAGGATGTTTCATTTTTTAAACGCTCAAAACCCCACTTAGTTTTCAGTTTTTTTCTCTTTTCAATAAATTCCCTAATATCCATTAAGGCAGTATCAAAATTGAAATTGCTTTAGAAATCTTTGGTTGACAACAAAACTTAAATTCATTCAATCCAATAAATGTGAAATGAAATTGTTTTAAAATTCATTTGGTATTTGGTTATTAATCATTATGGTTATTCATTGTTCTGCCAGAAAGCGCTCCCTTCCATGCAAATATATTTTAAAAGGGCCTGCAGTTGACTGAGCAGTCACTACCTTTTCAGCATCCTCATACTGTCACTGCCCACAAATCCAGACACTGCCACTTGCTGTGTAAAAAAACGGCCATAGTCGAAAGTTGTGTCCCTAATGCCCATGTGCTGGAACTGGAGTTACACTCTCATTATCTTGTGGTAAAGCAAGATACAGCTGATCGGTATGGGAATACTATCCAATGCATTGGAGCCCTTTGCAACCGTTCTGCCAGACTTGAATCAACTATATATTATCAAACTTTCAAATGCAGGCAATTCAATAATCAAAGAATCCTAGACAATGCTACTCACGTATACAACAAGCTTGGTATGTGTATAAATTTAGGTTCTAAATTATGTAAACTCATAAAAAGATAAATGTATATAATTTCTCTTCCAAACTAATGTGTGATATTTGAAGCTGTCATGTTACTGTTGTATTCATGTTCATGAATGTATCATACAAACATGTGTAAATACTCCTAAACATCCCACATTACTAAATATATAGATTCAAGCTGACCTGTTGTACCACATTTTAGAATGACTATTGTAGAATCCTCTTTCACCCCTAAGGATTCCAAGAGTTCTCTCTGAATTAATACAAGACATGCTCATTCCTCTACTCTTCATGTTTATGTTTTTATCATTATATATTATTTTCAAAGCAGAAAAACTCCTTTTTATGTTTACTGTTTGAGCCAGTTTCATGCATATTAATTTAGCTAAACAGTAAAATTTCCGTAATTACATAGTCAACATTTCTTTCTTTCAAACATTTAACAAATTTTCATGAGAATTTGACATGCAACGTTGTAATTCTATTAAAAACAGTCCATTCATTTTTATTAAATCCCAGTAATTCCAAAATATTCCTTTGCAAATTAGCAAATAAATGCTCAGAACAAATATTTCACGATCAAAAGCAAAAATTTTCAATAAAAACACTTCTCTTGAAATGTAAATGAACGAGATAGTTTTTTCTTTCAGCCAAACTATGATATCTTCAAGTTTTTTCACAGTGCATGACAATTGAAATTAACCTAAAAACACACTCAAACCAAGTAAAAATACACAGGAATTAGGACACCCACAAAACAATGCACTGTTTCACTCACATCTTCACACAATGTTCTAATACTGTGTTTCACCACACTTGGCCAGGATCTGCTGAGATGTTACAAACACAGCAATGACTGGAGTGCTTACCACCATGCAAAAGCATACCAGGCGTTTCATACAGTTCCAAGTGGCTGGATGGGTCACCAGGAGCAGTGCCTAACTCTCAATTCTATACACTAATATTGGCAAATCCTTTGTGTTCTCATTGTTTCATGACTGTATTTATAATACATTTTTTATCCAGCTGCTTTTTTTACTAAAACTGCTAAAATATCTAGAGATTTTTACCAATACTAATTTCTTTTCTAAAGTATTGAAAATGCATGATTTTTATACTTTTTTCATTTGCACATGTTTTGTCATGTCAATTTTGTCATGTGCACATTTATTGACGACCAGACACCTCGCCTGTGTTTTCTGCAAAACTTAAATAGTATGCTTTCAAAAGTACAAATGAACTAAATTTTTTGAAATGGAACTTGCACTTTACAGTATATTTTGCACATTGCCTTATTGATTGGTAATTCTTGATAAATTCAAGAGTGAAGTCAGAAAAGTTTTTCAAGGTTCCCTCTTTCTGAAAGAATCTATGATCATATGTTCTGTAAATTTAGGAACTCTGGTTAATTACGAAATGCTCAAAAGGGTTTGCACTGATTGTGCAAATGGATAATTTGCTGATAATTTGCTAATTCCCTCCTCCTGGGCAGATCATTTCATAGGTGATGATGTTGCTACCATAGAGGAAACATAGGTTAGTCTTTCCTCTATGTTGCTAAGCAGCTTCAATGAAAACTGGGATCAGGGATTGGTGAAGGGATATTGACGAGGTAATGAAAGAGTGAGGCAAGCTGCACAATATTACATTTTCTAAAACAAAACACAATTTTTCTTACATTTCATTTAGTATTTAAAAACTTTTTGCTGATATCAATGACATTCTGGTTACTTTGCATTTACACACACTCTATTTTTAGAAAAAAAAAAATAAGAAACGAAGAGAGTAACATTAGTCAAATCTCAAATTGAGTGAAGCAAATGATATCTCACCACTTTCTACTCAGTGTTTATTTATTTATTTTTATTTTTATTTTATGAACTTTCACATCATCACCGCATCTGGAAATTATTCTTGAAATATTTATGTGAATGACGGTTATTTTATGTAAAATAATGATATCATAGAGAAAGGACAAATACGTCTTTTATCTATAGCAATACACATTCAATTGTATTTTCTTATAATATTTTATGACATTATAAACTCTCCTATTTGACATTTAGGTAACTATATATTTAGGAACCAATACTTACTTGCAGGTTTACATTACAAAACAAGGATTCTCAGTATATATTTTAGGAATATAAGGACATGGCACAATAATCTGAATGAGTGAAGGAATGGGTTATTGACCCAAAATAATAATATTATTTCAGAAAAGATGGAGCCAATGATTTTACTAAATATATTTAAATGTGAATAAAGACTCTTAAACCAGAAAGACAAAATAAGAAGAAAGAAAAATAGTGATTTTAATAGCAATATATTTCATTGCAATAGCAAAATTTGCAAAATCTTTTGCTGAATAATCTGTCATGGCGTAAAAGTACCTAAAAATATTACTTTTTTGCATCATAAGTAACTTTTTAGATTAAACTGGAAATCTGTATTTCGCAGATTTATTGTATCTGCAGATTTTTCCTTTTTGACTTTGCACAGCAATAAATATTGAAAAGTGCTCTTTTCAATTGTCTCGTTTTGTGGCCAGAGGGAGGGAGAGAAAAAGAAAAGAAAATATTGTATTTGGCCACAGGAAAATAATGAGATCACTTTTTGTTTCATTTGTATGACTCAGACATTGAGCTCACAATAAATTGATACATTTGATAGTAAGTACACTTGCTTATTTGTACTGCAAATTAAAATTAAATCTGAGTTTCTTTTTGTTCTCATTTAATTGGCAGCATTCAATAATATATACTTAAAAATTCATACATTTTATATGAGTAATAGATATAGATTTTAATTGATTATTGACTATTTGTAAGCTAACTTAAAACACTACTTACCCAAAGGGAAATGAGGAGTATAGATCTGGTTTGTCAGGAAAAGCCAACACAAGTATGAGATATACACCACATGGTGCAGCTTATCTCTGCTTATGATAAAGACTCTATCAGGCAGTGGCCTTCTGACCCCAGACGCTTTCTCATTGTTTGCAATGAACACAGAAAATTTTGGTAAATCTACGTTCTGTCCAGTTCTTGGTGCTACCACATTATGTGTTTAAGTGAAACAGTGAGGGTGTGGGCAGTGCAGTATGCCTATCTTCAAAGTTTGCTGCTGCTACGTTGCTATGTAAATATTTGATTTTTCTTTTCTCCTTCCCCACCATTACCCTTTGTTCTGTGAAAGTAGCTTTGTGATACACACTTTTGAACAACAGTTCTGTGTTGAGGATTTATAAGTGTTGTATTGTGGCAATCAGTTGGAAATAGCTGGGGAATGGAAGGGTAACCTTGCTGTCAGGAGTGCAAAAAAATATTTGGACGTTTTCTTTGAAAGATTCTCTATGCTCTATGTTTTGTCGTTTTCAGTGCCTCCAGTGACGATGCGTTGGAGAAACGCATTCCGAGTGGGCCTGTGAGTGGAGTGAATGGAACAAGCACAGCCAGTGCAGTGAACGGCAGCAGCGGGAACAATGAAAAAGGGGAGGCAGACCAAACAAATCCCCAGCTCCAGACTTCGGTGAGTGTTATTGTCAATTTTCTGCCACAAAATAGTCACCATTTTTAATTTCAATATTTATCATTAATTCATTTATTTTATTTTTTAAATTACTATTTATTTGCTAAGATGATAAATAACAATTTGAAAGAGATCACCAGGATCTGTTTGTTTTATATTATGAAATCATTCACTACCCATGTGGTATGGAATTAATGTCATTCCAATCTCTTTTTTTCTACCTTTCTTTGTAGTAATTCTAATTTTTTTAAATTAGGTACTATTATTTTAACTTTTTTCCGAAAAGCTAATTATAAGGAAAAATAGTTTTTAATAACAGTCTAAACAGTAACAGTTCTTTATAATTTTAATACATTTTGATTTTGTATACCAGAATAGCAGTTTTATTTCCCAGTTATCAGCTATTTATGTAACAGGTAGTTTGATGTATAGATTAAAACAAAGAAGAAATTTAGTTAACTCTAGGGTAAAAATTTGGTTAAATATGTTAAATGAAGATCAATGAAAGAACAGATGGATTCAATATTTTCTCTTGGGATTATTTCATGATATACTAATATGATACAACAGGAATGTAATTTTATTTGAATTTTATTAGGTAACAGGGTAACAGGTGCAGTGAAATGTAGAAGGAATATTTTAGGAATTTGTGTTTTATATTTTTCTTTGAGCTATTTCTGCTGCCTGAAAATGCATCCTTTGATCTTACTTCTGGTACAAGCAAGGCGGAACTCTTGGCGGATCTCCCTGTGGTTCTAATTAACATTCTCAAGGTCTCCTTAGATTTCTTTGAAACTGGGAACAGAGCCTCTGCTTATACTATTTTCTTGCGTTGTCATTTTAAATTCCTTAAATGAGCTTCTGGTATTTGACATGATGATCCCTTGGTATTATGGAAATCTCAAATGTGCAATCTAGAATATATTCATTTATGGTACTTTGTTTTTTATTTATTAATTAAGAGTTAGGACGATATCATGAATAAAACCCACATGAAAACTCTTCCAAGATGTAGGCAAGTGAACCTTTTATTTTAATGGATTTAAGGGAGTTACATAAAAATTACAACAACTGAGAGCCAACTATGAGTCATAAATAATAGAACTATCAGGCTCTCTCTGCATTGACCTCAGGTGGTGGGAGCCAAAATTGAAGTATCACAAAATCTACAGTTTTGAATTTATCTTGTAACCCTTTGTTTATTAGAAATCAATTAGTGTTCTAACTCTTAAGAAAGTTTCCTTTGTTTATATTATTGAGCACTAATGCATTTCAAAGCCTCCTACAACACAGCTCGTATGAAAGACAAGAGACAAATGTCCGTGCCCGAGGCAGGATTCAAACATGAAGTGCTGAATGAATACATAGTGTAGCCACCTTGACTAAATAAGCAGACCTCAAATACAACCCTTTGATGACAGACAGTTATAAAAATGAAACTAATTAATAGTGTTCATTGCTGATAGAAGGCACTGTCAAAAAAAATATACAGACAATTTTGTTGAAAGTGAGTTGCAACTGGCAATATTGTAGATTATTTTTGTTTTTGTGTACTTCATTACTGTTCCAACATTTTCATTCCAGTGTGTTCTAAATTTTATACTAAAAGTTTATTAACTGTCTTTCATACAAGCTAGTGACAGTAAACTAATTTAAAAGTATTGGCAAAGGAGAGGATTTCAACTGTGCCAAAATTAAAAGTGTTTTGATGGAGATATCCTCTCTATATGAAACTGTGAATGAACATGTGCTTCGTTATTTTTATTCAGAGTCTCATTTATATTCTGTTCATAGACATGCAGTCTACATATAGAACATTCCTCCCCCGTGCTTCATAGAGTCTGCTCCAATTTTAACTCTGTTCCTTGATATAACCGAGTGTCGTTCTTGGCATGCACTTGCATTAATAATTTTGGAATGGACAGAATTAGTTTAAAATTTCGTGATCAAGATCAGCTGATGCCAACAACTAGTAGATTTAATCTAATAAATGAGAGTGTGTATATTCTAAATGCTGATATTTTTGCAGTTGGACAAAAATCTATGAGTGAACTCTACATTCAATTTTTGCAATGATATGACCTCAGGAGAAAATTATGGAATTTATGAATTATAGTATTTATGAATTTTAAATTTTCTCTTGGCATTATTTAAGAGCAATAAAAATGTAAACTTTATGTGCGTTTTGTTGGTGCAATTTCTGGATGTTTAATCCTGCTTCCAAATCTATTAATACGTACTAACTTTTTTTTCTTGAATTGAACTTCCTTGTCTGATATGTATTATAAAGACCTTGAAAAGACAAATCAATTCACTACAGAAAAGACCAAAAACAAAATTGCCGCCCAATTAAGGTACTGCAATAGAAATTCTTCCCCCCAGAATATTTAGAAGTTCCTTCACTTTTTGCAACCCACTATTTCGAGTGAGGAATCGGTTCAGTGTTTTGGAGCGTGGTCCCGACCGTCAAATCCGGCAGAAGTAAATAAAATATCCTTAGATCTTCGGAAGGTGAACTCGTGGCTCAAGAGCGAAGTCGCTCGCTTTTCGCCGAGGAGGTCCGGGTTCGATTCCCGTCGAATCTCATGTGAAATTTGTTCCAACAAAACGGGTTTGGCTGCTTCCAACCCCTGCGAAGTGTCCTAAACCCCACCCCTATCCTTATTCCTTCCCAATTCTGGCCGCTGGGTAGTGACGCAGGAGGCGTGTACGCGGAGATGCTACCTGGCGGTCCTCTTGACAACTGACAAGACGAGATGTCACATACGACGTACAGAGGTCATGGAGTATTACTCCTAAAAAGCGCTACTAATCAGTTCACGGGGGATTACGCGCTGCGTCAATCCAGACGTAAAAAAAGAGAAAATGGGAGGTAAACCCTGTGTGTCGATAGCGTGTAAAAGCCTATTGAGCAAGCGCATCGCCTGAACCCGAGGGCCTCGCTCGAAGTAGTGTCGTAGTTGGTGGCCAGATGGCATTGTGGGGGGGCTGAGGCGTGCGACAAGAGCAGGGAGTTCGGAAACGGGCTCACGAAAGAAAATGAAACAATTTAAAGAAATAATTAGAATTCTAATTGTATGAATCGCGATGAAGTAGAGCACAAAGTATATTAAAGTTACACATCGGTTCATAGTATATTCATTGTCAATAACAACCTTGGGTTAATAACTAAACTTTTTTTCAGTTTGATATTACTAACCCATTGAAAGCAAAATAATTTTTAAGTAAACTTTGCGTCTATCCTGCATATGCAGCCAAAACAACTACTATTAAACTATTAAACGCGAAATAGGTACAAGTACTCAATTTAATGATCACCAACACCACCAACATTTTCCGTTGATTATCGAAACGGTCTGTTGGAAACAAAATATTCAAAGAAAATTATGGGTGTGAGTCACACTTAAAGTGATAGGATTCTGCAAAACGACGTTAACTATCTGTGGCGGCTCATGCTTAGGTTACGTGGTTGCACAACCCCCAGAAAATGGAAAAGATCCCGTAATATCTTAGGAATATACATTTTCCTTTTAAAACATTCAATATTCAAGATATCTTAGCAATATCGATGTATATGAAATCATTTTGAAACCAAAGAGAGTCCAACTGGCTCTCTCTCTGGTGTCTGGTGCCTTGCCAGGAATTGCGCACGCTCTTGGCTCTTGGTTGTACTAATGCATTTACTACGTTTACTCTTTGGACCTTCGATACAACACGGGGAACATACGGCCTTGAGGTCGGGCAACCAGTCTAGTAGCGCTGTCGAGCGCTGCGCAGCGACGGAGGGAATCTCAGGGGAATACCCGTATTCTGTCTTCGTCTGACTCACTGCAACACAGTTTTATGAATTTCGTTTGTTATTGAAAGTAACAAGAAACAAGTTCAGTCGATTACTGACGATATTCAATGCATTGTTTATGATATTTGGAGATTTGTTTTCATTTGATATTAGGTTTGTTGATTCAAAACGTACATTTGATGACTTCTTTGTGTAAAGGTGGCCGTTCTTGATGGAAGACTATAAGTGTCTCGTGGAAGCCAGAGTGCATGCAGCTGATCGGCCAGCAGTTCGCGAACGTTCTTGTGAATACAAATGTGTGTGGAAGATCTTTCATTATTGCCAAATATACCAGGGTAGTGAAGTTTTCGAAATAAAATAATCTTATTTGTGTGAAACGTTTCGAAGCAATAGTGCTTGCTGCAGTGTGTTGGAGTCGAATTTAAGTGCTGAGTGTAAATCAAAGCAGAACCACATGCGTGAAAATATACCTTACGCGGCCCCGACACATAAAATTATGTAAGTAGTGTGTCAATTTAGATTTTTATTTAACTTAGATTCAATTGATCTGACTTATGTACATTTGTATTATGTATTCGTATTGTGAATTTTGGAAATTACATTTCCGTCATTCGATGGAGGTGCAGCGTCCAGTATCGTGGGGCATTATCCGCTTCTGTTAACAGTGTTAATGTTCAAGAGGGCCGTGTTCCCCTGGGACCCCTAGCAATAAAAGGTTTTACCGTAAATACATTCGATCCTTGAGTAATCCTTTTTCAATCTGGTAATTTGGAGAATTGTTGTACATAATTTGGGGAAGAGTTTTCCAAGTAATCTGGCAACCCTGTTAATGGTTCGACACAAAGTCAACTGTAATTATTAATTGAATCGTTTATTTCAGAAACCCGTCAAACGCCAAAATCTAAAAAGCGCGTCAGCGGCGGAATATTGTTCCATGAGGATAGACACATCTTTTAGGGCATATTTAACTGACAAATATTGATTTATCAGCTGCTTTAATATTTAAAAAAAAATTGAAATCAGAAAAACTGGGACACTTTTTCTCAGTTCTCTCGAAATGAGATACTTGGCAGTTGACGGGTTTCCGAAATTAACGATTCAATTGTATTATTAAAGATTCAATTTAATTCTCATTTTAGAAAGTTTTATTTATTTACTAGTAAAAGAGGTAATTTGTAAAAAAGAAAGTTTTAATGAAAATCAGGGCGTAGAAATGTAACTGGCACCCCTCTTGTTTTGGACTGCACACATCTAATAATATTAATAAATAATTATATTGGATATTTATGTAAATAATAAAATGATTAAATTGAATTTATTAAAATAACAAACAAATGTATTGTGATAAAGCATAAGTATATTTTTTCAAATTTTTGTTAAGCGATAGAATGTTCTGAAGTACTGAAATAAGGTATACTTTACTTACCGGGAATGAACGCAATTTTTTATCGACCTCTGCACTGAACAAACCACACGGATTTTAAAAGTGAAATGTGCATTGCTTTGATTGAACAGAACTACAGGCTCTTACAATCAAAAATTGATTGTTTGATTGACATAAAATACTAGTAACCTGCGTAACGTATAATTCCCGACGCATTTTATTCCAAAATACTGTTTTGCGGAACCCTTTTAAGTCGCATCTTGACACTTCGCTAAGCGTGTCAAAGTTCTTAACAGGCTCCAGACTTTGGCCTACGTGATTAACATAAAACGTCCTTGAGTCTGTCCAACGTATTTTATTCCAAAGTACTGTCAACTCCGGTTATAGTGAACTTCTGGAAACTAACTTGTTTGGTTCACTACATCCGATGAAGTCAAAATTAAATAGAATTACTCCACAATGATTGATTCTATTATTATAGAGATACAGCAAAATTCATTAACAGTTCGAACTGAAAATTTCAATATCTTTATGTCCTTAAAAAACATTTACTTTCAATTTTTAGATTCGTACATTTGTCATTAGTAATTTCTCTAGATCCTTCTCCAGAGTTCATACTTTCTCCATACTTGATTCTATATTGTCCTCTGTCCCGAAGTATCGTAATGCTGTGTTGACACCTTTCAATGTCTCTTGCACTATTGGAACACAGTCCCACTCTCCGCATAATAACATGCGATATCCTTTATTCCCAACTTCCCATTCTACGCAATGAACTGACGCTTTCGGATATAAATTGCTGGTTCGCTAGCCTCCATTTTTTGTTTTCTCACAATTCGTACCATTGTTCTATAACCAATTTAACCAACGTAATTATTAGGAATAATCCTCCTTTAATCAGTCGAGTCACTGTCAGTCGTAGTCAGTCAGTTCCTTTTATTCGTTCGGGCAAGGTCTCGGCGCCAATAAATCCCCGGGATCCCAGACGGTCACCCAACCAGGAACCTGCGATGTCTGGAATTGCTCAACCTCCGTGACTTCACGGAGCCTCGTCCAGGAATCCTGCAAACGCCGCCGGCGCATCTGGCTGGCGGTCGCGGCGCGATGCACAACTGTTTTAGAATCGCACCTCGTGCCGCAATGCTCGGCGGGTTGCGCGGGTCCGCTTTGGCACTCGCACCTCCTCCCCCCGCCACCCACCGCGCGCGCGTCACCCGGCCAACCTCACCCCAAGCGCGTTTTACGCGGCCACTTTTTCGCCCCTTTTTTTAACCACATAATGGATGGAAAAGGATGTTCGTTCCTATGCACCTTTGCTTGGGTATCGAAATTGGATGAACGAGATTTGGCGTTTTACACGGTCCTTTCATTTTATGCACGCAATCGTAATGAAAATATTTCCTCTGATCGCCGAAAAAGTGTTGAAAATCAAATAGCTAAACATCGCATATGTGGTGTCAAATGAAGTTATTTTAGACATGAGTACAGAACGAGGCGATCTTTGTCGATCTTTCGTTCCTCTTCCCTACACTACCACACATGCCCGGAGACCATTTGGGAGTTTACAGTTAGAGCTTTCAGTTAGAGCCATCAGTTAGAGCCAACAGTTAGAGCTTTCAGTTAGTGCCATCAGTTAGAGCCATCAGTTAGAGCTTTCAATTAGAGCCATCAGTTAGAGCTTTCAGTTAGAGCCATCAGTTAGAGCCATCAGTTAGAGCCATCAGTTAGAGCTTTCAGTTAGAGCCATCAGTTAGAGCTTTCAGTTAGAGCCATCAGTTAGAACCATCAGTTAGAGCCATCAGTTAGAGCCATCAGTTAGAGCCATCAGCTAGAGCTTTCAGTTAGAGCCATCAGTTAGAGCTTGCCGCGCTGGGGAAATCCTGCGCAAGTCGACGTGAAGGTCGGCGCCCTCCAGCGGATCTCCCCTGCATCGTTGCAGGGGTCGGGATAACACATGCGCTACACTTACCGGACTAATGACCATTGCTGTTGACGTGCTCGAAATTATCAATTGCTCACGTTCAAGTGCTCGTTAACGTCGAATATACACGTAGAAGGTTTTGTTCCGCCGATCTGGATGGCCGAGGTGGCTAAGAGCGAGTACCGACTCAGCGCTTCGGTCCGAAGGGTCGCGGGTTCGAGTCCCGCCTTGGGCATGGCTGTTTGTCCCTTGACTTTGTGTGTGTGTTGTCGCGGAGGGCCTCGAGTTCTGCTGACCCCAGATCAGAGGAGCCCGCAAGTGTGTTGGTGTCTAGTGTATGGTCGAATATGCGTCCTATCGAGGCGCAAAGGGTAACCGGCTGTTGGCTGGATAAAAGCCCTGGATAAGAAGGTTTTGTTCCTCTAATGTAGTGGATATCGTATTAATAGACATTTATGAGAGCGCGACCGGCTGAAGTGGCTGAGGGCAGCACCTGATGTCACCGCAGCGCCTCTCACCGAGAGGTCCAAGTGTTCGAGTCCCGGTGGAGGCAGGATTTTCGTCACTAGCTCGATCGCTAAGGTCGAGTGCAGCCGCTTCCTGGAGGAGAATTCTAGCGACCGGCTGCTCTGGTCGGCACCCAGGTTTCTCTGCCCAGCTCCAGGCGAATGCCGGAGCAGTGCCAAAACAAACGGGCCACGAATCGCGCGTGATCTTTCCTTCATCTTCCTTGTCCTATCCTCACTCCTTACTTCCACGCACTACACTAGCGCACACGCGGGCGACCGGTGGGGAGGTGAGAGTGTGTCCCGGCTGGGGCGGTGCCCCGCTGGTGGAAGATACCTGGTTGGGGACAGCCCCTCTAGCCTGCGTGTAGGCCGGCGTCGGATCTCGCCGATAACCGCCTCCTCCCAAAGAAAGACATGCACGACACTTAGGGATTAATGCCCTTAGCAGTTGACGCGCCCGGAAACGGGAATAAACCAGTCATTCCAAGAGGGGACACTTGTGCAGTGTGCCGGTGAAGGTGTCAGTTGGCTTCGCCGCCTGGCGGGCGAGGGCCGGCGTGTGGCCAGGAGATGAAATCTGCCGCCGCCGACCAGGATCCCCGCGACGACAGGCGTGCGTCAGCGCTCCCGTGGGAGATTGCGTAACTTCCGGCGAGACCTCGCGCTTTCACACTCTTCTGGGAAGATGTTTTCGAAACATCCGTGATGCTATAAAAATATCCATGTTTTAAAGTCGTTTTTTGAACATCGGTGTTTTGTGTTCCATGTTTTTACGTTTTCGATGTTTTGTTTGTGGATGGAAAAATTCCCTCAATCGCGATTGTGTCAAAGTTAAAATATGAAAAAATAACTGATGGTACCGTTGTTTATGTGATCCAACCAATGGAACGCGGTTTGCTCTATTTGTAGCTTCACTATGCGCTCTGCTCTTGCTTGTAGTGGTAGGAGTAGAGAAAAGGGTGAGTTTACTATTTTGTTAGCAATGCAGAAAAATCAAATCTGCACTTCGTTTATCGTTTCAATCATTTTTTCTACAACTCAGAAACAAAAATGTCTAGTTTTTCAAATGTTGATAATCTCGCGCTTTTTTAAATTCATTATTATTATTATTATTATTATTATTATTATTATTATTGTTGTTGTTGTTGTTTTAACTTTCATTAATCTTTCAACCATTTATCGTTTAAATGTTGGAATGGGATTCTGCTACTCAAGAAAATATGCGCAGATATCCTTCTCCCCCATACGTCAAATAGTACAGTTTTTACTGTTTTTGACCAAATAAAAAAATCAAATCATTGAGCAGACTATCCCTAGCCCGAGATGATCCTAACGCCGTGGTTTTTCTTTCGGCTTTCATCGTTTTTCGCAGGTGGAGAGGTATTTTTAATTTTGGTTTCAATTAATTTCAACTTAATTTTAATTATAAATTAATACACACGGGCACCATCAAATTAAATTTTGTTACGCACGAATATTAGAGGTTACTCAACCAGCTTTAAAACAACGATGTTCTTTGGTCGATATACTCGTATTAAGAGGGATGTTTGAATTTTGAACATGGCTGCTGTGGGTGTCGCGCGCCAGCCTCTGCCCCTTGTGGTCGATTTGCGAGGCCGTTCCCCGTCGCGATTTGCCCCTCCATCTCGGCCCGCCCGCCCGCCGCTAAAAATACCTCTCCAATGCAACGTGCGCGTTTGTTTTAACGAAAATTCCTACAGAAACAAACTCTTGCAATGTGATCGCTATTATATCGATCGCCCTGCGCACGTTTTATACACACGCGTCCGCGCTTTTTTTGTCTGCTCCGAGGAATGCGTGTGCCCTGAAAACTGCAAGCTTTTCACTAGATGGGTTTCGATGCCGAATCTTTGTTTTCTTTCGGTTTTGAGGAACGGTGTGCAAACAAGCAAAGTGTCTTCGGGATTCTGTGGTAGGAATTTCAGGCAAATTCTGCTCCAAAACAAAGGTTTTGTGTTGTCAGTAGCGAACAGATTTCTATACATATTTTTACAGGAACAAGAAACCTGCATTCACTATTATTGTTTAGATTTAACACATTCTGAACGAATTACAACCGTTTTTATTTTACATATTTTGGTATAATTACGTATTTTATCCATTGCTACATATTTCGTTACATTGTAGAATATTTAAAAGTCGAAAATGAACATTTCACATGTGAATTCGAAATATATGTTACTTGAAAACTAACTTTGTCACTGAAATACTTACAAAGTCACGCAATGCACTTGTATTAACGCCAGACCTTCGCTATTAATTGTCACACTTACTCCCCCCTGCCTCCATCAGCTTCTTGGAAACCGCGTAGTTGGGATCAAGGATGAGCGGATGTATGTGAAGCAGAAGGAACTTCAACCACGTGCTTACTCCTGTTTCATAGACCCCATGCGGTATTACGTACATACTACTAGTGAATAATTGCTTCTGTAGATGTAGAACTTTCAATCCATGTTCAGATCTGATCGGCAACGTACTCAGCTGGAAAAACGCTTAAAGAATGGAATTTTAAACATTGTTACAAATTTTAATTTTACATATTTTCAATTTTTTCATACATATTTTAGAACGAATATATATATATATATATATATATATATATATATATATATATATATATATATATGTATGTATATATATATATATATGTGTGTGTGTGTGTGTGTGTGTGTATGTATTTTTTTATTGCAATAAATTCCGTTCCCTAGTTATCAGAATAAAATATTAAGGATTTTTATCAGAGGAGCATTAAGAACATTTCTGGGAAAAGCGTATCGGAGATAAGATGGGGCGTTGGCTGATAACTGGTTGGCAAGTGCATTCTTCCTCGATTTCTGGGAAGTGTGATAACAAGGAAATTTACGATAACAAGGCATCAGAGTTGTATTGATTTCAGTAGGGATAAGAACAAGATAAGCAAAGTGTGGCAAAAGAAACACTGCGTTCCTGGTTACCTGTGTTGCTGTGGGTGAGGTCAACTCGAATGCGGAATTCTTAGTTGCAATGGAACGTGTTGGAAGTTGCTGAAACCGCCGCACTGTGGACATTATCCAAGATGGAAGTGTCGAATCTGTGGGGAGAAACAACTATCCAGAGCTACAAAACTCCATACTTAACGTTTTTAACATGCAAATAGTTCCTGGTGTGAAACATTTTGAAGTAGGCCTCACAGATCCTCCAATTCTTGATTTCAGCATTGACGCAGAACTCTTTCGGCGGTTCTATTGAGTTCAAATATTGTATCCTAGAATTTCTGGTACCGTCCCATGTTCGAACCCGTGACCTGCAATCACCAGGACATCATCAGCCGCGGCCTTTACCCTCGCTACCGTCGGTGCTGGTACCCATTTGACCCTAAATCGTAATATATATATATATATATATATATATATATATATATATATATATATATATATATATATATATAGTAAAAAGCCGTTTCAAATGAGATTCTCAAATCTCTCAATACGGCACACTATGTTACTTTTCTCTGGTGTGTTTCAGAAGAAAGACGACTCGTCAATCACTTGTGGTCTTTCGTACACTCGAATTATTGTGGTCTGTGATGTTCAGAGGTAAAATGCGACATGAGAAGTGGTAAAGGGCCATAATTTAACATTTTGAACGAGTCTGAACAAGCGGGAATGCGACATCTGTTATTATTTATGTCTATAAATTTGAAAAGGGCGATAAGTGTATTAAAGGTAGTTTTTCCTTGGTCAGGGGAAATGGTCAACAATTTATGTTCTGGTTACTCTAATGCAATCAGAATTCAGGTATATAGCACAGATGAAAAACATAAGTAATGAAATAGCGACTGTACAAATAAAAAGAGACTACATTTTTGCTTCTGAAAATTTTACTGTTTGCCCTTCTGCAATTTTTCTGTTGGAGATTCGAACTAGTGAAGAGTGTGAAGTGGTAAAGAGTTTAAAGTACTTCCCAGAATTAAAATATCCGTCTCGAATTCAAGTGGCCGCGACATCAGCCAGGTCGATTGAGGAATAACAATTTTGGAGAAAATCAGCTAAACGGTTTAGCCGCTAGCGTTGTTCACAAACAGACAGAAAGACAAACAGACGCTTTACCGTCAATCGATTTTTCGGAATCCAGGACCCACAAAACTTGAATGATAGTCTTTGGAAGAAGTTACTTGACAGTTATTGTTACAACTTTAGCTGTATTAATTCCCACTTTCTCTTTAAGGCAAAGAAATGATTGCTTAAAATGAAATAAAGCAACAGTGTGATTTCAAATTCTCAACTGAGAGTAAAATTTTTTAAAAATTGAATTAAAAGTATCTTGATTTTGTAGTCTTTTTTTCTTAAGAGCGCTATAAAAGCATAAACGTTTTACGTTTAGTTTAGAAGGTTTAAGATACAAATATTTTGTCTGTGAAAAGCGCTATCCGTCCATAAGCAAGAATTGTGAACTTATAGAGACTTAATTTATTTCACATTATTGCTAAATACAATAAATAACTGAATAATTTCATAACACAACATAAAAAGAAAACAAGGGAAGAATTCTCCATTCAAACATTCCGGTCACTTCGCAAAGGTGTTTATACAAGGATGAATTCAGTAAGAGAATAAACATCAAATAGTGATAGCAGTGAAGAATCAAAACAATACAATTCTCTGTTTTTTGATAGAAAACATGTATTCGTGTGAAGGGACTATTCACCGCCTCAGCTGGTGTATGTACACCCGTTTGTGTGTTTGAAGGGGAAGTGGGTGTGGAGTGAGGGGAAGTTGCCAGGCTCCCCAGGCGGGCACGTAGCTCGTGCGGGCGTAAGCGAAAATGCTGCCCCTCGGCCCAGCGCGGAGGCGCATAGAAATACCCTTTGCATCTCGCGCTGCCAAACGCATGGGGGCGGAGGCGAAAATAACGCTTTGCCAAGCGGAGGGCGCCCCGTGACTCACCGCCCCCCGCAGCCGGCAGGTGGCCAGCCCCCACCCCCACACACCGTCCACCCAGGGCGCTGCAGGGCCTACGGTTACCACGGCACATTCGTTGGTGAGTGATTCCTGGCGCGTCGACAGCTCAGGTCATTAGTCCCATTTGTGTAGTGAATGTTTTTTGCCTCTGCAGATGGCGGTGATCTTCCCCCGCTGGATGGCGAGATCCGGCGCCGACTTACCGTCGGCTAGCGGGGTTTCCCCCGAACCAGGACTCTCCCACCAGCGGGGCACCGCCCCAGCCGGGACAAGCTCTAAGCTCCCGACCGGTCTCCCGGAATATGCGGTAGTGTAGTGCATGTTAGTGTAAGTGTGTGTGTAAGGGGAGAGGATAGGACAAGGAAGATGAAGGAAAGATCGCGCGCGGTCCATGCCCGTTTGTTAGGGTACTGCTCCGGCATTCGCCTGGTGTTGATCGGAGAAACCACGGAAAACTAGAATTCTTCTCTAGACAGCGACTGAATTTGACCTAACTGAAAAGCTGGTGTCGAAAATCCTGCCGCCATGGGGAGTGGGAACCTAGGACCTCCCGGTCAGAGGCGCTGCAGTGACATCAGTTGATGCACTCAGCCACCGCTCCCGGTACGATGACAGATCCACACTAGCTTCTCAGCTTGGTCGAATTCAGTCGCTGTCTGGAGGAGAATTCTAGCGGCCGGCTGCTCTAATCAGTAGGTTTTCGTAGGTCCTCCGATCAATACCAGGCGAATGCCGGAGCAGTACACTACCAAAGTGGCCACGGACCGCGCGCGATCTGTCCTTCGTCTTCCTTGTCCTATCCTCTCCCCTTACGTACACTTGCACGAACATGCACTACACTACCACACGTGATGGGTGACTGGTCGGGAGCTTAGAGCTTGTGCCGGCTGGTGGGAGGTACCTGATTGGAGGAAAACCCTGCTAGCCGATGTGTAGATCGGCGCCGAATTTCGCCATGCAACAGAGGAAGATAACTGCCACCTCCCGCGTTAAAAACACTCACTACTCTTACGGAGCTCATGACCTTCGCAGTTGACGCGCCGGGAATCACTAATGAATCATCCTAATACAAAAAGTGAATCTGGACTAAGTCGTAAATTGCCTTAAGTGCGAGTTCTAAAAGAAATGTTGGAGCCAATCCAACATTCTCCCACCCTGCACCTAGAAGTAGAGACGGTTCCAATCATACATATTCTCCCTGCCGAATCCAATGTGTTAAATTGAAATGCATCTTCATTTGTTTTACAATTGGCCGACAAGCGGCCAGAGTAACTGTGTTGCCGCTGCACGGTCTCTGGATGGGAGGCCTTGGGTTCGAGTTCCGATGATAGCGGAGTTTTCACATTCATCCGAAAAATGTACTTGGGGGTGGGTAACTTGCACCCGAGTCATACAGTGATTTTCTCGGATAAAAATTGAAAAAGGCAATCATTCCTAGCACAAAACGTTTATCAAGCAATTGTAGGAAAATTGCAATACTTTGTTAGTAGTATTGCCCTTATCATTGATATTATTCATAAGTACTAACGGCCAATTAATTTGTTAACGAAAATGAAGATATTTGCTGTGACCCCGACGGAACGAACACAATAGCGTTTCCGTGTAAGAAGGCGCGTTATTGGACCTTTAAGGTCGCAAGGATTTTGAGGCAATTTGTTCTTCGCATCGGCCTCACGAGAAATCTCCCCCGAAAAATGAGATTTTCTTCTTTTACCTCCTGGGAAATTTGAACCAATCAACTTCCATTTGAATCATTCTTCGCCTTCCACATCCTGGAGGGAATCTCAAGAGATTTTCCTCAGAGGTTTCCCAGCGCCGAAAGGAGATGCTGCACGACTATCAATACAATATACTTGATCTATAGGTGCTCTGGCTGTTTAGTGACTTTGTATTGATTCTTGCAATATTCGTTTTAGTGATGATATCGGAGCACTAAAGCAATCATGAAAACCATCCTCCCAACCCGTCGAACTACACGCGCCGGCTGGCTCACCAACGGCTTCAGACCCTTCGGTGCGAGATCCGACGGCGGCAGGATTTCCCACTCTAATTAGACAGCTAGGTCGAAGTCAGCCGCTGTATGGAGGAGAATTCTAGCGGCCGGCTGCTCTGATCGGTAGTTTTCCGTGGTTTCTCCGATCAACACCAGGCGAATGCCGGCGTAGTACCCTACCAAACGGGCCACGGACCGCTCGCGATCTATCCTCCCTCTTCCTTGTCCTATCGTTACAGCTTACTTACACACACGCTTACATTCACTTCACCACCACCTGTGTAGTCGGGAGCTTAGAGCTTGTCCCGGCTGGGGCGGTGCCCCGCTGGAGGGAGATACCTGGCGGAGGAATACCCTGCAAAACGACTTGTGAATCGGCGCCGGATCTCACCGTCCGGCGGGGGCAGAATACCGCCACTCCACGATAAACCGCGCACTACAATTACGGGTCTAATGATTGTCGCAATTGACGCGCCCGGGAACACGAAATCGGGCGCCGCCAGCAGTTTGACTAGTTCCGCCGGCTGCTTCGCTGTGCGTTCGTCATGTGTCCTCTCTTTGGTAGCGCAGTCGCCGGCGTTGTCGCGCAGCACGAGGCCGGCAGCCACCAGGGACGCCGGGTCGGCGCTGTAATCGCAGCCGGCATCGCGTCTCCTTCAGCGAGGCTCCTTCATCTACTGCCTTTCTCCCTGCGAAGGGAGGAAACGCAAAGTCTCCACCTCTACAAGTATACTTAGCATATGCGGCTGCGATGGTGTAACGGTTAGCGTATCAGGCTGTTACACCGATGTTCACAGGTTCAAACCCGATCGAAATCATGGAGGGCGAAAAAATCCTTCGTACGCCTTCCTTTGGAGGGGAAGTAAAACCGACTGTCCCATGTAGTAGATTTACTGCATGAACCCTCTGAGCAAAATTCAAATTGCCTATTTTGTCACCCAAGTCTTCCTCGCCTAGTTGGTGAAAGGAGCGTAGCAAAATTTGCGTGGTCAGACGGAAGAGCAGGCCTCATGGCTAGAGTCTCTCCACGTAAAATAAGGCTTCAATTCAATTCAATATTCCACAGCGAGGTCGCGAACGAAGCTTCGAGGGCTGGGAGCGCGTAGGTTCGAGTCCCGACGCTGGCGGAGTTTGGACACCAGATAAATAGCTGAGTGGAAGGCGTCCATTCCCTCAATGAGAATTCTAGAGACCGGCTGCTGTGATCGGTTGTTTCGTTCTTAGATTTTAGCAGTGATCTCAATATTATAGCTCGATGCACAACTGCAATGCTTTGAAATGCTGAAAATGGTGATGTTCGATTTTCGTAAGGTTGGCTGTGGTGAACGTCTTCGTACAGACATTGTTAAGAGCTACATGTTGTTAGCGATGATTACTATCGTCTCTGTCAACGAAAATGCGAAAGTATTCCGTAGCATTCGGTTGTTAAGAACGTCAACGAACTAAACTAGTTGCGAATGTCATTAGATGAGATGTTATTTGGCAGCCATTACTTTAATAATATTTTTGGGGGGTTTCCGACGATTATTATTTGCTATAAGATGATTTAACAAAATTATTAAAGATACGGTAACCAAGAACACTCTCCTGCGTGAATGTTAAAAAAGTCTCCAAGAAATGTCAGACTGGATTTTGTTAATGTATTGTACGTCAATTGCAATTTCAATGTATTAAATATTGGTTACTTTCATCTTCTTCAAGTTTATGTGAACATAAAAGAGAATAAATGGCTAAAATTTGTGCATGACGCTAATTGTTGCTGTTTGGTTCTGAAATAACTCGGACAAAATAGTCTTTCGCCATCATGGCGGACTGTCACGATTTCTGGGCACAGTGTTGTCTCCAGACTACACTAGAGCTCACTGGATTTTGGGCGGATGCCAGAGGAGTTCCTTCACCAACGGGCTCCAAGTCTCGCGCGATGCCGGACGATGCATCTGGGGCGAGTCCCCCAGCTCTCGTTCCGAAGCCTCCTGCGAACGCGTACAGCCGGACTCGCTTCTTGGGACACCGAACACGACGTAGGAGGCGGGGGCAACCTCTCCTTTGGGAACGACACTAGAGTGACTGGCTTTGCTCCTTCAGAGCATCAACTGGTGGCTCTGACCGGGAGTTCTGAGGTTCCACTCCCCACAATGGCAGGATTTCCATCATTAGCTACATAGCCAGATTGAATTCAACTGCTGTCTGGTGAGAAATTCTAGCAGCCGGATACTGTGATCGGTGGTTTCCTGTACTTTCTCCGATCAGCACCAGGTGAATGCCGGAACAATACCCTAAGAAATGGGCCACGGACCGCGCGCGATTTTTCCTTCCTCTTCCTTCTCCCATCCTCACCCCTTACTTACACACACCCTTACATGTCGTGCACTACCACACATGTCGAGAGACCGGTCGGGAGCTTAGAGCATGTCCCGACTGGGACAGTGCCCCGCTGGTGGGAGAGTCCTGGTTGGGGGGAAACCCCAGTAGCGGACGGTAGGTCGGCGCCGGATCTCGCCATCCAGCGAGGGAAGATCATCGCCATATCGCGAGAAAAAACATGCACTACACTAACGGGACTAATGATCAAAGCAGTTGATGCGCCCGGAAACACGAAAAAATCAATCAATCAATCAATCAATCAATCAATAAACCTCTCCAGAAGTGCAAGTGGTGGATCTCAGAATACGCTCGAATGAAGCTGCACCAAAAGCTCCGTCCCGAATACTATTTCAGTAAAAAGAAAAGAACACAGTTTGATGTTAAAATATTTGCATCAATTCACCTCTTATTTCTGTATTTACTGCACGACGGGCGCGAACTAAATAAGTGGGTATTAGAGTTGTGTCTGCGAGCAAAGGTAATAAATTCTTAGGCATTCTTTTATTTTAGACGAAGATGATTGGGCGAATATTTGATGGCATTTAATAGTTATGAAGTCACGTAGTTTAATAGTCATGTAGGAAAATTTAATTTTGGTAATTCATTATTTTCCCTGATTGTTGTGCTTAGCTGAAATAAATTTCTATAAGTTCTCGATTCTTATAAGTTTATTAACTTTATTGTTTGTGACTTGTGTGAACATATATTCAATTATGTTATGATTTCTTATAGTATTGAGTAACATTTCCTCACTTATACGAGTGAAAGATAGTACTTAGGTGGTTCACTGTAAAGTAATATCAAAGTTAATTACGGTGAAGAAAACTAGGGTAGGAAAATTCATTTCAAAATTGTATCGGGGAGTTATCATATAAAAACTGTAACATTTTTAAGTAATTACAAATAATTATGTAAACTAGTGCCCCTTATTCTGAAGTGCCCAAGGTTTCCGGTTTTAAGTAATATATTGCGTTTTGTTTACAACTTGGTAGATTAGCTGATAAAACAGTACGAAGTACTGGTGTAAGCTGTCAATATTACGTAAATCAATTATAGTTTGCTAGTGTGAAAGGTACAGCATGGACCATATGCTCAGAAAGTTAAGGCGAGTGTTTCGAGCCACCGTCGGAACTTCAAGAATAAAAACTTAACAAAACTAAGTTAACTCGCCGTTAGTCGACGGGTGAGCGCCTGTAGTTTGTATACGTACAACTGTGACCGTTTCTGCCAGCCTTTATCATGTTTTACTCATTCGCTTCTTTCAAGAGAGAAACTGCATAGATCTGCCACAAAAGTTTAGAAATCTGGCGCACGTTTGCTATTTTCAATATTTTGTGTTTTTTTCGTTGTTTTTTTTTTTACTTTCTTGCTATCGCTAACGCAGTAGAGAGAAAGTTATGTAATGCTGCACGAAAAAACGGCGAATTTTCGGCAGAAAACTCTTATTACATGGCCCTGGAACGAAAAAGTGGATAAATTCAGATGCTAAATTTAGAAGAAAATCCTCTTAACGTGTGGTGTAGCCAGAATCCATGTTCTGTGGGTCTTTCGTACTGAAAACTCGAATGACGGCAAAACGTATGTCCGTCCGTCTGTCCCGTCTGTGAACAACGCTAGCGGCTAAACAGTTCAGTCGATTTTCTCGAAAATTGATATTCTCCAATCGATCTAGCTGATGTCGCGGCCTCTGGAATTTGAAATCGATATTTTAATTTTGCCGGGTATTTTATATGAAGCCTCTAAGCTCTAAGCTCCCGACCGGTCTCCCGGGATATGTGGGAGTGTAGTGCATGTTGGTGTAAGTGTGTGTGTAAGGGGAGAGGATAGGACAAGGAAGAGGAGGGAAGGATAGCGCGCGGTCCGTGACCCGTTTGGTAGGGTACTGCTCCGGCATTCGCGTGGTGTTGATCGGAGAAACCACGGAAAACGCCCGATCAGAGCAGCCTGCTGGTAGAATTCTCCTCCAGACGGCGACTGAATTCGACCTAGCTGGAAAGCTAGTGTCGAAAATCCTGCCGCCATCATGACTCGAACCTAGGACCTCCCGGTCAGAGGCACTGCAGTGACATCAGGTGATGCAGTGAGCTACCGCTCCCGGTGTGATGGGTCAGTGCGAAGCAAAATCGAAATGACTGAAAATGAAAGCTTTTCCGTCGCTATGGCACTTGTTCAGCCCGGAGTTCTCGTTAGTAGCTTTTGTTTGGGGAAATTAGGTTAACGGCACCTGCCAGCCTTGACTCGACGTGGGTGGCGGAAAATAAAGCGCCCGAGACGGAAGTGGCGGAGCAAAGAGGAGTCACCGCTCGTGTGCGGAATTTGGGCCACGGCGATTGGGTTGACGGTGACCCGCGCAATAAAATCCTCTCGTTTGCTTTCTTTCGAGGAGCCCGCGCTATTCGTTTCAATAAATATTCCACAGTTTGGAGAAAATCTAACAGGTGTTTCCGATGCGAACCGTGTTTCTTTTGTCTTTCGAGAGAACGTTATTGTACCTATGTAAAGATATGAGGAGCAATTAATCAAATCGCAAATTGTTCACTGGAGAAAAAAATTGAGTTTGATATTAAGTCTTGTTGTTTTTAATTCGCTCAATACGTTCCTCCTTTCAGATTTCTTCCAAACACATTTTAACGTATTAAATTAAATTAGATTTGAATGAATCTGAAAGTAGTATGTTGAGCGTATTAAAAACTACACGATTTCATAACAAACTCAATTTTTTCCACCAGTGGACGATATGCGTTTTGATTAGTTCCTCCTCGTATTTGTATCTCGTATATATTAATATATAAGATATTGATTTGCGGAGGTCTTCAGTTTGGTACTAGAAACACAACTTATTTTTGTTTCCTTCTCTCCAGCTCTTCTACAGCTTCTATCAGTTCTTTTTGTCTTTCACTTTTTTCATTTGTCTCCTCTATTAATGCATCTTATAATTTTTTCTCGTGTTTCGTGTGCTCATAATTTGTTTCTTTGTGCTGTTTTATTCGGCTCTAAACGAAGTCTTTTAGTTTGAAAGTAAATGTTCAGTTGGTCAACTTCATATATTTCATTAGTATTTTAATATTTTCTTCATTTAAGGAGTGGTGTGGAAGTGGTCTTATTTTGCCCTGGCGACAAAGAAAGACTCGGATCCGTTGGCGCGAATATTAGTAACCTGCGGTGAAAGTAGGTCAACCTATAAATTTCGAAAATCAGAGCTGAACCGAGTAGAAAAGCGCTTTCCACTGCAGATGATCCAAACCTATGAGGACTGCCGTGCCAGCTTCCAAACCCCTTACCGAAGGGCAGCGGGAGAGGAGGCTGAGGGTATCAGTTGATGGCACTGCAGCGCCTCTGACTGCGAGGTCCTAGATTCGAGTCCCGACTGTGCTAGGATTTTCGACACCAGCTTGTCAGCCAGGTCGAATTCACTTCCTGTCTGGAGGAGAATTCTAGCGGCCGTCTGCTCTGGCCGGTAGTTTTGCGTGGTTTCTCCGATCAACACCAGGCGAATGCCGGAGCAGTACTCAAACAAACGGGTCAGGGACCACGCGCGATCTTTCTTGTCCTGTCGTCACCCCCTTACACACACACTAACATGCTCACATGCAGGTAGACCGGTCGGGAGCTAAAAGCTTGTCCCGGCTGTGGCGGTGCCCCGCTGGTGGGAGAGTCCTGGTTAGGGCAAACCCCGCTAGCCGACAGTAGGTCGGCGCCGGATCTCGCCATCCAGCGGGGGAAGATCACCGCCATCTCCCGAGAAAGAAACATGCACTATACGTACGGGACTAATGACTTAAGCCGTTGACGCGATGAATCATAGCGACGGGCAACTACCTCTCCCGTCCCCACTCGCGTCGCGTCGCGGGGCGGGGCGGGGCGGGGTGGAGCGGGGCGGGGCGGGGCGTTTGGGTTGGCAGCGGGCGTCGCCGCGGGCGGTCCCTCGCGACGGGTGGAGCGGCTGCCACTCGCCGCCCTTGGGCGATCCCGTCACTCACACGCGCAGCGGGCACGACGGCCAAGGGCGCGGGGCCTGGCATATGCGGCTCGCAATACCTTTGCCAGCCGCACCCGCACGAGCTACTTGCCCGTCTGGCGCTCCTGCGGGCACGGGCAACTTCCCCTCACTCCGCACTTGTTTCCCCTTCCAATCCAGAAAGGGGTGGACATGCGCAAGCTGAAGCGGTGCGAGGCGGTGAATAGTGGCTTTATACGAAAATGTTTTCTATCAAACAGAATTGTATTATGTTTGTATTCTCCACTACTTAATGCTATTGGAGATTTATTTTCTTACTAAATTCTCCCTTATTTAAACATCTTTGCTAAGTGACTGGAATATGTTTGAATGGCGAATTCTTTCCTTGCTTTAGTTTTGTTATTAAATCATTCAGTTATTGTATTTAGCAATAATGTGAAATAATTTAACAAGTCTCTTTAATTTAACAATTCTCGCTTACGGACGAACAGCGCTTTCAACAAACAAGAAAATTTGTCTTTGAAACATCGCTACGTTTCTGACAATAACCGTCAAGTAACTTCTCCCAAAGGCTGTCATGGGTCAGGTATCCAATGAAGTACCGTCACTCCGGAGGAATTTGTACAACCCTTACTTTAAATCTCGCGCCAATTTTTCTGGACGCAGTGCCCGCGAGCTGTGGTAAGCTTGTTGCCTTGCCCACGACCTTGACATGCCTGCGTTATGCCATCTCCTTGGCGTTTTCGCCGTGCGAGGCGCTTTCACCCTGTCAGCCAACTATGTGAACCGGCATATGACAGAACAGCGACAGTTTAATATGAGCCCCATCCTGGAATCGAAGCCGGAGTCGGGGCATGGGTAGCTAAGCTTGCTTGTCATGAGTCACCAGGAATACGCAATATTAATAAAACATGCTGTACGAATAATAAAAATATATTATTTTTAAAGGTAAAAAAAAACTTTATTGACATTTCTTAGTTGTCACGATGTACGAGAACTCAAAAACAAGTGGTGAAATTTCAAAATTTAAAAACCTCTATGAGATTTTTGGCATTGTTTGCCCCTCTCCCCGCTCAAGGAGAGAACCAATTTCTGTATTAAAATTTTACATTTTTTAGTTTCAAGTCACTTTACATTGTTTCTTCTGAACTTATTAAAAAAAGTTGAGAAAGCATGTTAACACAAATAAGAAATCGAGAAACCCATCAAACACCTCAGGGCCAGTTCAGCAGTTGTTAGAAATTGTTGTGAAACATTTGCTCACATCAGGACCAACGATTCTGTTTTTAAAACAAACGGTCGCACGATAATTCAATTAGCGACTCTTGTTCATTTGATGGTACTTTTCCGTTCGTTATGTAGTCTTCTGAGGTGGATTTTTGATTAACGTTCTGCGGGCCACCCATTTGTAGGCCGCGACCCATAAGTCGGGAATCGCTGTTCCAGCTGAACCCATGCGAAAGTTTCGCATTTTTGCAGTCGATCCGGCCGGTGATTGATGACTTTGCTACTGGATCTCCTCATTGACGCAACACATGATATTGCGAGAGTTCACAACCAGCAAAAATAGTTTTTCCCCGAGTAGGGATTACAACTTGTACGCGTAGTTTTCCATGTTCTGTATATTCATATAACGGTTTATTAAATATTTTCTGGAATTCCTGTACAATTAACAAAGTCATTATTAGTACTTATCAATATTCTTATAAATACAAGAATTCCTGATATTTCATAATATCATATTTTTTCGTACATTCATAAGTATTTTGAGTATCGAACATTTTTGTTCTAGGTTCAAAAAGGTATGTAGAAGGTCCATGATGTCTAGATTTTTTATTTAATTTATTTATTTATTTATATTATAATTCAAACACAGTATAAACTTAATCATACAGTAGCTGAGACCGTTGTTGTATCGAACCCTGGCGGCGAAAACGGGCTTCACAAATTAGTTTGTTCCGTTGGATTAATTGATTCACGTTCCCCTCAGCTGCTATGGTAATTAGTCCCGTTAATGTAGTGTAATGTTCCTCCTTGGAGGGGCGGTATTGCCCTCCCGCTCAAGCGAGATGTCCGGCGCCGACATGCACGTCGGTCTGCTTTCTCCAGGAATCTCCCCCAGCGAGACCTGCTCTAGGCTCCCGACTGCTCTCCCGGCACATACGATAGTGCACGGCCTGCGAGTGTGTAAGTAAGGTGTGAGTACAGGACAAGCAAGAAGGAAAAATCGCGGGCGGTCCGTGGCCCGTTTTTGAGGGTACTGCTCCGGTATTCGCCTGGCATTGATCGCCAAACCTCGCAAAACTACCGATCAGAGCAGCCGGCCGCTCGAAACGTCATCCAAACGCCGGCTGCCTTCGACGTGGCTATCTCTTGTAAGTTTCGCGAGAAAAGATGCGGGGATTATTTGCCCCCCAATTGACATACGGCCAGCTGCTCGTGTCCCTTGCAGAGGAACGTCGCTACCTGCACGGAGTAGCCACAAAGATGGCAAGCACGGCAAGCGATTTGAAGGCAATTACCTTCAATGACCATGACCTTGAGATGGTTGCAACACATTCGTCTCGATGCTTCAGGACCATGGCCCCAAAACTAAGGCAGTTGTCCGAGTTTTCCGTCAGCCAATTTAAGTAGCTTCACAATGAGTTCTTTCGTGTTGCAAGAAGGCCGAAGAAAGGGATGAGCACACTGTTGCACTAAACCTTCCTATTTTTCGCCCGTAGGTTCAAACACAATTGTTTGTATTTTAACACATATGCAAATAAACATTTTCAAGATTTTTTTTTTTCGTGTGGCAAAACTCTAAATGGCAGATAAATGGCCAAAAGTGATTTTCAGAGTAATTCTGTCCGAATATGTTCGGCAATTGTGTATTCCAGAAATTTCTCTCTTTCATGGCTCTGCATTAATTTCTAGTTAAAATAACCTTTTTAAATGTATAATCGTTTGCATCTCTTCTACATACCTTTAAAAATTGAAAGATGTGTTTCGTTTGATTTGTGGGATACATAAGTGAGTAATTTAAATACTTCATAAGGTTTCTCCTTAATAATATCGCACACAAAGATAATGGACAAAGTCGAAACCATTGTAGACTTTCTTTTACGCATGAAAATTAGCACGCTCAACTCCAGTAATTAATTCTTTTCTTATCCTGATTAAGAACTCGCTTACGTACATCATACATTATTATTATTATTTCAATATTGTTGTTAAGGCTTCGTATAGGTAAGTTGTGGGAGAGCTGTCAAAAGTTGGGCCGAAGATCCGCAAAGAAGTCTTCCTTAGCTTTTTGTCAAAGAGGAAGATTCTGAAAACGACAAGTATTAAGGCTGTTAGACTACCTTAGCGTTAGAATCTGCTTTATATATAAAATATTGAAGAAAATACCTGTGTCTGGGCGAAAGGAAATCGATCTCCTTTCTTGTGTTATCTCATTATTCTTGCGTGTATGCAGATCATGTGCGCCACGCTGTTCCGTCGCGCCAAAAACGGGGGCTCAGAGAATATAATGCCGTTGAACTTCGATTCCTCAACACCGATAAATGATTCGATTTTCAGGGCAGTCGACACGCGCGCATTTACTCGTTGTTTGTTTTTGTGTTTTCTTTTTTTTTTTTTTTTTTTCCACGAGCGAGGCGGTCCGCCACGCAGATGCTCAGCTGTTGATTTTCCACCAATGTGCGTTCGTCACGTGTTAGTGGATTGCACCAATCTCCAGCGCACGGCGTTTGAAATGTACGCCCTTTGCTGTTAATTCATCCCACAGAATAATTATAATTGTTTATATTCGTTTTTAGGCGTGAAATTTGGATTAATTTGGCTGCCTATGCAAACAATTGTTCTTTGGGAAGTATGTAAAATATATTTTTGTACTTTGTAATGCTGCCAGGTGCTGCAAGAGTAATACCAAAGAGTGTCGAAGAATGATTTTCGTTAAATTACTTTGTAGTCTTTTCCTAGTGAATCGATAAATAACAGTGTAAGTAAAACACTTCCGTTGGGAATGAATGACCGCTTTTGCAATGCTTTTCAAAATGGAGGCCGCCTGCAATACTTGTCGCATGGCCTGCGCGTCGGCGTTGACCGGGAAGTCCTAGTGTTCGTGTCCCGGCGGTGGCAGATCGAATCCAGCAGCAGCGCTGTCTGCAGGAGACTTCTAGCGGCCGGCTGCTCTGATCGGTAGTTTTCCGTGCTTTGTCCAATCCGTAGCAGGCGAATGCTGAGGCGGTGTTCTAACAAACGGGGCACGGTCCGCATCCTGCTCTTCTCCTCATCCCACAGACCCACTTACAGGCCCAAGAGGGCCACGCATGCCGGCGGCTCAGAGCTTCGTGCCTCGGCTGGGTGGTTTTCCCGGTGGAGGAAGGTTCCACGAAGGACATGTAGGTTGGCCCTCCCGGACATAACATGCACTGCATTTACGGGAATTATCTAAGAATTTGACACTCCCGGAACCAATTGTAAATCCTTCTAAAATTAAAATAATTTTTATACGACGTTTAAATAATTTTTAGAAATTTTTGTGTCGTGTTTCGGGCATGTACTATAAATTTGCTCTCACTTTTAAGGAAGTTTATCATTCTCCCTAGTTAATTAATTCTCCCATTTGTGATGAAAAGTCCCCTCCCCCCAACGTGGCAACGCTGTTGCTTCGCCTCGCCACATCGCAGTGTTTCCGAGCGAGTGCTGCCTAGAGGCTGCAGCCGCCGCCGCGTGCGCGTCTTTCAGGCGACCGCCAGCCATTTTTCATAGACTTCGCGGGTGGCGCGCGACTTCTGTTTTCTTGCGCTTCTTTTTGCGTTCCTCTTTTGTTTTCGCCCCCCCCATTGTTGCTGCGAACGTGCCAGCGCCCAGGGCGGGCGACGTGCTCCTGCGTGCGCCCGTCGCTTGTCCACTGCTTCTCCCGCGGCGACGGAGCGATCTGCGCGAGGCGAGGCCAGGCCAGAAGCTGGGCGAGAGGCGAGGCGTGGGGCGTGGCGAGGCGAGGGAGGAGGGGCGAGGTGTGGCGAGAGGCGTGAGGCGAGGTGAGGCAAGGGAAATGGCGTGGCGAAAGGTGAGAAGCGGGGGGAGGGGCGAGGGAAAGGAGCAATAGGCGAGGCGAGGGACGAGGGGCGCGGCGAGGGGGAGGAGTGAGGGGCGAGGCGTGGCGAGAGGCATGGGGCGAGAAGCGAGGCGAGGCGAGAGGCGTGGGGCGTGGCGAGGCGAGGGGCGAGGAGCGAAAGGGCGAGAGGCGAGGCGTGGGGCGTGGCGAGGCGAGGGAGGAGGGAGCGAGGAGCGAGAGGCGAGAGGCCAGGCGAGGCGAGAGGCGTGGGGCGTGGCGAAAGGTGAGAAGCGGGGGGAGGGGCGAGGGAAAGGAGCAATAGGCGAGGCGAGGGACGAGGGGCGCGGCGAGGGGGAGGAGTGAGGGGCGAGGCGTGGCGAGAGGCATGGGGCGAGGCGAGAGGCGTGGGGCGTGGCGAGGCGAGGAGCGAAAGGCGTGGCGAGAGACAAGAGGCGAGAGGCGAGGCGTGGGGCGGGGCGAGGCGAGGGAGGAGGGGCGAGGAGCGAGAGGCGAGAGGCGAGGCGAGGCGAGAGGCGTGGGGCGTGGCGAAAGGTGAGAAGCGGGGGGAGGGGCGAGGGAAAGGAGCAATAGGCGAGGCGAGGGAAGAGGGGCGCGGCGAGGGGGAGGAGTGAGGGGCGAGGGCGTGGAGCGAAAGGCGTGGCGAGAGGCGTGGGGCGAGGTGAGAAGCGGGGGTAGGGGCGAGGGGCGAGGGGGCGGAGCAATGGGCGTGGCGAGCCGAGAGGCGAGATGGGTGGAGTGAGGGGCGAAGCGAGGCGTCCTGCTGCTCCGAGGAGTGGAGTGTGTGACCGCCCAGTTGGGGAAGGAGCATTGTGCGGAGGAAGATGTATTCCGCTCCGCAGAGTGGACTCTGAGCTATCAGAGCGACCACTCTCTGGGAAACAAGGGCACATCATTGCTTTGGAAAAGTCCGAAAAAAAAAAAAATCAGGGAATTTATGCAAGAATGGGAAAATTTCAGATGGTTATAAAGCTAGATATTATGCGTAAAATATATTACAACATTATTTTTTCTCAATTTCTATTTGTTGACTTTTTTTAAGTTTGTGCTTTATCAAGGCGAAAACAGAGAGCTGACATATTAGTTTTATAGTTTGATCAGAGAGTTGACATAGTATTTAGTTTTATAGGCACTGCGTTCACAGCAACATTTAAAAGGAAGCGAGATTTAAATGGAAGAGTACATATTTCTCCGGGTTGGAGGTTCATCATTGGATTTCTGGACCAAGACAGTCTTTTGGCGAAGTCATTTGGCAGTTTTTGCCTCCAATTTAGTGATAATAATTTTCATTTATAATTTTATAAATGAAATGCATCGCTAAAATTTGAACTTATCAATTGCGAATAAAATTAAATATTTTTTGAATTGAAGGACTTTGACTTTCTAATCGCGTTTATTTAAGATGGCACTATTGGCATTAAATTCCTATATTCAAGTTAGGAACAAACATTCTTGTCTCTTAAAAGAGCTGTCCGGCCGTAAGAGAGATATTATAATAAATCTAAGAGGAGGTTGTAGGCGACGTAGAGACTTGTTCATTTATTTCACATATTGCTACATATAAATAACAAAATCATTTAATAAAACAACACAAAAAGAAGATTGGCAAAGAATATTGCATTCAAACATATTTCTACTCCTAAACAAAACGATTATACGAGGGTAAATTTAAAATAAAATAAACAGAAAGTAAATTTAAGAAGTAGGGAGAGTATTTTTATGCCTCAAAAATCTTGAAATATGCTTTTGAAAATATGCATTTATGACGTAAAAATTCTGAAATATGCTTGTGAATATGCAATTAAAAATAGCAGTATTTAATTTTCTGTACATAAAATTCAGGAGAAGCATGCTTCGAATGAAAAGATATATTTTTTGCGAAAACATAATATAACCCAGGTTACTTCGGGTGAGAAATAATTGTAGTAAATATGCATCTTAGTGAAGTACTACATTTTATGTCTTGTTTAATTTTTTCTGCCTGGCTTAAACAATATATCAAGAAATATCCTTCATATACAGAAGTATTTTATCATCTATACAAAGGGAAAAGAACCGTGACAAGCTCTTTTTAACCAACGAAATATAAATAAAAAGATTCCTTGAAAACCTGAAATGTTTTAGAGATAAATCTCTATTTTAACGCTGTATGCAAATTATGCTTCTATAATTACTCGAATATGCACCAAGAGAAAAAAATCGGCCAAATATGTTCAAATATGCACTAGCATATTAATCTACATAGCAACCAATTCTAACCAAATGTCAAGAAATTTCACTTAGCTATGCCCTGAAGCAACGGAGAAAATATGCTGCCTGTTAATAAGTAATAAAGTGTGTAAATAAATTTAAAATCTGTGTTGACTGAAAACATCCGGCAAACATGCTTTTGTTAGAAGCACTATCTCATTCGTCGTGATGTTTCGATGGCGCCTCGCGCTTATCATTCCCGCCGCAGCGTGCGCCTGTACATCCGTTTCCGGATTTGGAGGGGATATGAGAGAGTCGGGGAAGTTCCCCGTGCCTTTAGGAGCGCCGGGCTCCCCAGGCGGGCAAGAAACTCGGGCGGGCGCGGTGTGACGTGCCTGGCGTAAAGGAACCTTAAACACGGTACTCAGGCGATGAATGACACACGTCGCTAGAGATTGTATCAGCCGGACGCCGTTGTTTACAGTAAGCGGTCCAGGGCTTGGATCTCTGCGAAAGAAAAGATTGGTTGTCAGCGTTGCGGCCTGGCCCGAAAAAATATTCACCCCACGCATTTTTTGTATTTTTATATTTTTTTAAATTCCTATTTAAAAAGAGATTGTTTTTCGTCTTACGCCCGAGAATGAAAGAACCAGACAACTGTGTGTTTAAAGTTTCTTTTTATTTAAAACTTTTATGTAAAGTATCCCGAAAACTAAAAATAAAACTATCTGTTTTAAATTAAAAGTGTCACCACAGATCGGTTGTGGAATATCAGTGTTGATGAAAATGAGGTTTAGCTGCTAGGTTTGTTCACAGACGGACCGTCAGACTTTTCCCGTCAGTTAATTTTTTATTTTTTGTTATTTGTAATATTTTGTAATGTCGATTCTCATTACCCAAAATATAAGGGGATGTTATTTACTATATGTAGGATCAACAATTATCCATTTTTCGGTATCAGGACCCCACAATGGAAGTCTTTATTTCTGCCATTTCTATTGCAGTTTTAGTGTACCTTCTGTATACTGCGTAAGTAGTTTGCAAGAATGTCAAATGAAGTGATTATTTCATATTCGGTGCAATTTAATTGCACGGGACTTTGTCTTTCTGTATATTAATAGATGCTTAGCAATATTGAATTGTATACTCACCCCTAATACTGGTCCTAATTATTTAACGTCAAAAACCAGTAAATACTTGGTGACTTTCGGGTGAGGCAAAAGCTTCTCCTGTTCATCTTATCCGTAATAAATCGTGCCTCGTTTTTCAGCATCCCTTACCATCGCGGACGAGATAAATTTACGATGGAGGATTTACAGTGTTGAACACTGGCGTCGGCGTGTGTTGACTCGGACTTATAATAATCTTCTTGACACAATAGCCCGCGCTCTCCGCTCGGCCGCACAGAGCGTCTATTTCGGCAGGCGGATTGCTCCTTTTGCCGCGCGCGTTGGCAGCGGCTATGACGACCACTTAGCCGCCCCAGGGGGCCGTGGAGGCGGCCGCTGCGCCTCGTTGGACCTTCGCGCTTCATTCGCAGCAGCCCGCGCGGGAGGCTCCCACATTTATTCCAGTACTTCATTATCAAAAATATGGGTTTTGTAAAATGTAATGGTGTATGCAGAAAGAAAACACTGGTCGTGCCTGAACGAAGCATATTGTTGTTGTTATTATTATTATTATTATTATTATTATTATTATTATTATTATTATTCCTTTAATTCACGATTAAAGATGTTATGATTGATTATAAAGTCTACTCCGGGTTGCAATCACCTTCCTAAGGAGCAGATCTAGGGACTGTCGGTGCGTCTACAGTACTTTGCGCAAATATGGACTGTCCCAAATATAGCAATGTCTTGCACTTTCAGTGATTTGTGAGTTCAGCCAAATCCCAGAGCTTCGATAACAATCGGAACGACCTGTGCTTTTACGCCTCACATTCGGCTGATTGAGATTTCCAAACTCTTGTATTTAAGACGTTTCTCTGCCTCCTTGATTCTGATTGCACGGCACAGCAACACTTTTTTCGCCAAATCCCGGTTTGTTTGTCGCTATCGTGCGATCAGTTTGAATCAGCTCGAGAGTGGGTGACATGATGCATTGTAAGCAGTTTTCTGTTTTTTCGATCCATGATTCGAACCTCTTGCTCACTTCAATCCACTAGTCCAAAACTGTATTTTGCTACTGGCACCGCCAAACTACATATTGCAGATTCGTTTATTATTATTATTATTATTATTATTATTATTATTATTATTATTATTATTATTATTATTATTATTAGCCATATAAGTTACAACTTAGGAAAAACCTCTGAAGGATGAAAAATCTATCGTCAGAAGACGAGCGCATGCTGATCTACCAAACCTTTTCTGAACTATTTATTTATTTCCTGGGGCGGACGTCACGCATTCTCCTTCCGAACTTCGGCTTCGTAGCCCAATTTGTTTGGCACCTGAAATCAAACAGCGCCCAGCAGATCATCCGCACAGAATTTACACCTAATAAGATATTTTTCAATTGCCACTGTAATTGTGACGATTCGGATGTATCTGTAAAACACGAGTAAGGCAGTAAGAACGCCCTTGATTTAAGTGCTTGTATTTCCCGTCGTGTAAAATGAAAAACAAAAAACATTCCGAGGGGCTCCTTCTTTTGTTCCGGGCCCCGTCATGTGCTCAACGCTGCCTTCGCGCTGGTCATGGAGTAAACACGGCCCCTTGGAGCCACTTCGCGCCCCTCGCTTCCTTCTTCTGTTTCCGCGCGCGCGCGGCCAGGCGCCGCAGGACGCCGCTGAAACGAGCGCTGAGGGCGATCCACGCAAGGCGCCGGGCGGAGACGGCCCGCGTGTTGGCGAGCGCTTTAGGTGGTTGGTTGGTGAGTGATTCCGGGCGTGTCAACTGCTTTGGTCATTCCTTCCGGAAGTGTAGTGCATGTTTTTTTTTTCATCGGGAAGTGGCAGTGTTCTTCCCCGCTGAATGGCGAGATCCGGCGCCGACCTACCGTCGGCTAGTGGGGTTTCCCCCTAACCAGGACTCCCACCAGCGGGGCAGCGCCCCAGCCGGGATAAGCTCTAAGCTCACGACCGGTCTCCCGGAATGTGTGATAGTGTAGTGCATGTTAGTGTAACTGCGTGTGTAAGGGGAGAGGATAGGACAAGGAAGAGGAAGGAAAGATCGCGCGCGGTCCGTGGCCCATTTGTTAGGGTACTGCTCCGGCTTGGTATTGATCGGAGAAACCATTGAAAACTACTGATCAGATCAGCCGGCCTCTGTTTCTCCTCGAGACAGAAATAGAACTCGACCTACGCGAAAAGCTAGTGTCGAAAATCCTGCCGCCGTGAGGACTCGAACCTAGCACCTCCTGGTCAGAGGCGCTGCAGTGACATAAGTTGGTGCACTGAGCTACCGCTCCCGGTTTGAACACTTTAGGTTTTACGTGGATTAAATCATCGGGAAGTGTGTGCGGGTTCGAATTTGAATTGACGATTTATTTTCCGAGTAAAAAATAGAATTTGATGTGCTAGTGAATATATTATTTAATTTCAATTCAGAGACGCTTTATTTTGCCTGGTGAGATTCAGGCTGTTCTGCCTGAACACGCAAATTTTGCTGCGCTACTGTTGCCATCTAGCGGAGAAAGAAGGCATGACTCGCTCGACGAAACAGGCGATTTTTAATTTAGCTCGGAGGCTTCATTTAGGCTTGAGGATCTTTTACACGCAGTGAATCTACAACATGGGACACTCGTTTTTACTTCCCCTCCCATGGGAGACGTGCGAAGGATTTCTTCGTCCTTAAATATCTAGGGCTATAAGTATCAAAATTGGATTCAACAGCTCGATTCGCTGTTTACCACCCTAGCTGCTAAATGTATACCATCAAATGTAATTTTTATAGTAATGTGTCGCATTTATTTTTACACAAGAAAAGCAAATTTCGCTTCATGTATGACTTCTCTCGTGTTAGGGAAGTGCTAGGAGAGAAAAATTTTTTGTTTTTTTTACAAGAAAATCGTGAGCGCTTAAAACGAATTCTTAGTACAGAGCATGGACATTGATAGTTACTGTGATTAAGAAAAATGCGTCTTGTTGAGGACATCAGAAACGTTTTTCAAATATTGTGATGATTTTTTAATATTTCAGGGGTAATTCCTACAGTGAAAAATTGTACCGAGTGCCCGAATCACCTAGCGCACGGGTTGCTTATTCTGTTTTCAACACGTCGCGTTTGGCACGCGTTCTGGTCTGTTGGCGCTTCTGACTCGCTCCAATTGCTCGTGTTTCGAGACGGATGGTTGTACTTGCATCTGCATGCACGATTGATTTCGCTATCGATTATGAACGGACAATGGCGATTTTATTAGTTGACTGTGTTCACAAATGTAAGGGAGTGAGGACTTTCAAAGGTTGCTGCGAGTAAAAAGGCTGTGACCACAACCTCACTTTTACCTCTTTTGCCATGTCTGTCCGTTGCTGGTGGCGAGTGGAAAACCGAAAGTTTAATTTATTTCATTATTTCCAGAGTCTCATAAAATATTTTTTAATCTCTATCTCGTTCGAATTACAAATATCATTTTGAAAGACTTAATTTATTAAATTAAATGGTTTTACAACAACCAAAGATAATATTCCACTTGTGAAACACACATTATGTGTTCATTAATGATTTCTATACAAATCTTTAATAAGAATACCTCAGCCATGCATCCAACAGATTAAAGACCAAAACAATATGTCTTCAGATTCGGACATACATAATAGATTGTTGCAAAACACATTCAGCGGGAGAGATGGCTCAGGGCATCAACGAATGCCTCTGACTGGGAAGTCCTAGGTTCGAGTCCCGACGGTGGGAGGATTTTCGATACTAGCTTGTCAGCTAGGTCGTATCGCTGTCTGGAGGAGAATTCTAGCTGTCAGCAGCTCTGTTCTGATTGGTCAGCTGCTCTGGTTTCCCGTGGTTTCTCCGATCAACACGAGGTGAATGCCGGAGCAGAACTTTAACAAACCGGCCACGGACCGCGCGCATTCTGTCCTTCCTCTTCCTTGTCCTATCCTCTCCCGTTACACACACTTACACTAACATGCACTACACTACCACATATTCCGGGAGATCGGTCGGGAGCTTACAGCTTGTCCCGACTGGGGCAGTGTCTTGCTGGTGGGAGATACGTGGTTGGGGAAATCCCCGCTAGCTGACGGAAGGTCGGCGCCGGACCTCGCCATCCAGCGGGGGAAGATCACTGTCACCTCCCGATGAAAACATGCACTACACTTATGGGACTAATGACCTCCGTCGTTGACGAGCCTGGAATCACTAACAACCAACCAACGCACATTGTAATCGTGCGTCACTCGAAAATGGTTCGTCCTAGTTCCTTAAAATCGCACTTTCGCATTCGTTCAGGGGACACGAGATGTGGGGAGATAGGCGAGTTCTGCGCGGACACCAGTTATGGGGGGATATTGAGGGACAGGTGGGGCCCGAATGATGTTTCTTAAGCAGCAGTCTACAAAATTAGGCCTTTTTGAACTTTCTACTACACTTTTGGAGATTAATTCTTTTCGGTGCCTCTATACCATAGGTCGGAATAAAAATAAAGGAACCCGAAATTTGATTTGATTTTGATGACTATTTGATTCTCTGTGCAATTTCATCTCAGCCCTTTGCAATATCAGAATGGTTTCTTTGACCAACAAAACTGGACCTATTGACCACAGTTCTGGGCGTTCAATGTTGTGATCTAGTGCGAAGCAATTTTCAGTTTTAAAACAATTATTTTTACTAAGTGCAGAGTAATTGCGTGGATCCAACTAGTATTAATTCATTAAAGATGTTGATACTAAGTTTTGTTTCCATATATTTAATTTTTCATTTGTGAAATAATCCTTCCAAATACTACTTGTGCCACTCAATACATGGATAAATTCCGAACTATTCGTGGTATTACCTTGCACCTTGATAAACATATTTCTAAACAAAAGACGAGCAACGTTGTTCTAAGTCTTTTAGTTATATTCAGATAAAATTTTGTCTTGAAACTTGATAGGATTTGGCTTGAATTAGCGATGCGACAGTGATGTTTTGTAACATCGATAATTCTTGCTCGATGTTTTTGTTCGTGCAAGAAAAACTCCTATAATCGGAATTTTGTAAAAGTTGAAATATGAACTTATATGTTATGGCATTGCCAGTTTGTGTGTTGGAGGCAAACAAACGCTGTTTGTATTTCCTTCATCGAGTAGACTTTGTCTTGCCCTAACGAACCTGATACCTGGTATTTCCTTCGTCTTTCCGCGAAATTCGCACATCGAGGCATTTTCTAATTTTGTTTTCTGTTAAATATTCATAGGTGATACCACGAGTGCTTTGGAAATTGTCGATAAATTTCCGAATCAGAAATCGAGGAGGGGATTTATCTGAGAATTTAATAGGACTTTTGCACGAATAAAATTACGCCCAACAGAGTTCCAAAATGTGCCAAATATTCAATATAACTGAAATATATATTAAAATCAAAAAGGTTATGCCGTTGTACATACGCGGTTTATGGAACATCGACATAGCGATCGATGTATATTGTCTCCTTAGATAGATGAGTCACAGTTTATGATTGGCCAGTTGGGAGAAGCGGTAAGGAAAACTGAATAGAAAAAGCGATACACTTTTTGAGATACACCTCCCTGTTTGAGGCATTCTGTATATATAGTTAAACACTATAATTTCACGAGTGGAATAGTCATAAGTTAATACCTACGTCCACTGTCAAATTAAGTTTTGTTGATCACAAATTTAATCTTAGAGACTACTAAACTAGCTCTAAAACATGAATGGATTTCGCCGATGTATTATGAACATGGATATTTCAATTTTGAACATGGATGTTCTGTTGTGGATGTCGCGTCGCTAGCTTGAATGAGGGACCCGCTGCGCACCAGCAACGTCGTCAGGAGGAGGGGGAGGGGGAGGTGCGGAAAAGCACGTCTTGCGCCAGGTGCTTCGCTCTCCTGACAGCTCGCACAGCCAAACACGCGGGCGACGAAAAGAGCGCACCAACCAGCGAGGAGGGAGGGAACTCGATCTCACTGCGCATTTTCAGGACTTTCTATTGCACATCTATACTAATAAAAGGGAACTCAACGATGTGTAACCGTCATCAATACCACGAAAAGTAGCGTATGAATAGATATGAACTTTTTACACGCTCTTCTTGAGGATGGTCGCAGTGTCCTAGCAAAGTGTGGTAAAGACCAACACAACCCACATGCGGGAAATAAATAATTTAAATAATATGTTTGTAGATGCACCGCGACCATATTTCGCCCCTCCCTTAGAGCACGTGGTTCCTAACATATTCCTCCAGAGACCAGTAGTGCTGCAGCCAAACCGGTACCTAATTTATTCGCTAGAGGTCAATAGCGGTGCATAAGATTAGAAAAATTCCATCTAATAGCAATGTGTTATAAAATGAAATGAAAAAATGATAGTATTTTACTAAAATTTGAAACAATTTAAAAATAATAATCTTAAACACAGTGGTTTATATAAAATTGATATTTTCTCTCATTCGCAAAGATTGAATATGAAGAAAGCCCGGGCAACGCCGGGTAATTTGCTAGTCACTAATAAAGCCTCCATGTACACAAATAAATTGATTCAGGATGGATTACCAAGAAGATATGCACATCCCGTTTTATTTTTCCATAATTTTGCCTGTAGCTTTTCTTCAAATGAACATGTATCAAAGACATGGAAATGAGAATACATTATAGTAAGTTATGTAATTTTTGCCGCTGTTTTTTGAGAATGTAGTTCTGTTGTTCATAAATGAATTTCTGTGAACTCCCTCTTAATTGAATACTTTGGTATCGAAGACATGACTGGATAACTACAAGTAGTTTGCCGGTATACTATAGTTCCCTTAATTGCATTAATATATACTCCGAGAGTGATCTTTATTGGTATAAGACTGAGCATTAGTATTCCCCAATTGGAACTTATATTATTTTAATGTGTTTATAATTAAAATACTTACAAGGAACAAGACTTTCCTTTGTTGGAAAATACTAAATTCATGATATGGAAATCTATAATTTCAGTACGTACTGTAATTCGGTCTTACTAAACTGCCCATTAAGTCTGACATTGAACACAAAACTAAGTATGCCAAGGCAATATCGACTATTAGTTTTAGAGCTTCTTTTCTGGTTTTGTTTCCTTGTGGCGAGAGACATGTCGCGACAGGCCGGTGAGTCATGGCCGCCTGCAGTGAAAATGGACACCGGCTGGGCGGGAGTCCTCTAATTCCACTCTACGAGTATTGATCAACCACCAGCCAAGCCAACCACCCATCCTGCATGCAGGAGGCCTTAGCTCTTATTGGGATTAAACCAGGCCAATAATAATAATAATAATAATAATAATAATAATAATAATAATAATAATAATAATAATAATAATACTGAATTTAATGATTTCAAATTAACCATTCTATAGAAAAGACTATAAGTTTAATAATAATAGTAATAAATCTGATTCTGAAGTTTTTCTAAAATTTAGTTGTTATTTTGTAATTTTAAGTTTGATGTTTTTTATTGCATTATATTAATTTTAGAACGTAAAGGTTAAACAAATTAGTTAGCATGCTTTGATATATCTGTGTGGTAGCCGTTTAATATCAAAAATTTGTGTGAATATGTAATAATAATAATAATAATAATAATAATAATAATAATAATAATAATAATAATAATAATAATAATAATAATAATAATAATAATAATAATAATATCCAGTGTATTTGGAAGGAAGGGAACACGTGTTTTATATATGATCCCTCACATTCAGCTATTGCGAACGTTGAGAAGCTGAATCTATTTGGGGGCCTGACATTGAATTTCGGCAAGTGTTGTTCTTACGAGTCAAAACTCTATCATGTTGGTGTAAGGCGCCAGACGCTGGACGTGTCCGTGGCGGGCGGGAGGGAAACAGCGCGGCCTTTGTGATGGGCAAATGTTTGCGGCTCCGCGTGAGGCGCTGAGGGGGGGAGGGGGAGGGCGCGAGATCAAAGGCCTTTCGGCGGCGGCGCATGCGCCTTCGCGAGGGGCGGACAAGCTGCGAGCGGTGGCTCAGGGCATCAACGGAGGGCACTGCAGCGCCTCTCACCGGGAGGGCCTATGTTCCAGCCGCTACAGTGGCGAGATTGTCGACACTAGCTTGTCAGCTAGGTCGAATTCAGTGGCTGTCTGGAGGAGAATTCCAGTGGCCGGCTGCTCTGATCGGTAGTTTTCCGTGGTTTCTCCGATCAACGCCAGGCGAATGCCGGAGCAGTACCCTAACAAACAGGCCAGGAACCGCGCGCGATCTGCCCTTCCTCCTCCTTGTTCTGTCCTTACCCTTACACACACTTACACTCACATACAATTCACTACCACACATGGTAGTGGTAAAATAATTTTTTCACAATTGTATATAAAATATCGTTTCTTCATTTTTTCTTTATAGTAATTTATTTGAACGATTGGTTGGTCATTCGATACTCTATCAATACTCTCTTCAAATGCACAGGGTTTGGTGCTGAAAGCCTCCTTCTTAATCTCTGACCCATCTACGAATTCGCACCATCTAGGCCTATTTAACGCCGTGTAAAGTTCGCGGTGTTTGTTTGTATGCGTCTCTTATGAATGAGACGGTGCCAAAATTGAACTGGCACAGAAATTCACGCTCTGCTCCACAGAGTGCGCCAATAGCACTATCTTCATGGAGCAAACCATCTCTCGCTCAGGATGACCCCGATGACTTGGTTCTTCGTACGTCTTTCCTTGTTTCGCACAGGGAGAGGCGGCGTTCGCTGTGGGCGTAAGGCTTCCCCCCTTCTTCAGCGAACTTAGGAAGTTGTGACTTCTTGAGTTTACTGTTGGCGCTCAGGCTTTCAGGCTGAGTATTTTTATTTGTTCTTATTATTTATACTTTGTTTTCAGTTTAATTTTCACGGGCAATGAAAAAATTGAATTTTGTTGCCCACGAATGTTATTTTAGAGACTACTAGGGTTATCATGTAAATACATATTTTTACAGAGACAAGATACCCACATTCTCTAATATTTTAAGACTTAACACGACATTCTGAACGAGTTGGAACAATTTTTTTTACATATTTGTAAATATTTTGATATAATTACATATTTTTACATATTTTATCTATTGCTACATATTTCGTTACTTTTTAATATATTTATAAGTCGAAAATGAACATTTCACAATCGAATCCGAAATATATGTTACTTGAAAACTTTGTTACTGAAATACTTATGAAACCACGCAATGCGCTTGTATTAAAACCGGATCATCGTATTAATTGTCAAGCTTACCTCCCCCGTCCCATCTGCTTCTTGGAAACCGCTTAGTGTGGATCAAGGATGAGCAGATGTATGTGAAGCAGAAGGAAGTTCAACAACGTGCTTACTTGTGTTTCATAGACTCCATGCGTAACTCGATAAAAAAATTCAGATCATTTTCTTATCCCATTTCCGGAGTGTGTGTGTGTGGGGGGGGGCTCCTTTCACCTTCCCCCCTTCTATCACAGGCTACACGGTACTATTCGCATAAGTGCCGTCTTTTCGTAAACAGTATACTACGAACTTATATATTCGGATGAAACCAGCAAATAATTGCTTCTGTAGATGTAGAACTATCTTTTAGCCAATCCATGTCAAGAACTGTTCGACAACGTACTCTGCTCGGAAAACGCTTGAAGAATGGAATTTTAAACATTATAACGAATTTTTATTTCACATATATCCAATTTTTTCTTACATATTTTAGAAAAAGTAAGTACATAAATATGGACATATTTTGCTTTTATTATTACAATAAATTCCGTTCCCTAGAGATTACTAAACCGGTTTTAAAACATCCAATCGATGGTTAAAAATATAGATGTTTTTTATCGATGTTTCGTTAGCGACGTCGCATCACTAGCTGATACCACCAAGAGAATTCCAAACCGGCCGCGTCACGTTTGGCTCACAAACTAAACGGGGTATTTAATTGGGGACCAGAAGGAAAATAAAGAGTTTAACCCACATGTAAATTGGGGACCGACCTGGAGAAGGGCATACGTAAATTTCGCACTGACTACCTCGCCCCTTTCCAAGTAAAAGTGGAAGGTAACACTTTATTTTTAAAGAACATTTTCATAGCCACTAGTTTTAAAACACAACTCCCTTCCCAAATTTTCAACTCTTAGGACTGGCATATTTCTTTCGAAATATGGTTTGGTTAAAGTTTGTTTTCATTCAACTGAATCATTCACTGATTGAATTCTGCATATCTTTGTCACTTTTATATTCTTCCTTTTTCTCAGCTAATTTTCTGTAATGCTGAACATTTAATTTAGACACTCTTCTAGTGCTTTATTTCCTTTTCATTTTGATAGAGGATCGAGTCTAGAAGATTTTCTATAACACACAAGGAAAAGCTGGACGGCAGCGGTGGCCCTTTACCGCACTTGCCTGCGTTCTGCTACGTACAGCATTCGCAATAAATTGGGTTGACTTTCACGGTTGTTGTGCACCGTACAGTGCAACGCCTGGTGAACCGTAGTTACCAGTGCAATAAACGTTTCATATCGACAACTTGTGTTTCAATAATTAGATGTTGAGTTATACAGTCATTATAAACTCATTTCTGTACGTTGCAAATAAAAATTTTATTTAGTTTGTTCATTTTTTCCTTCATCCCGAATTTTGTTCGGATTATCCGAAATTTCAGATTTGTTGGTTAGAGGGGTTCTATTGTAGTACGGTTGCAAAGAGTGAGTGCTACGGGTTTCGTTCCAAGCGGTTCCACCAGTGGACGGATGGGCGAGGCGGTTGGCGACCCCTGCGGTACACCTCTCGCCGAGAGCAGCGGCGCCGCCAGCGCTGTGCTGGGGAAGCGTTGCTCGAGTGGAATCGGGTGGCTACGAGTATTTACGCACCAGCCCGTCGCTTTGTGCGTGGGTTCGTGTTGTTCTGCATTCGACTCACTCGACTCCGTACAGCCGTATGAAGATCGTGAGAATGTGAAAACATCCTCGAAAGATGCAAGAAGAGACATTTGAGCGTTTAGCCCAGTTTCTTTCAAATATAACTCTCGTAAAAACATCTTTAGCTCGAAAAAAGAAAATGGATTTGTGACTTAAAGACTTCGTGACTACTTGTTGTGCTTATTAAGAAAAACATTTTTTGTATTAGCCACAATGCAAGAAGAATTGAACAAAATATTTTGAGAATTTATTGTCAAGGAAGTGAACCTGTCTTTATATATTAACTTATCTCACAACTGATTTTTATTTGAGAATAAAATAAGTTGTAGTCTCTGCTCTCTAGCTTTGCCACTGCAATTTCATGTTGTTAATAAGTGGAGTCCGGAAGTTTGGCAAACTGCCTTTTTGTTATTATCACTATTTTGTGACTTTTAGCAATGTCAATCACTTAATTGTACTTCTGAAGTACTTTTAGTAGATTTTTATTTTGCCTTTTTGGCCTACTTTAGCTTCTGATGCCTATTTTTGCCATTTTGTATTTTTTCCTTTTTATGCCTTTTAAGTCATTATTATGTTGTTGTTTTTCTCCTGAACTACCAATCCCGATTAAGTTAGATGCAAACCTGCAATCCCGGACAACACGAAAGACAATGTTGTATTTTGTCTTTTTGTGAAAGTAGAGACTGTGTTAAAAATCTAAATAAAATAGGAAGATAATACCAATCAAGATTTTTGATATTTTCATTGCGCACGTGCAATGAAACACACACACTTTGTTCGTTCACAAGAAATCCCATCCTACTTTTGAGTTCTGTCTCTGATCTCTTTTGAGGACAGCTCTCCGTGTATGTTTCCTTGTCGGTGCTGACAGTTACACTAGTGGGAAGAAAGAAAAATGTAATGCCATTTTCACGTATGCAATTTCAAGATTCAAAGGAGCCCAGAATAGCATTTCGCGGAGAGCGTCGGGAGGAAAACAAGTCCGTAGCCATCAAGTGGAATCGAGACTGCAGAAAAGATCCTTTCCTTCAATGTTAAGTGCTAATGCACATTTTAGGTTTAGAATAAACATGTGAAAAAATGTAATTTTTTCTAATAATTCCTTTTCAGTGCGATTTTTTTTTGTGTATATGCCGTTTTACACTCCTACTCTGGCTAGAATAAATAGTCTTTTGAATGCCTACATATTTTAGTACTTCGAATTTTAGTTCGAAATAAATGCCTTTTTGCCTGCCATTTTATTTTTTAATTTTATTTTACGTCAAAAAACAGTTAAAAACTGCGTATGACGTGCTATGGGGAAAAGTGAATTGTGTGCACATTTTCAAAATTCTGTGATCCTACACTAAGTCATATACTACTTAAATTTTGAATTTTGAAAGGGAGAAAAAAAACAAAAAAACTCCCATGTAATAAAATCTATTTTCAAGGATAAATAAGCAATAAATTTTGAATTTTGAAAGGGAGAAAAAAAAACAAAAAACTCCCATGTAAAAAATCTATTTTCAAGGGTAAATAAGCAATAAATTTTGAATTTTGAAAGGGAGAAAAAAGCAACAAAAAAAACTCCCATGTAATAAAATCTATTTTCAAAGATAAATAAGCAATAAATTTTGGCTCTTATTACTTCCTGCCGCGACAACATGGAAACGATAATTTGAATAATTGTATTTCCCACTGAATTCTAGAAGACGTGCACATAAAATGAAGTTACATTTATGTCCAGAAGCAAAACAAGGGGCCATCTCAGCATTTGCTCAATGGATCAGGGAAACTGGACGAAAACCTGATCGAGATGGGGGTCATTGACCCGGAAGCTGTAGTACAATAGTTGTTACAGGTAGTTTATACTCATTTATACAGTCCAAATGGTAAATAATGCATTATGTATCATTGTTAAAAATAATGTTACTTTTCTTGTGATGCTCAGTATAGTCTCTAATTGTATAGAAACAGTTATGCAGCAGAATTTTCGGTGAAATAAATGCCTGAACTTCTGGGCTCAATAGTAACTCATGTTGCACGTGCACAAATAACATTTACACTAAAAACATTTTGAATACCTAGCACATTTATTCCTTGTTCAGTCCTGTGGATAAATAAATGCACCGAGACAATGGTGCCTTCAAAACATTGAGCGCTCGCCCAAGTGCAAACATTTAATTTCTCATTAATCCCTCACGTTTTCATCAGTTCCATTGTTATGTTATTTCTTTGTGATATAGATTAGTAAAATTAATTCTCTGTCAATAGTATACTGTAACCATCTATAAATTAATGAAGGTCATTCTATCACCATTTTTTTTCTTGCTGCTCTACAACCACTAGACGTAAGTCGCTATAGCGTCCAGTTTCAACGAGAAATGTATTATCTCTTCCACCAGACATCAGGCATAAGGCTTTGTAAAATTCAGAGAGTAAGTTTTCTCTTTGTGGAGATACTCTCTACGAAGCGTTAAATACTGGAGGGTCCCTTCTTATGGGGGGAGGGCGTTTATTTTATCGTGAGGCTGAAAAAAATTCTTTTGAGCTTAGAATAGCCATTTCCAAACTGTGGCCTTTTACCTGATGTGAAAGAAGGAAAACAACATGAAACAAGGAAAATAATGGTAGTGATCCTGAAATAATGAAAGCAAGTATCTGACGTGAAGTTTATTCGTGTGTCTCGATGAAAAGAAAAAATCTACGTCGTGTCTGCTTTGAACTTTCTGCTTGGAGGAGGACGCGAGTGGGGTATCTTGGGAATTCTAAGAATATAAAGAATTAAACACACAGGCGCGTTAGTTATTATCGCTTGGTTGAAACTGTGCAACTTTCAATTTGACCTTGCACCGTAAGTATATTTAAAGTAATAAAAAATGTCACTTTGTTAGAATGTGGATTTCTTTTTAAAATGCACTTCACTCGTGCTAAAAAGGAAAACTCATTTTAGAAGCTCATTTTAAATGAGGGGACTAACTTCATTAAGAGGCATACTCATCGCACATTGAATTTCATAAAACGAATTTACTACGATAGCCAAAGAATTGAGAGAAAATCGATATATCCATAGCCGCGGCCACTACTGATGTGTTCACCCAATTCTCTGAACAATTTAAGTTTTACGAAGTGTATTTGAATCGACGTAAATATTTGGTCTGTTTTTTTTCTGCACGTGTAACAACAATCGGTAGAGAAAGTGGGGGTATGCAATCGCGGGGCATCCTCAACGTGCCCAAGTGCTCTGAAGTCATTCGTCATGAGTAGAGAGATTCGGTTGGTACTCGCAGAGTCGAATCCATTTCTTGAGGCGCGCAAAGGGTAAAATTTGGTGACGTAGTTAACGTCTAATGCTTTGTGCAAATCTTGTTATTGAGTTTAATCCCCGATGTCCGAAGGCGAGTCCATTGGCGTCTAAGGGAATTGACTGAGTTGAAAATGTCATAATTTGTCTCCCAAATGGCTGCTAATGCTACGAACTAATTTTGACGTTCTTATCTGCCGGGTTGCACTGCCATCACAAGGGTCTCGGACATTTATTTGTGACTACCCAATGTTCCCGTCGTGTAAGGGAGTCGATTCGTTTTTGTACAAAATTCCTAGTATATTTCTTCGAAAAATTTGAAAGAAATTTACTATTTTTTAGTCGCATTACCTTTCTATAGAAACACCAAATGTTTGAATGTCTTGATTCTTTGTTATTCTCTATATTTACAGTTTGACTTTCTGGAGCATTCATGAACAAATTAAGATTCCTCGCCTCTGTAGAGCAAACACCACAGTTTTTGCGGAAAAGGCGCTGCTTTTAATTATTCAATAGGCGTATTTGGGATATAAAAATAAATATTGGAATACATTCAGACACAATTCCGTGATTGCTTACCATTGAGTTTTTGTGATTGAATACGGTATACATTCGGTATGTGGTAATACATGATGGGAAACACCTAGCCAGAAAGAAAATACGAAATAAAATACTTCAATTACGAAACGGAGTTTTTAGCTGCTGTACTTTGTCATGGAAGTGCTGAAAATGCACCGACACAATGCTCCCTCCAAAACGTTGAGCGTTCACCCATGTACAAACATTTAATTTCTCATTCATCCTTCACGTTTTCATCAGTTCCATTATTATGTTGTTTCTTTGCAATACAGATTAGTAAAATTAATTTTCCTCAAATAGTATACTCTAACCAGCAATACATTAATTAAGATCTGGTGGCAAATATTGTTGCAGTAGCCAATGAAACGCCTCAATTTACTGTCCGTATAAATTAAATTGGAACATTGTTAGAGCGTCTTAAAAATCTAGAAAATTTTCATTACGCATTTGAGATATTGTGTGTATTAAAAATACCAAAATAATATTTGTGATACAATTTGATAATCCGGCCTCAGTTCATCCCAGTTACCGCCGCTCTTCTGCAGTTTTATTTTTACAAATAAATGACATGTATGTAAATCCGAAACAAAATTCAATTTTATATTTTAAAACTGTCGCTGAATTGTAGTAAATGCTGGCGTCTTAGAAACGTAACCCAAAAGGCAGGCGCAGTGTGGGGAGTGGCGTCTAAGCACGCGCGCGCCCCAGAATAGCCGCCTCACGCGACGCCACCAGCGCGCGGGCGGGGCGGGGCGGGGTGGGCGGAGTGGGGCGGGCGGGCAGGGGTGGGCCTGGAGGAGCGGGGAGGGGCGGGGCGGATCAAGCGGAGCGGGGAGGAGCGGTCCGGTCCGGTGTGAGGTGGGTGGGGCAGGACGGGGAGAAGGGTGGCGTGTCGGTGCGGGGCGGGTGGAGAGGGGTGGGGCGGGGCGGGGAGGAACTGTCCGGTCCGGTGTGAGGCGGGGGGGGGGGGAGACGGGTGGCGTGCCGGTGCGGGGCGGAGTGAGGCGAGGAGAAGCGGGGCGGGACGGAGGGTGAAGGGAAGGAGAAGGAAGGGGAGAGGGGGGACGAAAGGCGACGCCCCCGCCCTCTCGCCTCCCTCCCCCGCCCTTTGACGGAGGGCGCTGCGGTGCTCCACACACCTGCAAATCCTTTTGCCCATTAAATGATGTCTAAATCACTTTGCTTCCGAGTTTTCGTGCTCACCGACACTGGCTGGCGTGGCTCAGGGCAGCAACTGATGTCCCAGCGGTGCCCTTCACTTGGATGTCCTACACTTCCACTCCGGACGGTGGCAGGGTTTTCCACACTAGCTGGTCAACTAGGTCTCATTCACTCGCTGTCTGCAGGAGAATTCTAGGAGCCGGCTGCTCTCATCGGTAGTTTTCCGTGGTTTCTCCCATCAACACCAGGCGAATGCCGGAGCGCCATCTTTCCTTCTTCTTCTTCTGTGTCCTATCCTCATCCCTTACTTATACACACTTACACTAACATGAACTACACTACCACGTATGCCGGCAGACCGATCGTGGGCTTAGAGCTTGTCCCCGCTGGTGAGATACCTGCTTGGGGAAAATGCCGCATACCGACGTCGGTCAGCGCCGGATTGCGCCACCTGGCGGAGGAAGAACCCTGCCACCTCCGCAACTGATCTATTCCGGAATCGCTAATGAATGAATGCCTGAATACAAGCGGAGGTAGCGCCCCCTGCAGCGCCTTGCGTGGGAGGGGAAGGGGAGGGGTTGGTCGAGCGCCACCTGGCGGCACAGCGGCGAACGCCCCCCTCCCCCTCCGCCGGGCCATAGCTGGAAGCCCGCCCGCCACGCGCACCTGCAGCAACCCTAGGCACCGCGCGGAGGGCGCTTCAGGGCTTGCAACTCCCATACGACGTGGCGGAGACCATCACAGTGGCGCGCTCTCCTCTAACGCCATCTTACACGAACTAAAATGCGAACTGCTGCCAACGATACTTAAAACGTGCGTAGCTGCTGCGTGGGTTCACCAGCAGGCGCGTAATGTTACAAAATATCGCGTCCATGTTCGCGCTTTCTTCTACAGTTTCTTAAATGTACATATTATGGGTAATTGGACATTTAGAAGACGCTTTTCGTATTTCTCACACATTAGCCAATTTTTATGTGCGAAAGTTGGCGAGCCTCACCTGTAGCTGTACCCGACGACGCTAGTGCTTCCTACAGAAGTACCATGCAGCTTTGTCCGCGGTTTTGATGGACAGTTGTAGGGCCCTGGGACTTTTCATGGATCGTGAAATCTCCATATGCAGAAACCTCCACGCTGTATCATAGTGTGACGTCGTGGGAATACACAGTAATCACAGACACGAGCTTCAATGATAAATATGTACAGGTTTATTCACAATATGTACAGTAATAATTTAAGTTACTCAGCTCTGGTAGATCTTTACTTCCCTGATCGCAGGAGCGATCCTTAAAAATGAAATGTCTGACTCGTGGCCCGCGCCACTCCTCAGCGAGCCTCCTGCACACAGCAGACAGCTCCGGCGACCTCGGTCACCCGTGGATATAGTGTCCACAACGGCGTCCCAAAACATGGGTTGTTGTGCGTTCGCACGAGGGTTCCCACTCAGCTCGACAAACCCCCGCCCCCGCGCTCTGCGTTCGCCTTTATATAGCTTCCACCCACGTGACCTGAAACGTCACTGGGTTTTGCACACGGCCCGCGCTAATCGCGTTGCCAGGCATTTTTGGACATCCATTTCCATGGATTCCAAGAATTTTTCACGCGGCACGCGGCAAAAATGCGCTGTCCCGCATTTTGGGCATCCCTTTCCCTAGATCTTAGAATTTCTCAGAATACCTCGGCGTGTCACATCCTGCCTGGACCCTGGCGTCTAATCCCTTGCCGCAGCACCTTTGTGGCGCCCCGACGGTCGCTAGCTGTAGCCCTACAATACGTTACAATAGACTGATTTTACTGAACTACTGTTTTTTTCATTTTTAACTTTTTTTTCGTGTAATAAATGCACGCTATACAAGAGGTTTAAAATTTCGCGCCGTATTAGTCTGCGGGGGTTGGTTCATTGCTGACTCCATGCTCAGTCATCCATTTGAGTATTTAGACTTCGAAAGATCCTAGTTTTTTAGGATTATCTGAAATGAAATAAAATGTATCAGTGTTCTAAACACACAAGATCGTAACATGCTTTAAAAAAATAATCCCAGTTCCCTATGCCATCTCTGTATTATAATTTTTTCCTGCTAATTGAATAATGAAGCGTTTTTCACTCGTGAAGGCTTAATGAATGAGGAAATACCGACAGAGCATTACTTATGCATTCTGACTGCGTATGTATCTCGAGTGATGTAACATGGACAAGGTTAAGGCGCCCGGAGATAAAAGAGTTGAAGGTCTGTTGTGTTGTGCATGGTCTCTCTTCCGGAATGCCTTATCGGATACGCATTTTTTCAGAAACGCTTGGTGTTTCTTTAACCTAGAAATCGCGGAAGTTGGAATTAATATTATTGTTACAAAATTAATGATGCATTGTCTGTTTGTGATGCCCATGACATGTATGTGCCTTTTACGTTTCTTCTTCTTGTTGTTGTTATTATTATTATTATTATTATTATTATTATTATTACTTGTTATTAAATCATATATTTGTATTTATGAATACATTTGTATTTGTTAATTTTCAATATTTTCGTGTTATACTTACATTCGTTTTCTTTCTTTCAGGTAAGTGGTTTTGTACACACATCAGAGCCCTGGGTTTTGTCTGTCATCACGTAAGTAGTATGCATTCTTTGTGAATTCTTGTTGGTATTTGTGACCATTAGTAAGAATCTTTATATAAAAATCTTTGTCTTTGTATGCTGATTAATAAAACCTTGCTTTTATTAAACACCTTACAAAATAAAATTTAATAGAGTAAAGTTTCGGAAGAGTAATTTTATTAAGTAAATTAGATTGAAATATTTGTTGAGAAAATTAAAAAAAACAGGTGGAATTTGAGAGTACGTAATCCGCGGTTCTGCAAGCACTCCTTCTTTATTCAAATATTGTGATATTTTTATCACTATTAAAAACATTCTCTAGTGAAAAGTTCATCAAAGTTGCATTTAATCAGGAAATAGAAGTTTCTGTTAGAAGTACCTTTCGTAGAATTTTGTTGGTCGGAAATGATTTTATAATTAATTAAACCACTGAAATAAAAAAGATAGAGTTCATTAGGGTTGGAAGTACCATTTTTATCTCTCTAAGTAATTTTTACTTTCAAAAGAATTCTGATTTTGTATTAATACAGAGTTATACAGTGTAAAATATGACGCATTTTAACGCATGAAAACTTAAATGAGACAGAAGAACGATCAATAACCCAAATATAAGCAAATACTGTAAAATCTTTAAACTTTACAAAAATAATATATACTCTTGTTTCTTTCAAAACTTTACCAAGTTCCACGAACTAGCAAAGATTTGTGAATGAAAATATATTTGTTTGGAAACGTGCATGATGAAATTGTGTGTGAGAGTAGCCAGTTGAAATGTTCATTTTAATGATGCCATGAAGTGAATGTAAATGAAACCTCGGGACATCTTCAATTTTTAATCAGAAATTTCATTAATGATGAAATAATTGAAATTGAATTCTGAATGACCGAATTTTGAATCTCATAAACAACGCACTCTATAAATTGACATTTTTGATATGGAGTTGTAAACATTTACATAAGAAATACGGCATTATTTTCATATGATTCATTTTAGTTTCGACGCAAAGCATTCATGGTTCATGCATGATTCACTCCAAATTAAGAAGTTGAAGGGTAACACGTACTGAGCCGTTAATGTATCATATTTCTGTTAAATTATAACTCTAATTTTCTTGACCACAGATGGAAACAATAATGCTTTCGTATTTCGCCGGGGTTCCTTTAATCTACCTTCGCAACCGCACGCTGCTGTGAACTTTACCTCCCTCAATTTTGATTGAACCTTTGATTACATACTCACAACCGACATTACAATTTCTGAACGAAGAAATCGAAAAGGCTACTGAGTAATTCTGTGGAGAACGTTTGTTGAATCCCGTAAATATTATTGTAGCAAGTATCATTAAAATATTAAATCCGGTTAAATCAGCGAAATATGCTTTATAAATGACGGGAAAATGTAAAAAAACAAACAACTTATTAGTAGAAATCGACGAGAAATGCAAAATATGACGTATAAAAATGGGTCCTTTGCTTTTGTCATACCATAAAATGAAAGTCTATACTAAAAGAGTTTGCTCTAAAGTGAAAAGAAAGAAATGCCATTTCATTAAATTCCGCCCCCCACTTGTGACATCCACCCCATCAAGACGATGAATTCGTGGAGTGAGTGGGACAAATGGGCCTCGGTGGCCGTGTTGGGCCGGTCGCAAGGCGGAAGCGGCGCCCACTTCCGGCGGAAGGTGAAGGCCGGGCGCTGCCCTCGGCGGAGGCCGCGGCGAGGTCACGTGGCCTCGGCCCCGCGCGGAGGCCAAACGGCGAGCAGCTTCGCTTTGCTTTGCTTTCACCTCGGGAAGACCAAGGGACGGCAAATGCCTGCGCTGCCTTATTTATTTATTTTTAAATTTCATTTAATTTATTTCCTCTCTTTCGACAGGCTTTGCCTTCCAGGAGGTTAATTATACAGTACATAGTTGTGTTTAGCTTTTTGTTTTGAATGGCCATCCGTATGCAGTGGTTTTTAGTACTCGGAAGAACGTAAATATAGTGTTATGGTAAATGAAGCGAGGTGATAAAAACTGTTTCACTTTTTAGATAAATCGACAGTTATGAGGGATTACAGTGGTTTGAATCGTCTTTGGGATACATCGATTTGATACGGGGGTATGCACTTGGCGCATTTAGAGCCATAGGGTGAAATACAATTTGCGAGCATTCCCCCCCCCTCTTGGTCTTATTTACTATAGATTTTATGTTGGTCATTCTACGGTTAACTTGTGCATTTTAGCACACGCACTCACGTGTCACAAGTAATTCAAGATATAGGATTAGTTATGAATTACTAATGGTATGCTTTATTTTCGCCTTCCCCCCCAAAAAAACAACAAAAAACTAGTGTTGCTACATATTCCCTTCACCGTAGTTAGCACTGTTTCTGCCGGAGAATTTTTTTTTTTTTTCGTCGCACAGCTCTAGAAACTGAGACGGTTATTTGAGAAAGCTACGGCTCCGACCAGGAATCGAACCCGGGAACCACCACGGAAACCCTGCACGCTGTCCATAAATCAACTGAGGGGCGCTTGTAATCAATGTTGAATAATATGAAGGTATGCGCTTCTGAAGGTGGCTTTTCAATTACCGTATTTCGGATGGCTTCTCACGGATTCCGAATTGGTGATAATATCGTAGTATTTAAATGCTACGTCAACAATCATATTCCATTGCGCTAAAAATATAAGTTTTTATTCTTACAATTTTTAATTTTCATCCTAAAGTTTATTTTAAAGTTCTAAAAAATTATTATTATTACTTATTTTACTTCCGTCACAAAACCGTTGTTGATAATTACGTGTGTTAGCCTCGGGTCTTCAGAGAATGTTATGGAGGTAAAAGTTATTTCTGAGTAAAATGTTCCTCAAAAGCAAGCTAAATAAATGTTTGCTGTTTTATTTGCCCCCCCCCCTATGCGCGCGCATATGCGGCCAGTGGAGGCGAGTGAACGGCTAAGGTGGCTCAGGGCATCAGTTGAGGACAGTCCTTCATTGAGATCAATTGACCACTCGTCCTCCTTTGTATTTTAAATGTCCTCTTTTTAGTATTTCTTTTTTTTAACATTTGTTATTTATTGTATCACATGACTAACATCTGCTACGTTGTATCGTATATTGTTCAATTTAGAATAGAAAACATTAATATCATTTTTCTGAACGCTGATACACGCATGCAAGCTCATGTCTCTGACTAGCGTCTAAAACAAAAAAGAGGAGCTTAGACAGTCTTTATGAGCATTTTGTGAACGAATCTTTTCACTTCAGTCGCAAATGGAGAGAAGAAGAAAAATTGAGCTGATGTTAGTCTAAATTAAAAATATATTTAAACTAAATGAATCGATGCTGGTTCTTTTCCTTATCGACTGTCCTCCCTTTTACAAGAACAGATCCGATCAACACCAGACAAATGTCCTAAGTATTACCCTAACAAATACAGTTAACAAAACTTTTATTACTTAGGAAAATTAAAAAATATTAGTCTACGTTTATCGACGAAAACTTTATTTATTTATTTTTCATCCTTGGTCACTTTGGCCTGAATAATGTTCATTATCGATATCTGGATATTATATGACATCAAGTACGTTAAAAATTCGAACGCAAAACATGGCTGCTCAAAAACAAAGGCTTGTAATATCGATGTTACAATACATGGATGTTTTAAAAACATCACGTCGATGTCGTATCTGTAGCGCGCATGCTGCTGGCGCCTGGCGTCACAACTTGCCACGGCCGCCGCGAGAGTTCAGGAGCCGCGCTCTGTTTCGGAGGCCGAGGAGATGGCCGGGCGACAGGCGACCGATCTCTTCTATTCCTCCGAGCCTTCTTTACTTTTTTAATGCTCACTGTCAGAAATTTCCGCATTACTTCAATGTAAATTACATTAAACTAATTATCATCAACGCATATTAAATTTAATGTACACGTACATTAGGATGCAAGAGCAAAGCTTTATGGTTATATCTGGAAGGAATGTATGAAAGATCTTGATGAACTGGTGGTGATTATGAAAACATGAGAGGAATTGTGAGAGGCAGGGGAAACAGGATAAACTCTACATTCAACTTACACTGATTTTAACTTATGCATTCAATTTAATGTGCAAATACATTAATATCTTTAATGTACAAAGTTACATTGAGTTTCATGTACAATACATTAATGTACATTAAATTTAATGACATTTCTGACAGTGTAATTTGTTTTATCGACTTCTGCCCTTCGTAGCTGTAGTTTTTTTGTATTGATGAACTTTGCGGGATAATAGAATAAAAGTTTTTCTGTCGAAGATTGGCCGCTTTGCGTTGTTCGTGTACGTTGCTTTCTGGGTACTACCTACGTAGTAAGGGGAGAAAGTAAAAATGCTTGCGCCGAAGGTTGGGTATGTGTTCGCCACTCGCTTCCTCCGCAACCTGCCAATGCAGGCAGAGAGCCAGCTAGACAAACCACGTATGATTAGCTCAGAGTTAAATGAAATAATTGAAGCTATTGTCATTGCCAACAATATTGTTTAATTCAAGACCTGCTTTCGATGGCTTAGCCATCATCATCAGTTTTTTGATACAACAAATACAAACAAAACATTAGAATAAACAGATTACTAATAGTACATCGTTATATAATACATAATTTTAATTTTAAAAAACATCTTAAAAAATAAAAGAAGGAAAAAAGGTGGGCAGAGAGTTAAATCGTTTAATATTATCAATTAATCGTTATTCATATAATATTAAACGATGTAACTATCCACCCCTTCTTTCTTTCTTTCTTTCTTTCTTTCTTTCTTTCTTTCTTTCTTTCTTTCTTTCTTTCTTTCTTTCTTTCTTTCTTTCTTTCTTTCTTTCTTCCTTCCTTTCTTCCATTGTTTCTTTCATTTCTTAAGATGCTGGTCTTGAATGAAAGAATATTGTTGGCAATGACAACGCCTTGAATTATTTCATTTTAAATGCCAACGACATTTCACCGCTAAACCAGTACTCTAAGCTAAAGCTTTTTGAGAAGTTAGCCTGCGTCTGAATAACTGGGAAACGCAAGTTTGGCGGTCTGCATGTGTCGGCGTTGCGCTGCACAATTTTTTGAATGTGTAGAAAAAGTAATGAGGAATATGAGGAATGAGTTCACAGCTAATTGTAGTTGTAGTTGCCCATTAGAGAGCCAAATTGTAAAAGAGTTGTATGTCATACCGATGCGGCGTCTCAAACTGTTCGTCATATTGGATTCAACGCGTCTTTTTCTTTTTTTTTTTCTTTTTTTTTTTTTATTCGCTCTTGGATTACGAGTTGAAAGCTAATTTTTGTCCAATAATCGATAGTTTTTTCGTGGCCGATTATGATCATGCCACACCGTGTTCGCTTCTCAAAGTAGCCGCTACACTGATTCTCCCGGTCTGTTGCGGGTTTTTGCCCGGCATAGCGTACAACAATGGGCTGCAATCTCCATCTTCCGCGCATGCGCAGATGCTCAAAAGTGATGCGAAACTTGAACTACGCATGCGCAGAAGATCGATAGTAATGTCGATTGCTGTAACGCTTCATCGTGAAAAAGTTCTGGCTCTGAGTGTTTGCGTCAGTCCTACAATCAACTTCCTTCCATTGATAGTGATTGAAATAACAGCAAGAAGCAACCACAAACATACAGATAACTTAATCGCTGAGAGATGGCTAGCGAAGTTCTAAAATAAACAATGCACTACCTTTTGATCGAAGGTGGGGCTTAAGTCTGCTCATGAAGTTGGTATATTGACCAAGAAATGTGACGTGTTTATCTATGAACGTAAATATTATTGCGAGCCTCAGCGGATCGTTCGAATAAAGACGAACAATGGAAGCGATAAGTAGTCAGTGGGAGGAGGATTCAAGCGCTAGCGAGCGTCATGTTGATGGTCAACTTGAAATTGAATTTCGTGAGTCGTACATATGGTTAATAAAACTGCTAGTTGTTATTTTACAATTCCAAAATTAATAAAAACTAAAGACTGCGGACGTCAATCTCATTAGGATAGTATACTAACGAAGGTTTATAAAATAACTTTTCCCGACGCGTTTCATGAAGTTCAAGATTGTGTATGGGCCGTGGCCCTTACGTTCCAAAACAGAAGAGAATAACTTCTGCCCTGTGTCCCGTAGCCTAACCTTAGTAGTGTTGCTTTGTACAGAGCGTATTTGTGGTGAATGCAAGCCTGGCAAAAATCAGTGCGTTTGCATTCTATCTGACGCGCAAAGATCCGCAATAGTGCGTTACGTGTGCGTGTAACCGAGTTCGTTCACTTCATCGCGTATTCGTGACATGACCCCGCGACGTGGGACGTGTGTAATGGATGTTCCCTTTTGGAGCCAGTCGATTGAGGAAACGCTTTGAAAAGGAGTATTGATAGAAGGCGGGTTCCAACAAGCAGTCTGCAAATGAGACAAAGGACAGAAGAAGAAGAAGAAGAAGAGGAAGAAGAAGAAGAACGGAGGAGTTGTTTAAGAGGCGATGAGAATAAATCTAAGATTTTCTACATAGCAATCCGAAATACAAAGGTTTAGGAAAAACAAAACGTTCAGAAAATTCTGTAAAAATGAAAATTTATCTATTACTTGACAGTTGTGTAGTGCATTAATCCTGAAAGGAGAATTATGTTGTAGTGCATGTTTTTATCGCGGGAGTGGGCGGTGATCTCATGCTGAATGGCGAAATCCAGTCTACGTCGACTAACATGTTGGCTTGCGGGGTTCCCCCAACCAGGTATTTCCCACCAGCGGGGCACCGCCACTGCCGAGTCAAACCCTAAGCTCCCGACATGTGTGGTAGTGTAGTGCATGTTAGTGTGTGTGTGTGTGTGTGTGTGTGTATAAGGGGAGAGGATAGGACAAGGAAGAGGAAGGAAAGATCGCGCGCGGTCCGTGGCCCGTTTGTTAGGGTACTGCTCCGGCATTCGCCTGGTGTTGGGAGAAACCACGGAAAACTACCGATCAGAGCAGCCGGCCGCTAGAATTCTCCAGACAGCGTCTAATTTCGACCTAGCTGACAAGTCGGTGTGGAAAAGCCTGCCACCGTGGGGATCGAGATTGAGCGATCTGCTCGTGATTCTGACTCGCAGAGCGGCGGGGCAGGGAGGGGGCGGAGCGGGGACGGAGCCAAAGCGGGCGGGTCCACGCCACTCTCGCAAAGGGGAGGAAGAAGCCGGCGCCTCGAGGACCAGGCTGCAGATCCCGAGGTTGCAGAATTCGTCCATAAAAATGAACAGCACAGAATGAGGAGAAGTAGTGGACGGAAAAAGAGGATGAAAAAGAGCAAAAAAAAATGAAAGAAAAGAGAATGACAAGGGCGTTGTGCTTTTTTAAGGCGACATTTCATTGTAACTACCGCCTATTAATACAGTTCTGGTGATATTGTGAATAAGGTTTTCTAAATTTTTGTAATGTTGCAATTGTTACTTTTCTATTTTAGTGTTATAACTTTTAATGTATTTAAAATGCAAAAGAATTGAAACGGATCAAAATTGTCAATGTCAGATGTAGTCGGTACAGGGAGAGAAGTAGAAGTGAAGTTTTACGATCCCCCCCCCCCCGAATTTTAACATTTAATTTAAAAACGGAAATAGTCAGTAAAATTATAAATGTTATTTATTCTTATTGAAAATTAAGAATTTGTTACAAATTTAATTGCCTTTTAACATTCGATTTTTACATTCTCGCATACTACGTACATAGTATTCAGAAATGTATGTAATGCTGCATCGGAAAACTGATTATTTTACTTCCTATATGCTCAAAAGTGGATAACTCTCAAATCTGTATAGTAAATTTCTTTTTCTAAACCGTTGCATAGTCAAAACCCATGTTTTGTGGGTCCTTATTGAAAAATTGATTTACGGCAAAACGTCTCTCTGTGCTGGCTGTGAACAATGGTAGCGGGTAATTAGTAAGTAGGATTTTCACCGAAATTGATATTCCTCAATCGACCTGGCTGATGGCGCTGCCGCTTGAATTTGAAACAGATATGTTACTTTTCGGGGGTACTTTACAAGAAGCCCCCGGGAAATTTTCAATTTTTTCTCTAAAGCGACCGGAAATGTTTCGATGAAAATTTGTATGTAGGACAATGTTTTTCTCTTCTGTAATATTCTTAAAGTCGTATTTCAATTTCATCAGGGGATCGAAAAATTCAGAAAGAGAAAAAAATGTATTTTTGGCGCGGATAAGGTAGTAGCTGAGAAGAGGGCGAGGCAATACGGAAAAGCTACCCCAGACTGAACAGATTAGTAAACTAAGTAGTGCGAGGAAGTCTGTGCCATTCTGTAGTACCACTGTCTAAAAACAATTTTTGGCGCATACGGTAGTATATATTGTGTATTGATGTTAAAACATTAGGACCTTAAGTTTTATTTCTTATTTTACATTATATGAATTGAAAAATTGGATTTCAATGGAATAATCAAAGATAATAATGGAATAATCAGATGCAAGTACTCTTGGTTCGCTGCGTATCAGGGTGGAAATACGTGGGCGAGTTCCTCCGGCGCACCGATTTTTGCTCCTTCTGCGCACCACCAGTTTGCGTCACGAACCACTGACCGCAGCACGGGCACTTCGTTTCAAAAGCCAGACCAGACGCTGGCCGCCATGTTACATGGAGAGCGAGAAGTGTTGTGAAACATTTTGAAAGTGGTAGAACGTGACAATTTTCAACGGTAACCAACCAAAACTAACACGATGAAGGTGTACAAGACGAAATACTTAAAAGAAATGCTGCAAAAAGTCTGTTTCAATGTCTTGTAACGAGGTGATAATTTTGACATCTGGCTGCATTTCAAATTCCCGCTAATATTGTGACGCAAACTGGTTTTTGAAGCTCATTTGCTGAAGTCGGATACCATGCGAAAGACTCCCCCCCCCCTGCTGCGTATAAAGCCCCCACTGTCGACACTCGAATCGAGGATCTCTGAATGAGTTGACGCTTCAGTTGCAGGCGGTGCGCAAGTGCGATTTCGGCGGACGAAGCAGTGAGGGTTCGCGGCAGGTGTAAAAGACTTCCGTTCCACCGTCATTCCACCATCACCGCCATCTACATGTTCGTTAGTCACCATCTCTCAAGGCGCCTTATCGCAGTCACCATTACATCTAAACTTAAGCGCTGACCCGGGAAACCGGACGACGGTCAGTTGGACTTCTCATTTGAACGGACGAGTTGGCTCGGAGACATTTTCGGCATTTTCGTGGTCTCTGCTGCGATTCCTACGGGGAGATCGTAGGGTTCCACTTCCGACGGTGGCGAATTTCGGTACTAGCCTCAGAGCCAGGTCTCATTCAGGTACTCTGTAACGGCCGGCTGCTATAATTGGTAGTTTCCCGTGGTATCTACGATCAACGCCAAGCAAATGCTGGAGAAGTACTCTAAGAAACGGGCCACGAACCGCGCGCGATCTTCCTTCCTATTCGTTGTCCTATCCTTACATGCACACCCTTACATGCACTACACTTTCGCACATGCCGGGAGCTTAGAGCTTGTCCCGGCAGGGGCGGTGCCGAGCTGGTGAGAGATATCTGGTTGAGGAAAATGCGTCTAGCCCGGGTGTAAGTCGACGCTGGATGTCACGGTCTATCGTGGGAGGAACACCGCCACATGCCGGGATACAAAGTGCACTACACTTCCGGGAGTGATTACCGTAGCAGTTGACCAGCCTGGGGGCGCCGATCCGCCTTTAACACTTCCGCCCATTGTGGCGTGGCGCGGGCGGACGCAGAGATTGACGGGCGGCGCTTGCGCGGAGTGCAGCGCTGGGCCCGGCCTCCGCCCCGCCACGCGCCACGCGCCACGCGCCACGCGCCACGCGCCACGCTCCACGCGCCACGCTCCACGCGCCACGAGCCACGCGCCACGCTCCACGCGTCACGCTCCACGCTCCACGAGCCACGCGCCACGCTCCACGCGCCACGCACCATGCTCCACGCGCCACGCTCCACGCGCCACGCTCCACGCGCCCCGCGCCACGCTCCACGCGCCACGCTCCTCGCGCCACGCTCCACGCGCCCCGCGGCACGCGCCACGCGCCACGCGCCACGCACCACGCGCCACGCGCCATGCGCCACGCGCAGGCCAGCGCTCGGCCGCTGCCACGCTCCACATCGCATCCCGTGAGAGCAGTGCGTCATTTCAACGCCAGCGGAGGCGGGGGATGCCGAGATACAGCGCCGACCTGCCCGTCAGCGAGCGGAGTTTCACTCAACCAGAAACAGTCGACTACGGTTAGAGTGAACTGCTGGGGACTAACATCACAACAGAGGTTCACTATATCTTATGATGTCAAAATTAAATACAATTTCTCCACGATTATTGATTTTATTAATATAGCGAACTGAAAACATCAATATCTTTATGTCCTTAAAAAGTCAATTATTTTGAATTGCTTGCTTTGTACGTTTTTCTTTAGTTTAGGTCCTTCCCCAGACTTTCTGCTTTCTCCATACTTAATTCTCCATTGTCCAGTGTCTCTAAATACAATCTTGACCCCTTCAATGCTTCTTGCACTGTTGTAAGTTCCTCTTTTCCATAATATGACCTTTCGCCGATGTATTTTTCAAGCTGCCTCCTCTTTGAATTTATGATACTGAGGCGATATATTCTTTTCCATGAGGGAATTAATTCTCAGGTCGTATTTCCTGTAGCTGAGGTTCACTATAACCGAGGTTCATGTTCACTAATACAGAATTTTCTTATACTTATTTGTCTTGTAACAGAAACGGGACCATTAACTTCAGTTCGCTTTAGCTGGGGGTTCGCTATAACCGGATGCCACTGCATCTCCCGTCAGCGGGGCACCGCCCCAGCCAGGACAAGCTCCAATCTCGCCACCGGTCTCCCGGCAAGAGTAGTAGAGTAGCGCAGCACCAGAGAGGAATATGGAAACTCTCTCGCCTTACAGTTTTACGTGCTGATAGTTCTGAGATTTCGCGAACAGTAATATAGTAAATGATTCATGAACAGTGCCGTAGCACTGTTTACTGGCCCCTGTGGGCTCATAGGGATGATGACATTGCACCATTCTGTCTCAGCCCAGGCCGAGCCCAATGTCCTGCTAACAAAGGTTTTTAGGAATTTTGTTTTTGTTGCAATTTTCATTTAAAATTTAGTTTTTAGTATATGTCCAAACCTCCAGACGAACAAAAAATTTTCATGCATTTTGTAAGTAAATTACGTTTATTCTATGTAAAGATCGTTAGATGGTTTTGATCATGTATTAAAAACTAAAATGTGTAGAAAATATTTTGTACTTAAAATTTGCGTATTTTCGCCATCTAATGCACTATGGAAAATCATCTAGGCTTGTGATTCATTGGGTTGGTAACAGTGACAAAGAGTCCGTTCAATTCCAGTTACTTCGCGTATCAGATAAACATTTGCCGTCATTCGATTTTTCGGTATCAAGGACTCGCAAAACATGAATTATGGATACATCACATGTTAGAGCATTTCGTTTTCTAAGTTTAGCAGCTGGATTTATCCCCTTTTTCGTTTCCAGGGCCCGACACTAAAAGGTTTTCTGCCGAAAATTCTCCATTGTTTCGCGCAGCATTATATAACTTTCTTTCTACAGCGTACGCAGTAGCGAGAAAGTAAAATGAACTACTTGAAGTATATGAAGAACTTCACTATTTTTGATACTTACCGTATATAAAAACATTTATTTTGCCACCAATTTTTCTTATGGAAGTTTTATGACTAGGGGATGTGTGTTGGGACCGTATGAAAGGGGTGCGCCATAAAGATCTTCCGCCGTCTCAGGTTCTCTACTTAAGACTAAAGTGGCAATTTAACGATTTCTGCACTGTTTGTTTGCTGGAACTGCGAGTTTTTCCTTGCCAACTCCATCAATCTTAAAATCTTCGAAACGGCACTAATAAATCTTACTCCTTATGTGCGAGCCAAATTAGAATGAAAAGCTCTTAAAGTGCACAAGTTATGCATAACACACGCATCCGTAAATCCATTCATACGGACAGCACTATTTTTTCTTCTGAGGAATTCTGAAAACGGATTTTGCCGCCAAATTCGCTCTCGTCATTTCAGTCCGCTCCCGGTGTTCTAATTTTATAGCACGTTCATGCGAAAGAGAGGAAAAATAATCCAAGTAGATTCATATGAAAATCAGAAACAATTTAGCATTAATAAATGTACAACAGGCATCAACACATTCTTTGAAAAATAATTCCTCGTAATACGTGCTTCATTGAATGTGAGGTCTTTTGTTAGGAATTTGTTAGTTAGAAATAGTTATTTATGCGCCAAGCGCGTTATAAAGGGTTTAACGATCGAGCAGCGAGAAAATGCCCGAGGGTTTTTCTTTGTCGGATCATTAGATTTGACTCGGTTTGCCTTTTCATATTACTCGCCCCTTAATTCCCTCCATAAGAGAATGTACAGCATCATTCAACTGTTTTCGTATTTCCCTCGTAACTATGATCTTCTCGAACCAGCAAAGTTATGCAGTGTGCATCGAGATCCGTATGGAAGGCAACAACAAGCCATATCGCATCAGTAAAACATAAATATAATTTAAATGTGTCCCCGCGTATTCCCATTCTTGCACAAGCTGACATTAGCTCAGTCCGCATGACTGCTGTCCTTGCAGCAACAGTGACCAGGAGGTTTAGGTTCCAGTCAATACGATGGTAGAATTTTCGTCACTAGCTGTATAGCCAGGTCGAGTTCAGCCGCGGTCCGGAGAATAATTCTAGCGTCCGGCTACTCCAGTCGATAGCTTCCTGTGGTTTGCCTGACCGCCAGACGAATGCCCGACGCGATCTTTCCTTCCTTTTCCATGTCTGCGTGGTTCCCCGACATGTGCGGTTGTGTGTGTGTGTGTGTGTGTGTGTGTGTGTGTGTGTGTGTGTGTGTGTGTGTGTGTGTGTAAGGCGAGTGAAGGGGAGAAGGAGTTAGGGGCTATTAATAGGAAGAGCGCTGTAACGTGCCATCGTCAGCTGTACGTGTCGTGCTGCCCGATTGAAGTGTTGAGCGCCCCTCCATGGCTGGGGGCGGGGTCGCAGGAGCTGTGGGTCAGCGACTCCGCCGCGTCGCCGGTTGCCCTGAGCCACCTCAGTCGCCTGCCCCAGGGCGCGTGCTCGCCCCCGCCCCGCCCCGTGCCGTGCCGTGCCGTGCCGTGCCGTGCCGAGGCGCTCCTAGCGCGGCGCGCGAGGCGTGTGTGCCGGCCGGCAGTCGCCCCGCGCACGGCGCCCGCTCCGCCCGCTCTCCGCCCGCGCCGCCATGTCCCTGTGGATCAACTACCTGCGCGCCGGCCGCGGACGCAAGCCACGCCGCCACCGCCGACCCAGCTCCTGCGGACTCGAAGACGTAAGCCACGCCCCCTCGCTCTCACTCTCACTCACCCGCTCACCACTCCCTCACAACCTGTTCACGCACCAACCTCCCGACGCTGCTGCTCTCCTTACGGTAGTGTGTGCTCGTTACGTGTCGGTGTGTTGGTTTACCCCCCAAGGGGCGGTGTTCCTGTGGCGCCCACCCACACGCCCCCTTGCACTTGGGGTGTCCACCTCTAGGTATCCACCGCCCCAGCCGGCGGCGGACGAGCTCAACCTCCCGACGTCTTTCTTGGTGCAGTGCATATGGTTGTGTGTGTAATTATGGGGTGAGGATAAAACAAGGCAGAGAAAGGAAAGATCGCGCGCTGTCCGAGGCCCGTTAGGTACGGTACTGCTCCGGCATTCTCGTGGTGTTAATAGGAGAAACAACTCAAAATTACCAATTAGAACGAAGAGCTGCTTTCTTTGATTTTCTTAGTTTGACAACAGTCGTAATGTCAGAGAGAAAATGCGTGTAGTTGCTCATGTGTGAGGGGTCGCTGGAGAAGGGATGTCCACATTTGTTTGTGTCGGGAATTTCGATCCGTTTTATGTTCTTCGAAGTATTTTCCTTCGGCACAACGGTTGTCTCTGGCGGGGTTTTTATTGTGGTTTTATGTCCTGCGTGTGCTTCGGTCGACAGAAAGAATAATGTCTGCTCTAAAATACGATCTTCGTGAAAGTGGAGAATTTGTCTTTTATGCGATGTTTATACGGACAGAAACATTCCACTCTCTACTCGTTCAAAAATCTCCATTTCGATATTTTCGTTCTTCGAGGTCTTTGGTTTGATGCAGGTCATTTATGACCCTTGCTTCGGACAGTGAGTCAATCTTCTGCGGCAGTTTTTGTGTTGGAGGGGTTGTTTAGCAAGGCACAGGTTGACAGTTTTTTCAAGTGCCAGGCAGTGAGTTTTGTGTTGTTTTACATGCAATTTCATGGCCTGCAATAAAATGGCGGGATATCGATGCACCAAAATTGAAGGTTTAATGATCTGAAAACGATGTGCCACTGTCCTTGTAAGTACCGGAGTTGTCTGTGTGGAAAAGTAAAATTTGACGATTTTGGGGCTTCATACGAGACTTCAATTCAAATGTGGCTGGTAAATGAAATGAATGACATGAATGAAATTTACTGCCGTAGAGACAGAAAGCGACAACAGGTGTTCGTTCATGAACTTTGTGGCGAGATAAAATGAGGAATTTGGGCCATTTAATAGTTATTTATGATAAGAGTGCTAAAAGTGGCGTTTTATTTTGCGAGGAGGAACTATTACGAGCAAAATAAAATCAGTTTTATCACGTGTATAGTACGTCATTGTTTAGACAACCTTTCCGACTTTCCTTTTATTTTAATAGTATAAAATCACTTAATTGCGTACCATTTTGCGTACATTAAGATCAGCTGTAGTTGATCAGACGAATGTAATTTTTTTTGTGCATTCACAGTTGTATAAGAACATTCACTTTTAGCTGCAGGGCTAAAAATGGAGCTCTTAGCACCCTTGGCAGGATCTAAAAGTTGCTTTTAATAGTGGCTCCTAAAATTTTTGATAAAAAAATGTTATATAAAATTTTTATATATTAATTTTATATACAAATTTTATATAAAAAAGGCGGATTCTGAGCATTGGTAATCTGCACGTGAAGTAGGTCATTTTTTAATATCCGTTAAAAAAAGACTGTTGCCAAGACAACTGTCGTGTTACTTAGAAATGTTCAATGGTGAAAATATTTCACCTTTGAAGTATAACGCAGGTAACCAACATATGCCTTGGAAACGACTCTATACAATACACTGCTATTTCCCGAGATATGAAACACCTTACTCTAATTTAAAATTACAAACTTTTGTCAAATATAATTTTTATTCTGTTGTAGGAAAAAATGTTCATATTTCGTGAGCAAAGTGGCTGTTTTCTTGGTGGTCGGGATTGAATTTCTTCACCTGGGCCTACGGTCTCTGCAAAAAATGCGATCTCGACCATCATCCACTATGTGCACTAAACATGAAAATAACTATTTCGTTCTTATTGTTAAAATAGTAGGGAAAATGTGGAAATAATCCCATTCTTCCGTCCGCGGTGTTGCCGTATGCAAAAGTCGACATTCGCTGGCTGGGCAGGTGCGAGACGGTGGCGGGCGCCGTTGCATTTGCTGAGTTGCAGTCGACTTTGACCCTTTATGTCGAAATGCGAGAGTTAGCACAGCTCTAGAGTGTGGTGGTGGTGGAGTGTGAACTGCTATCCATCTTTTGTTCCTACGGGACTTCTAGTAACAGACGATGTACTGCCATCGCCACCATTGCCTTCTTTTCTCGTGTAAATATTGTTTTAATGCGGAATTTGAAAGGAGTTGTTTAAATTGTATTTTCATCTTGTTAATTTGGTGTAATTCCTTTTAAACCTCTCTCACAAAATATGGTTGTACAATTTCATTTTTTAGTAATGATTTTTTGGTTTTCAACTTTTATGAAAAAAATGACATGTTTCTTGTAATCGAAATTTGTCAGTCATAATCCATTATTTAGCTTATTTATAAATTATTTTAATTTAAATTATTACACGGGAGTAAATTCATCTACACCTTTTATATATTTTTTTAAAAAATTTCTTCATCGTGACGTATTCGTATTGTAGAAGAGTTTTCCATAAATTTTTTAAAGAAAAATCGTTGTTCTGTTTGACGATGGACACGATATCCGTAATGAGATTTTTAATCTAGCATTTATTTACTATTTCATGTTTTTTTAATTCTGTTACACAACTTTTTCCTATTTGGTCACGAATGTTTTTGTAAAACATCGCCTAAACCGCTTGATTTTTAAATTTTTTAGTTCTACCAATATCGAGATTAGAATTGTATTAACAAACATCAGAAATGTTGATGAGTGAGGCATGGAACGTGAAACGCTGTTGGCATGTCCCCTGCTGATTTCATTACATCAGAATCTACGAACTTCATTTGTTCCCGTCTTGCACTTGTTTGATCCACGCACGCGCGGTAACGGAGTTTAGATGGCGTCTTATGAATCCTAGAAAACCGAGAATGTTTTATCATATTGCACACATTGTCTGAGAATAAATGGTACAAACATTCTGAATGTGAAGAAGGATCGAAAATGATTTCTTTTGCCAATGAACAAGTAATGGGAATTTTGCTTACGACTGATATTTGCCCCTGATGTTTAGGCAACCCCCCTGTACGCGTGTTCGGCAGGTCACATTTTGCCGCAACTAGGAGATTCTGTGCACATGCGGAACATCTGTGCATAATAATAATAATAATAATAATAATAATAATAATAATAATAATAATAATAATAATAATAATAATAATAATAAAACCAATAATAGTAATAAAAATGTATTATTTTAGGCGAGACTCAGGCCTTAAGGTCTGCTCTTTGGCCTAACGACTTAATAAATGAATTTACAATTTGAAAAATTACAGTTGAGGCGGTCGGACAAAAGTAAAAAAATGACATTTCTTGCCTCAGTAACTGACATTACTTGTCACAGATGAAACAATATCAATTTGAAATTACTATCTACATGAAAGTATCAGTGCGAGGCAAGTAAATTTATTGTCATTTTTGAAAATGGAATAAATATTTCTAATTTCGCCCCAAATCTCAGTTGTCATTATTTATACCCGAAATGCGTCATCAGTGAACAAAAGGAGGGGTATATTTTGCATTTACGTGTGGGATGCAAGGATAGGGACCATCCCGGCAAACGTCTTACGTAATTAAGAAACCCAGAAAAACCTCAAATGAGGTTGCCTTAAAATAAGAGGCAAATGTCACATGGATAAATGTACATAACTCGGTTAAATACAATTTTTCTCTGGTGTATGTTCATTAGCAAAAAGCGATCATTTTCCACTGTTCATGACCTAGAAGTTTGTAATATTTATTCCGAGACACTTGTATGTAGAAGCGATCTGGCACCGATAACAGAACATCGATGTTACCAAACATCGTTATTCTTAAATAAAACATCGATGTTAATAATTCATTGCTCGATGAAGCTAGTAAGAATACTAGGGAGTAAGAACATATAAACTAACAGTTACCATCACTTATTATTTCAATTTGAACTTTTACAATATTGTGATTATACGATTTTTTCATTCGCTAAGAAAACATCGTAACCGTAAAAACATTGATATTAAAACACACCGGCTTACAAATGTTAAAAACATTGGTTTTAATACATCGACGTAAAAAACATCGGATTTCATTTGTCGATGTTAAAAACACTAACTTTAATTTATCTGTACTAGCAAAATACTGGGCGTTGCCCGGGATTTCTTCATATTCAATCCTTGCGAATGAGGGAAAAGATCAATTTTATATAAACCACGGTGTTTAATATTATTATTTTTATCGTAATTGCTTCAAATTTTAATAAAATACTATAATTTTCTTTCATTTTATTTTATAAAATTGCTATTAAATTATTTTTTAATCTTATGCACCGCTACTGACCTCCAGCCAAAAAATTAGGTTCCAGTTTTGCTGCAGTACTTATGGGCTCTCGTTGGCGGAATACATTAGGAACTACGTGCTCTAAGCGAGAGGCGAAAACTGGTCGCGATACATCTACAAAGATATTATTTAAATTATTTATTTTCCGCATTTTGGGTGTGTTACACTTTTCAAAACTTTGCGAGGACACTGCGACAATCCTGAAGAAGAGCCTGTGAAAATTTCATATCTATTCTTTCTCTAGTTTTTGTGGTATGGATGTCGGTTACAGGTCGTTGAATTCACTTTTATTAGTATAGATAAAAGAAAGTGGATGTGGCGTGTCGCCATGGATGGCTGAGTGGCTGGGCGTGGAGGCGTCGTTGGCGGCCCATGGGCGCGCATTCCGCCCAAATCTTTCTGCTTCGCCTGACAGCCGCCGCGACGGAGCGCGCTGTCTCACTATTGCGACTTCCACCCCCACCCACCCACCCACCCACCCAAGCCCACCCGCCCACCCACCCACCCACCCACCCACCCAAGCCCACCCGCCCACCCACCCAAACTCAGGCACCCACCCACGCCCACCCGCCCACTCACCCATCCACCCACCCACCCGTCCACTCACCCCACCCACCCACGCCCACCCACCCACCCACCCAAGCCCACCCACCCACCCACCCACCCGTCCACCCGCCTACCCACCCACCCAAGCCCACCCGCCCACCCACCGGCACGCGGTGCCAGGGCCACGAAGGGGGGAAGCTGGCAAAAAGCAGTTTGTGCAATTGCTTGTAAGGTTAAGCTTTATTGCAAGAGTTACATGTTTTGAAAACGACCGACGTGAGGAGGCAGGTTGCAAATCTGTGCGAATGCGATAAAGCAACAATACAAACGAGGTGCATTCGCCTTTGTTTTTTAGAACAACATTATACATTTATAAGAGAAACAAACTTAATTTTGCGAAACAACTTTCTTGTGACGTGTGGGTGTTTGACTTCTGTGCGAGAAAACTGTGGTCGGCTGTTCCTTTCATGGCTACCTCCCCAAGATGCTCTCTTCCAAATTGGCTGAATGTGTAATGACGCAATCACTCTTGCTGTAAAATCTAATAGTCATCATTTGTGACGTAAAATGAACGACTATGAACGATTTTTCGCAACAGAAAAGGTCGTTTATAATGCCGGTATAAAAAAAAAAAATTTAAGCGTTTCTCGGAATTTTCAGGAATACATAACACATTTTAGATTTCAATACTGACTCGTTTATTTTTAACATTACAATATTTATTTACATAAACTCAAAGTCAGAACTTTTATCATGTGACTCTTGTTCAAGAAGTGAATTTGTACTTGAAGCCATTAACATTGGTGTAACTTCTAAGTCCAATGCCTTAGTGATAATTTTTCTCTGTTCCATTTGTGAAATCAGTGGTTTAGATGCAATTAACAGTCTCCGAAGTACTTCCTTTTTTTTCTTCCAGGTTGCACTTTTCTTTCCTTTTTTTATTTTCAGTGTATATAATAAAATCATACAGATCTTTCCTTGTTAATAAAGAGAGATCAATACGAGATCGTGAAGGAAAAATAAAAAAATTATTATTGTAGGTAAAAAGGCTAACAAAACCACATGTGCATCATCATAAACAAAGTACCTTAACGCAAAATGGGGCAAACGTGGGCGAACTTAGATTAATGTTTCGAAAACTAGATGAATTCCAGAATTAGAATCAGCTAATAACATAGCCTGTAAATGCCGGGAAGGTAACTAAAAGACAATATGTAAAAAGCAGATTTAAAAAAGTATAATTCCATTGTTACACGTGAAGTGTCTACTTGGAATATCTTAATTATTATTTCAGGAATATGTTTTTTAGAAATACAGATTTAAAGTACATATCTCCAGGTATCGTATTCTCATCACGTACGATACTGCGATAGTTACGAGAGCAAAAATATTTGCATCGAAAAACACACGTCACTTCTTACTGTGAGAGCGAAGACGTATGCGGCACAACACTTGTGCAAGTTCAAAGTTGCACTGAAAGGAGAGGCGTGATTCCCCATTCCTTTGCTGATCGGGGACGATGAAGCAGACATTTTGCTACCCCTTTCATGTGGTATGGGGCTTCTGAAGCATATATTGATTTTTGACTTTCTGCCAACTTTCCCCTCCTGCGGTGCCGCGCCTGACAACTGCAAAGCGGCCTGCGTTGTAAATTACGCATTGGAGGAGACTTCTGCCCTGCAGTTGCGAAAAAAATGACGCAACGCGCGCCTTTGGATTATTTGTGTGACGCACAGTGGCGCAACGAAGACGGAGCGGCCAAATTCCTCAACTCTGCGCTACCTGAGCCGCAACGAAGTAGGGGTCTTAAAGTTGCCTTAACTTCGTTGAGGTGAAGTCACACGAAACAGTGTGTCGAGTGGAGTCGGACACAAAGACAATCACTTGCAATTTATTGAATTATTATTATTTCGTGTTTCCAAGCGCATCAACGCCCCCCCAAATGGACATTTGTCCCGTAAGTATAGAGCATGTTTTTATTGCAGTTGGCAACGGTGATCTTCCCCCGCTGGGTGGTGAGATTCGTCGCCGGCCTACGTGTTGACATTTTCTCACTCCAGGTGTCTCCCAGCGGGGCACTGCTCAACCGGGATAAGCCCTTAAGTTCTCGACGTGTAGAAGTAGTAGTGCACATACGTGGGGGGGTGTAAGTAAGTAAGTAAGGGGTGAGGATAGGAAAAGGAAGGAAAGATAGTGCGCCGGTACATGGTCCGTTTGTTAGTGTACTGCACCGCCCTCGCGTTGATCGATACATCGATCGATATGATATCGTGGTCAGGCGGAAGAGCGGTCCTGATGACCCGAGTCTCGCCACGTAAAAATAAGGCATTAACTATCTAATCCAATGGAAGGATTTTCCAAACTGGCAACGCAAGTAGATCGAATTCAGTTACTTTCTGGAGGAGGATTCTATCATCTAGCTGCTCTGATCGGTAGTTTTCCGTCGTTTCTCCGATCAGCACCAGGCGAATGCCGGAGCAGTACCCTACCAAACGGGCCACGGACCGCACGCGATCTTTCCTTCCTCTTCCTTGCAAGCACCGCGCATGTCTTGTGTCGGCGTCCAGCGCTGGGGAACCGCCTCGTTGTGGTGGGGTGGGGGTGGGGGAGGGTTGTCGAGTGAGTCACGAGGGGGTGGGGCTGGCGGGGGTGGTTTTCGGGGGCGGCAGAGGGGAGGGCGCGCAGTCGATCGATGAGCTTATTCCTCGCAGCTCGTCTCGCCCCTCGGGGGTGTTGCTGCGGGGGAGCACATTCGGCGGCGTTGCCGCTCCTTTCGTGGCAGGCGCGCGGAAAGGCTCCGCGCACAAGACTATCGCCCAGCCGTACGGTGGACTCTGATTCACTTCTTCACAAATTTCCAAGTTAATGTTAAATATCTTTGCTTCATGCTGTGAGTCTAATTTGAAAGAAAAGTTACCAAAAGGCACCTTTTTTAACAAACTTAATGTCATTAATTCACTGTTGAAATGAATTTTTTTTTAAATTAGTTATATGATTATTCAGATTGTGCAGTATTTAAAAAATGTATTAGTCTAGAAGTGGCATAGTTTAATATTCTGAGTGTGGAAATAACTAGTCAGTTTTTGCTATATCTGTTCAGACATTGTACTCGTATTCTTTGTAAAGTGCGACGTATTCTAATACACTATTTTGTTCCTATAATAAGCTTTCTAAATGTTATTCGATTACTAAAAGAGATACTGAAGGTTTCGAAAAAAAGTGTTGAAAAAAGAAAAATGAATCGTATGAGATAAAGTAGTTTTGATAAAGTGAAAGTGGGTAGTGGCAGATGTGTGTGATTGCGGAGAATGGGCGAAGCCTTTAAAACGGACGACGTTTCTTTTTCTTTAATTATTGCGGCGTTTATTTACAAGTGTATTTTGGTTGCCCCATCACTCTTCCTTCGTTTGGAAACCTCAGCGAACCATTGGAAAAGTTCCGAGTCTTCCGAGAATCGACCTCTGATGTCCCACGACTCTGACTCATCGAGAACCGATCTGCGACATCCTCTTGACTCAGCCGTTCGATCATTTACCCCGCTTCCCTGTCGTCACTTTTTCCTTTGTCTCAGGGCGTTTGTTTGTTTGTTTGCGTGGTACACTTTCCGCACAGTACATCCATTCTTGTTAGAACCACGGATGAGGAGATCTACTGATCTCTATTTTGAGTTGGCGCAATTTCGGTCTCCTCCAGGGGGCCATGTTCACAGTTACCCAAAGGCGAGGCGGAGTGCACTGCAACTCTCACCGTCAACGATTACTTCGACACCAGCGAATACAACCGAAGAGCTGCCTTAACCCATTAAGCCTCATTGTCCTGATTTGCCGATCAACATTTTCGGTCAATTCATATTTGTTCCTTTTGCATTAATTCGCGAATTTTATTTCTTGAACACAATGTATAAGAAAGTTTTGGCATTCCTGAATGTTAGGTGTTAATTTAGCTGAGATTGCTATAGCATTGTACGCTTCTGGCAAAGGTGAATTTACAGCTTATTCTTTCAACCCTTATCTGCCTAGCGTGTCCGTACGGGCATGCTGTGTGAAGTTGTAGGTAGTTCAAAGTTTTATCTTTAATTATTGCAGAAATGTAATTGGAGCTTCATATTGTTTTCCATCCCATCCTAACAGGTGTCACCATGTAAAATTATAAAATGGCGTAATGAAACTTAAAAAAAAAAATAATTCAGTAAGATTCTAAGTGTTAAAACCGTGCTCAGCTGTTACATTCGGAGGGAGAGGTGGGTGTAAAGCAAGCGGTGGTTGGTCCGCACCGAAGCTGACGGGGCATATTCAGCCAAGATGTAATGTTTGCTTATATAACCAGTGGTTGGCGCTTTGGAGCGCTCTAATAGTATAATTTATTAACATAACAAAATTATGTTGGGTGTTAATGGTTTACATGTATGTCGGTAACAAATAAATGTCCCCTGGCTTCTGATGGCCGTGCTCCCCCTTAAACTTTGAAAAGGGACCGCATAGCCGCATGTTAAAAGCGTTTCATTTCCCTAAATATGACCATTTCGTGTTTTTTAACCTGACCCGTTGGGCAATATTGATACTCGACACTTGAAGAAGGAGTTATCCTGTAACTGGTTCAACATAAAAGCAATTGTATTTTATAATTGTATCATTAAAGATTTAACTTGATTCTTCTGGCATGTTTTATTTATTTTCTAGTGAAAAAACGTCACGTGTAAATAAAGTTTACTCGAAAAGGGGGCCCAAAAATGGTCCCCCCCCCCCGCCTCTTGTTTGAGACAGCGTAAGCCTATGCAGAAGGATAACGCTCTCTGGAACAATAGTCATTTCTGCGCTTAAGTTGGCTTCATTCTAAATACGATAGCAAAACAGTAGTCTGATCTCCGTGAGGAGGCAGTATTAGAAGCGTGTATCTCGCGTTGTGCCGTGGTCTGAACAAAAGAGCGCCGGGAAACAGACGCCTGTCTGAAAGCGACGCAGCCAAAACAACGGAAGCGGCCGCGGGGGAGATCTGCCCAGGCGCGGCACAAAGGGCGTCGCGTTGCCGTGGAGATGTGGGCTTTGAAAAATAATGGAAACACGCCGCGTCTGCGGTCGAGAGGCGCTGAAAGGGCCGCGCTGTCCGCAGACGATATCGCGTTCGGCTTTGAAGAGCACGCGAGGCAGCGGGGCGCGCCACGACGGCCATTTCCCGAAGCACCGACGCGTCCATCTTCCAGCTCACCCTCCACATTAGTAAACTGCAAATTGAACCAATACATCTATCCGTAAAGCACTACAAGCATTATGGTTTATACCAAATTATCAATTACATCTCCAACTACATTTAGAAAACAGTACAGATTTTATAAAATTACAGAACCAAACATTTTTCATATTACTTGAATATTTCCCACATAAAACTACTTTTTAATCTTGGCCAATGATACACATTTCCACGAAGAATTACATCTCGATTCCCCAAAGACTCGTAGACTCAGACCTCCATAGATTTATTCATTTCCCTTACACTTACACTGCAACACACAATCAACACACTACTTCCTCTCATTTCCACACTGTTCACACTAAGTAAACTCATTCTGCACTAACAATTAGGAGCAATTAACGTGCGAGTGATCAACTCTTAACAAGGCCTTGAAAGATTTGTACAGTCGAAAGATAGGAATTTTTTTTAATTCTCCACATTGCGCCCGGCATCGTAGGTCTAAACTTTCAAAATTATATTTTCTTGTTTAACATAGAACATTTACTTACTGTATCAGAATAAATTTGTAGTTTAAGTCCATCGTTAAAATATGCCCGTTCATTTGGGGAGGTGCATCTTCCAAAATGACAAATGTTACTATATATTTTGACGATGGACTTTAAAGTCCCCATCGTTTCTCTACAATGAACACGTTCAAAATATTTGTCAATAAATTCATTAACATTTTTGATTCATAAAATTTCTTCTCGGTTTTACTATACAGTATCTTCGTGCTCAGCAACTTCAACTTTTTCACTACGTAAACTGGTTTAAATAAGGTCAAGATGTTTTTAAAAATATGAGTACTTTCATTTCTTTTATAGAAATGTTCGGAATTGCAAATGTGGATTTCCCGCGCTTCTTTTCCGGAAGAGGTAGTTTACGAGACATGAGGTCGCAATTCGAAATTTGAAAATCATAAAATTACTCAAAATATTTATATATAGTACATACAGTACTTCATTCCTCGAATAGCAATCTTGAATCTGCCGTGAAAGATTTTCAACATCTCCTCGCATTGTTTTTTTAACAGGGCCAAAAAAATGGCTAATTGAAATAAATCCAAATAAAAGCCAGGCAAAAATATTTATCCTCCGTAGACCAGACTCCGTAGACCCCCTAAATCTCACCAATCACAAAACATCACCTGGCTCCCTCCCAACAAAACTGTCATATTTCTAGGAGTTCTGTTCGATAAAAGACTTACATGGCTGCAAAATATAAAACACCGATTCTCAAAAAATCATCCCCCCTACAACTACATTTTGCAGTTCACCTCTATAAAGCAATGATACGACCCTTACTTTTCCATGCTTCCCCAGTCTGGGCTGCCGCAGCCAAAACAAACACCAAAATAAAAATGTTTCAAAATAGATTCCTACTCGCCATCCCAAAAGCTCTCTGGAACAATCCGAATGCGCAGTTACACACTGAACATGACATTACACCCATCCCGTCCATTTAGCTGTAAAATTCTATTACAAAATATTAAAGATCCCTGCAGCTATTCACTTTCACAAAGGTAAGCAAAATCCTCATTGCAAAAGATTTTTTAAAAAATGCTACCAAGAGAATTTTTCGATCCCCTGATGAGGCTTTTGTCATTATTAACTACATAACCACTATTTCGTATTATATCTAAAACTATAATTCTGTGTATAATGTATCAAATGATTCTTGTATATATCTCGTATCAATGTATCTCTTATGCGGCTGCTGAGGGCCAATGGTCAAGCTAGAATAAATTTAAAGGAAAAAAATTCGAGTTGTTAGGAGTAACTTGAGCTGTATAGAACCCTCCATGCGTATTTTTATTGTTGAATTAGTGATAATGTATTTGTTTTAAAAGAAATAATTTCGAACAATCGTTTTTGTTGTTTAGGAGATATAATATTTAAATGATAAAGTCATAGATTTGTAACCTTATTTGTTTGTATTCAATGGTAAATTTGGCGAAATACTGAATGCCCATCAGCCCTGAATGTTGAATTTATAGAATTATTTTACTTTAAAAAGGATTGATTGCTACTTATGGTAAAATCATTCAAAAATTCTTACTTCGATGTATTCAAGGCAAGCCGTGTGAAACTCTCCTTGCTTGTCTGTATAATGTGGTTAGAAAACTGCAAAGTTGTGATTTATGTTGTTTGTTTCTTTGGTAGAAGTAAGAAATTACTACTGTCTCTGGCTGTCGAAATAATTGCAGATTTGCACCGCAAGCGCTTAGTTTTGAATTGTTTTCGATTTTTTCAACTGATTGTTGAAGCGTTAGTAGAAATTTACAAATTATAATGTTACGTAATCGTGCGCAATAATGCGAGAAAGTATGTTTTGTTGTAGCACCTCTAGTTTACTTGTTGCATAGGAGTTGAGATTCAGCAACTTCAATGATTATAGATTCGTTACAAGGTGGGAATCAGGTTGTTTTCAGCTGCACTTCAACTTTGCGTATTTTTTTCATGGATTGCATAACATAGTTCGTGTAATGAAGGCTTCGGTAGTTTCTTTTGAAAGATTGTCTGCGAGACGTTTGAATTTCATTGGTTCGTATTTCACAAACTAAATTGTGTGATTATTTCCATATTTGGCTTTTCATCTTAACATTCAACGGGTATCCTCAAATTCGGCATTAACAGTTCTCTCTCTTCTTCCGTGTATTCAGTCGCTGGAGGAACCACACTCCTCCGTCGTTTCTGTGCTAATTAACATGGCTGTCACGTTGTTTGTTTACGTTGGGATGTAAATTACGCTGCGTGACGTAAATGGCTCCAGACAGGACGCCCTGACATCGAGTGTGTCCTCGGAAATTCTATTAGCCTTCTCAGCACCGGACCCTGATGAAGGTGGGTGAAGTTTAAGGTCTCGCAGTAAATCGTTGGTGACTTCGTTCGCAGGCTGGGAGATATTCATTCCCTTGGAGATCGAGGAGATCATACCGGTAAAGTTGGCTCAGGCCATATACTCGTAATTTGCTGTCACTGGAGAGCTGAAAGGCCGGGAGGTCCTAGGTTCGATTCCCGACGGCGGGAGGATTTTCGACACTAGCTAGTGAGCTAGGTCGAATTCAGTCGCTGTCTGGAGGAGAATTCTAGCGGCCGGCTGCTCTGATCGGTGGTTTTCCATGGTTTCTCCGATCAACTCCATACGAATACTGGAGCAGTACCGTAACAAACGGGCCCTGGACCGTGCGCGATCTTTCCTTCGTCTTCCTTGTTTAATCCTCACCCCTTTCGTACACACACTTACACTAACATGCACTACACTACCACACATGCCCGGAGAGCGGTCAGGAGCTTCGTGCTTGACCCGGGTGGGGCGGTGCCCAGCTGGTGATACATAGTTTGGGAAAACTCCGCTAGCCGACGGTAGGTCGGCGCTGGCTCTCGCCATCCAGTGGGGGAAGATACCGCCACCTCTCGAAGAGGAACCATCAACTACACTTACGATACTAATAACCTTAGCAGTTGACGCGCCCGGAATCACTAATCAATCGAGAAGTTCATCGTCTGAGTATTTATTTTTTTTAAATCTTACTTGCGTTACATCGTCCCGAGCTCTTTTGACGGTGGACCCGAGGAGTAATTCTTCTTGGACATATTAAGTCAAGTCAAGTCAAGTGAGTCAGTCGTTGCCGATTATCCCTTTCGACCAAGAGCTCAGTGGCGTTCCTATAGGGTGTTCCCAGACGCTCACCCATCCGGGAACGAGCGTTGATTCAAGCTACTTAAAATCCGTGACTTCGAGGAACTTGATTAATATGTTCGGCGACCTGAGCAGATTACAGTACAGGCGATTTCATGTACAAAAACACGCTCGTGCTAGTTTTTAGAGTACCAGAAAGCGACATAGCAAAATCGCGGAGTAGAAAACGGAAGGGCTTATGTCCATCTGGCGAATGTCGTGGATGCCTGCCCCATCGGGAGTCTCTCACTCCCCATAATGGAGGAGCAATTGACGCAAGCGGAGCATTTCTAGCAAAGGGCAGGGCATGGTAGAGCATCCGCAACGAACGGAGTAAGAAAGTGACCGTTCGCGATGGTGGTTGCGTGCAGGGCAGAGGACGGATCTGCATCTCTCCGGAGCCATGGAACTCAAAGGGGCGCATACAAGTTAAAGGGGACCATAGAACTCAAAGAGGCCCGTGGGGTTCACATGTGCCCATGGAGCTCAAAGGGAGCCAATGAAACCCAATGCGGCCCACAGTTTTTATTACAATTTTAACATTTCTTTGTATGTATGGATTTGGTGTTATTGGGTCGGTAGACCGACTTCGCCTGCCAGCTTCCGGGGTCCCCCATGCCTGGGCCTAAAATTTATTTCATTTGTTTAATTTTACCGTTCCTATCTTTTTCGTGTTTCCAAGTTAGTATATTTTCAAAAATTAAAAGTCAGGAGGATACGACAATAAGTATTATACCGTTTTCTGAGGCTAAGCGAATTCCGGAAAGCGGACTAAGAGCCATTGTGAGTAGCCAAGAGACTTAATGGGCGTGCTACAAAGGAACAGCATGAAAACCGGAACGTGTTGTCTCGAGAAGCAAACATCCTTAGCGAAAAGCGCGCAATTAATTCCGTGAAAGTTTCAAGCATTGAGGGACCGGGAAGCAATGCAAGGCCGTAGACAGGTCTCCCTCAGGATTCGATTTTGGCGAGGTTCTTCCGATGTAAGAAAGTTTTACATTTGGAATCCGGTGAAAATTATTTGACTGATTATATATTTCCATTCGTAAAACACATATAATAAAGAATTTTAGTTATCTTTACGCAAGTGCGTACGCTATGCGCTTCGGAATACATCTATCTCTGATCTGTTTCATTTCGAGCACAATTGCCCTTTTGATTTTGAGTAAAAATTAATACTATTTATTACTTTTGTAAAAAATTAATTATTATCAAGCAAATTATTGCGGAATGTATTAAAATTTAATGCGTTTAGTAGCATGCAAATACACATGAGATTGTGGAAAATCAGTTGGGAAGGATGTTTAATGTAATCGTTTATATACAGTGTTTAGGTTCGACGTTTTTATAGTAAGAGAATGGCAAGTGTGATGAAAGTTGCCAGCGTGTAGAAATCGTGAATCTACAAAGCAATTACCTCGCATCCTGTCCGCAGTCTATCGCGGTCAGAACAAAAGACAGCTCTTGCTGTAACATCGCGTCCCTCGCGTGCGTTCTCATGTCACCAAACTCCCCGACTGTCGTGGGCGTGGGGGCACCATGTATTTTTAGTTGAGCTGGAAGCCAATCCTGATAAGTGACGTGTGCAACAGACATTTCTAGATCTTGGTTCTGGAATTTTTTGTTTCGTCAGCGAGCAGTATCTGTTTCGGTGATGTCGAAAGATATGTGGATTTCGACTGTTTTATTTGCTATTTACAGACTGCGGTATGTTGTTGGCATAGGACGAACGGTTTTTAGTCAATAAATTTCCATTATTGAAATAATACACGTCTTCGAAGATCGGTTGTTGTGTGGTGTTTTTTTGTTACTAACATTTGTTTATTACAAAATATTTGATTTTTTTATAGTTCGCTATCGGAACCAGTTGGGAGCTGTTGATGTTTTTGTTTAATACAATTCTTGCACACTTCTACGATTAAACTTATTTAAAAGTATTTAGGTTTCCTGTAGGTAATGATGGTGATGGCTAAACTCGATTACGGAAGGTAGCTGAGACAGGTGACTACAATTATTCTTCCCGTTTTTGTACAGTTCACTAGTTGTCTATTTTTGCATATGTGTAATACAAAACTATGGCTTCAATATATTACAGACAACTATATTTATTTATAAAACTCCACTTATATACATAAGTCTTTGCAAAACTGCAACAAGCTTCTTCACAATGTTTCACAGCAGATCTCCTTCATAACCGATCTCCGAAACGTTCTGAAGGAGCTTGTTGCAGTTTTGCAAAGACTGTTACGTATACAAGGGAAGTTTTATTAATAAATATAGTTGTCTCTAATATATTGAATCCATAGTTTTGAATTATTCTTCTTTGCCGTCCGCTGAATGCAGCGGCAAAGGGTGATCGTGAGCGGGTGAATGTAATTGGAGAATTATTACGGATGGGTAATACTCTTACGGATGCAATGAAAGATAGAGTGAAAAATCTTCAACCACGTGCTTGTATAACTTGGTTTTATTATTTTTCGCACATCTTTTCTTTAAATTCAAATTATTTTCGATGTAAAATATTTTTTTACGATCGAGGAAATCTGCTGCTTATATTTTTTGGAATAAAAATCCTCAAATATAATGGTGTTACTCAGTGTTACTCAATGTTAATCCTTCGATTGTATTGCACTCGTCTTGTACGACTTCTGTCAGCAGTATACGACTTAAGATTTATACAATATGTGATCTTCGTGAGCTTTTACTGACAGTGAGATGACCACATAGAAAATGCGAGCCCCTTCCTCCAAAATCTCCATGTTACATCTACGTGCGTGTGCCTGACAGAAGGTGGGGCAAAACCCTGTACACTTTGGTACTCCGAAATTCGGGCACAAGAAAGGCAAGGTAACAAAATAAAGATGGGCGGGCTTCTTATGCCGTACAGGGGCAGCTGCGGCGACAGATGGTATTTAGGAGCGGTTGTTCTTTGTGTGTTATGAAATATTTTTTTTATTAAACTATTTGCAAAATTTGTTTTATTAGAAATAACGAGATGGAGACCACTCCGTGCCTTGAGAAAACGGAAAACGACAATGCGTACTGGCAATGGATAGAGCACCTCGAATATCTTAAAAAACTAGTGATGCTAAAACCGCACGTACTTTCTCGTCCGTATTTTCACGCAAAATTATGCGAAAAGTACTCAAATTTACAAAAACTTATACATGAACTTATTTGAAAATATATCTTTAAAGAATATATTTCATTAAGAGAGAAATCTCTTATCTTCATAATTGTAGTTGTGGGAAGACGACGAAAACATTTTGAATTTTTCCAATTTTCGAAAAATTGGAGTGTCTCACGAACATTAAATCTACACCATTCTGTTAAACGTCCTTCACACTATCCAACAATAATATTCAATCAAAAATGTTGAGACATTTTTTGAGGATTTTTAAAATGGCCCAGGGGCGTCATGTAAAGTAATCTCCAAAATTAAAATATCGGTTTGAAATTCAAGGAGCCGCAACATCAGCTAGATTGATGGGGAATATCAATTTTGGAGAAAATTGATTTTTCACCGTCATTTGATTTTTGGAAGTCAAGGACCCACAATACATGGATTGTGGCTACAGCACGTGTTAGAGGATTTTTTTCTTAATTTAGCATCTGGATTCATCCACATTTTCGTTACCGGGGACCCGTTTTTGTGCCGAAAATTGGTGCTTTTTTCGCGCAGCATTACATAACTTTCTCTCTACTCCGTAGCGAGAAAGTAAAAAGCGTCAATAAGATTATACTTTTAGGGCACAGTTAAAGCTTCGCTACCCATTTCGTTGGTTCTGACTTTCGGCCGGCCGTATTAATTTAAGTATTTATACTTTGTATAATTTCCAACGCATTTTTGTTCCATAATATTTTATCGAACTTTTATCCGCATGTTTGGTTATTCTCACAAATATGTTTGTGCACAATGTTAGGGTCTTGTAGACTTTTGAAAGCTGTTTCTTCTCAAACTTTACACAACGTATGACATTCGTAACAATTACTCTCACTATGCTACGCCACCCCTGCCATCGAGCTTTCGCTTCTTTCGGTCTCTGTCGCGACAGACGGAGACTGAGTAGTGCACGGGGCGCGTCAACTGCTAAAGCCGTTAGTCTCGTAAGTGTAGTTCAGGTTTATATCGCGAGAGGTGGTGATGATTTCAGTGATCCTATACCAGTTGTCCAACTGACAGCTCGCAAGCTGACTCGCTCGTATATGTATATATTTGGACGAATTCAGTCGCTGTCTGAAGGAGAATTCTGGCGGCCGGCTGCTCTGATCGGTAGTTTTCCGTGGTTTCTCTGATCAACACCAGGCGAATGCCGGAGCAGTACCCTACCAAACGGGCCACGGACCACACGCGATCTGTCCTTCCTCTTCCTTGTCCTATCCTCTCCCCTTACACACACACTTACACTAACATGCACCACACTACCACATATCCCGGGAGACCGGTCGGGAGCTTAGAGCTTGTCCCGGCTGGGGCGGTGCCCCCCTGGTGGGAGAGTCCTGGTTAGGGGAAAACTCCATTAGCCGACGGTAGGTCGGCGCCATCTAGCCATCTAGCGGGGGAAAATCACCGCCATCTCCCGAGTAAAAAAACATGCACTATACTAACTGCACTAATGACCAAAGCAGTTGACGCGCCCGGAAACACGAAAAAATCAATCAATCAACGTATGTTGCGCCGCCTACGTCTGAGCCGCATCTAGTCGCCTCGCGCGTCGTGGAAGGGCGGGGACGGAAGCGGAGGGGCGTGGGAGCGACGGAAGTGCCCCTCCCCCTCCCCCGAGTGGGCGTGTTTGTGTTGCTTGCGCCTTTCCACGCTGCGCTGTTTCCTTCGCGTCCACAACTTCCGGCGCAGCGCAGCCTCAGCGGCTGGCCTTGGCGGCAGAGCACCCAGCGCCCCTGGCGTCTCCAACACAAACCCGAGACCGCCTCGCCGCGCTTACTTGGAGCCAAGTGTCAACATAGCCGCGGGCTGTGCAGGAGACTCTCCGGAGGTCCTGGGGTTCCAGGTCCGACGGTGGCAGTTTTTCGTCTCTAGCTAGACAAGTAGCCAGAATTAAGCCGCTGTCTGCGGGAGAATTCGAGCGCCCGGGGCCAGGCGAATGCCGGAGCAGTATCCTAACAAACGGGCCAGGGACCGTCTGTGATCTTTCCTTCCTCTTCCTCGCCTTATCCTCTCCCCTTACACGCACACACACACACACACACTTACACTAACATGCACTGCACTAGCCATATTCCGGGAGAACAGTCGGCAGCCAAGAGCTTGTTCCGGCTGGGGCGGTACCCCGCTGGTGGGAGATATCTGGTTGGGGAAAGCCCCGCTAGCCAACGGTAGGTCGGCGCCGGATCTCGCTATCCAGTGGGGGAACATCACCGCCACCTCCCAAGCAAAAACACGCGCTACACGAACGGGACTAATGACCCTAGTAGTTGACGCGCCCGGAATCACTAACAACCAACCAATCAATCAATCCTAGTGGCCGGGTATTGTCGTTTCGTGAACCGCCCTCTCGCGCTGCCGTAGATGCAGCCACGTGGGATGAAATGCTATCACGAGCGCTCGTTGCTGTGTTTCTTTTGTGGTTCATCAGTGAATGCATAGAAGGTGGGTGGTAGGGATTCCTTTAATTTTTTTTTTTTTCACTTGTCAACCATAAGGCTTTACATATTATGTTTCAGAAAAGATCACCATTATACAACATTTAATCCATTATATACATTTAAAGTTAACCCAATCAGGTTTCATGTTTTTCGTTAATTTAAAGACTTGTTTTTGTTGACGATGGTAAAATAGATACGAGGAAAGTAATTATTAGTTTATTATATCATGGGAATAAGGTTTTTTAATTCTTGCCAAACATGAGGATTTTTGCCTAGTTGAATTGCGGTTAAATTTGATGGTGAAGGAATGTATAGACGAAGTGGCGGTTTAATTGTTTTATGAATTATGTCAGGGATTCAATGACAAGATCGCGCCGAAGTTGATTATTCCAGACACACCACGAGGTGTTTGTAATTTACGGAGAAATTTATTTTGAAATGTCTTAAGGTTATTGAGATCAGTTTGGATTGCTGTGAACCATATCGGTGAGGCGCAAATGAAAGTCGGGGTTGTAAGGATCCGCTGTTCAAGAAAATGTGTACAGATTGTGACCTTGGCTCGGAAAGGCCAAACAATAGCTTCCATAAAAGTTTGATTAACCGAATTGCAGAGTTAACAGTTCTCGTTTGAATTCGCCACCACCTTGAATGCCTAATAGTGATGTTTATTGCCGAAACGTAAAACTGGAATGAAATTGGTTGTAGTTTATCAAAGAAAGTTCATGGACGTTCTCAATCAAAATTTAATGAGAATTTGGAATCCATCGCTTGTAAATTTCGCATTGAAGTGTTTTTAGCTTCGTTAAAGTTGCTCATTTATGCCCTGATTAAATTGTAGCAAAAGTATTTTTAAAACAAACTGTAATTTGATGATTTGATTGATTGATTTAGTCAACGGATAGTAAAAAAGGTATGTGCCGTATGGAGGAGAAGTACTATCTGTTATCTGCTTTTAGAGTCTACCATCTTGTTTTAGAAGTAACTTGATTTGTGAAGTGAAGCATTTCATTTGAATCTAATAACTTGATAAGAATCTCGCGTATTATTACAATTTGAGTGTTGGCATACTGTTTCTGTCTAATTAATTAATTAATCCTCTATTAGGGATGTTTTTAAAACATTGATTTTTTTAAAAATTATTGTTGTATTTAACATCGAATTCTTTGATCCCGATTTTAGTTGTCGATGTTGTTACATGATTGATATTATAGTTTGAAGGGGCAAAAAGGACCATCATAATAAAAATTTGTAATGATTTTGAGATATAGATAAATTGGACATTCTTCAAACCAAAGTGAGCAAGAGTGAAAAATAATTGAAGTAGTAGAAGTTACGTCGATAATTGAAGTCTAATTTATTTTAGAATTATTCTATTTGATAATTAATCTTTTGTTAATTGTTCTGATCATTTTTTTTGTCAGTTAAATCTCAATTGAACGACCACCGTTAAATTCCCCCTCCCTTAAATACTAATGGGTACAAAAAGTTGCGATTACACTTTTAGAAACATGATTGTTTTGGGGATTGCGTTATTAATATTGATATTTTAACAACTTTGTCAAACTGTAATTGCTCTTTAATTTACAGACAGAAAATTATTTTTTGGATAGCAGTTTAACATAAAATGATTACAACGTACTAAAATATGTGATACATAATAACGTTTCGGTATTGATTATTTCCATTCTCAGGCTGGAGTTAAAATGTGAAAAATGCAGTTTGACAAAGTTGTTAAATCCAGGGGGACTCTTGCACATGGTATCCGACTACAGCCAATGAGCTTCAGACATCAGGTTGCGTCACAATATTAGCGGCAATTTTAAATGCAGCCAGATACCAAAATTATCATCTCGCTACAAGACATTGCAACAGATTTATGAAGCTTTTGTTTAAAACATTGCATGTTGTACACCGCCATCGCATTATCTATAGCTGGTTACCGTTGAAAATTGTCATTTTGCACCACTTTCAAAAAGTTTTTTTACACTTCTCGTTCCCCAAGTAACTTGGTGGCCAGCGTCTGGTCTGGCTTTTCAAGCGAAGTGCCCGTGTTGTGGTCACGAGGTTCGTGACGCAAAATGGTGTTGCGCAGAACGAGCAAAAATCGGTGCACCGGAGGAACTTACCCATGTATTTCTACCTTGGTTAAATCTGCAGTCAGAAAAAATGAATTTAATCGATAGTTTAATTTTTAACCTCGATGTGACATCCCTCTCCCCTGTTACGTTTTGCGACTGCAGCGCCGCGCACCGCTCGCGGGCGGCGTGCGAACCTCCGTGTGCCGATTTGAGGACAGTGAGTTACTATCGCGCGCTGGAATATAATCTCGCGGCTGCTGACGTCAGCTAATGAACGAGGCAGAAAACATCTGCCGAGTCCTTTTTGCCACTGCTCGGGGGATCTGGGACGAGGATATTTTCAAGTGAACGAGGGCGCCAGGCCCAGACCACGGGGATGAGGGTGGATATTAGAAAAGAAAATGTTTCTTCTGGATCTTGAACGCTTGCTTGCAAATCGTCTGTTGAAGTGGCTGACATTATAGGGTGAAAGAATTTAGGATTGTCCGATCCTCAATTCAAGCATTTTTACTTTATAGTAGACGTACATATATACAGAGTAATGACCTAAAAATTACGTAATACTTCCGGAAATCGATTTCAAGATTTCAACGGAAATACATGTTTTGGGGTGACCTGATACCGAAAAAGTTGTTGTAAAAAGTTGAAAGTACGCCAGAACCCCGGTAAACCGAACTCGCTGGGGATGTAGTGTCATTCGGATTCGGAAATGTTCGGATTATCCGAATAATGTATCGGACATATACAAATACATCTCCCACACTTTTCTTCGGATTAACCCAAATTTCGGATTAGTGGGGTTCTACTGTATTGTAATCGTGCGGTGGAATTTGGAGATTTTTCGACATAAATACTGTTATTGCCCCGCTCCTATTAAGCTGTCATCTGGTCTCTTGGTATGTGTGGCAGTGTAGTGCATGTTTTTCTTTGGGAAGTGGAGGTTATCTTCCTCTGTTGGATGACGAGATCCGGCGCCGACCTACCGTCGGCTGGCGGGATTTTCCACAACGAAGTATCTCCCATCAGCGGAGCACAGCCCGAGTCAGGACAAGCTCTAAACTCCCGACTGGTGTCCCAACATGTGTGTTAGTGTAGTGCACGTAAGTAGGGATGGTACAAGGAAGAGGAAGGAAAGATCGTGCGCGGTCAGTGGCCCGTTTGTTGGGGCACTGGTTCGGCATTCGCCTGGTGTTGATCGGAGAAACCAAGGAAAACTACCGATCAGAGCAGCCGGCCGCTAGAATTCTCCTCCAGACAGCGGCTGACTTCGTCTTGGCTATCTAATTAGTGTCGAAAATCCTGCCACCGACGGGAGTGGAATCGTAGGACCTCCCGGTCAGAGGCGCTGCAGTGACACCGGTTGATGCCTTGAGCCACCAAACCCGGTCCTATACTTGGGTTTCTGTAACCTGGCTAATGATAGCTGATCAGCTGCTAAGGTTTAATCCAATCGGGAGCTTAAACGTCACCACAGTGATGTCACCGCGATGACGTTCAAGCTCCCGACTGGATGACACAGTAACAGCTGATTCACTCTCATTGGCCAGGTTAGAAACACCCTAGAATAGTGAGAAAAATCCTGCCGCCTGAGCCGGTCGGCGGAAGGAGGTATGGATACAACACCACAACACTGCTTCGTCTGGGAGACGAGCCCCCGGGATGGGCACCTTGGTCTCTTTGGGCTTCTAACCTCACCCCCCCCCCTCCAGCGGACGCGTAAAACTTCGACGGGCTGACGTCCGGATCCAGCCGGAACCCATACAATGCCTGGGTAGAGGTTGCCCTGCTAGCTCAGAGCTCCTAGCTATCCAGGCTAGTACCGGAGTCTCGACAATGCGCCGGGACAAGTCTCTCCTCTTTGCCCAGAGAATCGGGCCACTGTCACGACGAAACCAAGAGCCCAACTGGGGGCCACCCGGACTAAGGTCCAGGCGGCTCGCAGCCCGCATCCCGTCTCCTCAACGCTTACCGCCAGCTCACGACGGGGGTAACGCCGGTACCGGAGCTACCTGACGGGGGGTAACTAGTTTCCCGCCGGACTTTAAAGTGTAATCCGGAGTACTCCGAAAAGCATCCTTCGCCCAATCCTGCCCAAAGGTCGACGCGCCATTGACGCAACTGGTGGGAAGCCGGGCGAACCCGACTACCAGGTGCCTAGCATAACCTTCTCACTGCCTGCACCTTCAGGCTAACGACGTGAGTGAGACTCAGTGTCCGGGTGGTCGTCTACGACACTCCACCAGAGACCACAACAACCTACGCCATCGCGATCCCCCCTGCGGGGCGCCGAGGGAGGCGTGTGTGTGTGTGTGTGTGTGTGTGTGTGTGTGTGTGTGTGTGTGTGTGTGTGTGTGTGTGTGGCCGGGTGAATGAGCGCGCGTGACCTTGGGCACCTGCGCTTCCGCCTTTCGCTTTCGCCTCTCGCGGCCCCCTCAAGGGACTCCCACCTCGAGAGCGACGGCGTTTTCATGGCTTCCAAGACTGACGCGGACCGCAGCCTACGCGGATTGGCCGCAGCGGAAGTTTCGCGTCACGTGTTGCCTTACGAGCACATTCAGACCTGCGCGGCAGGCGAGCGTCGCGGCAACGGATTGGCAGCGTTTAATTGACGGCGCAATTTAACGCAGTCAGACGCGTTTCTTCCGCTGCAGCTGCAGTTTCGTGGAAGTCCGCCCGTGTTCGTGAGCCTTCGCTCCCCTCTGGGTCGAGCGACTTTGCCAACCGTCACCAAACGCTGACTCCTAATTGACGCTCCGGTGTGAACGGTCGCGCGAATTCCGTGACCGCGTCTCGCTCGGATCTTTCCGCGCCGCACCCGCTGCGGATCTCCCGCGCCGGTCTGTGGGAGCCTCAATCGCTTGGGACGGTCGCTCCTTCCCCGGGGCGAATGGAGGGTCTCCGGAGCCAACGTGCGTCGAACGCAGCGCCGGCGATCGCCCGGGCACCCCATTATGAGAGGAAACTAATAGAAAACTGAAAAAGATTGTTATTTCACAAGTCGCGGTTCAGTAGTCTGATATTTCATACAATTTTCAATTAATTTTTCACCTGAAATAGTCATAGTAAGGTAGGACTATATGAAATGAATCAATTGACGCTATCATTAAAATAGGATCCGCCGAAATTCGTATTATTATTTCGTGTGTTTCACAAGTAATTTTTTCAAACACAACATATTTTTAGCGTTTGAAGATCACCGTGAAAATTGTATTATATAATCACTAAATACGTTTACTTAAAACTATTATTTAAAATATAATTCCAAAAATATTTTCTCGCTAAAACGTTAATTTTGTTGCTTGTTGAAATGAAATAACTCGTATAGTTTCTTGACAACTTTCACATTTTTAATTTTTTAGGGGAGGGGGCTTCATTGCAGCGTTGCCCCGGGACCGAAATCGTCTGGCTCCGGCCCAGGCCGTGTCGTAGGCATCCCTTGTGGCGCTTAGGTGTGCCTCACTTGTGCTCTCACAATCAGTTAATAATTTTTGCATTGCCTTGGTGGGAAGGACGATAGCGCTCGTTCGCGTGCGGTGTAGTACATGGAGCGAGCTCACTTGGCTTGGGTCCTGACACGGTTGAATCACTGCTCATGCAGCGAGCGTGAAATGGCGCGCTGAAGATTTTTCTTGGTACGAACGAACGCCGTCTGTAGTCGGAATCGAACCCGCGATCTTGTGTTTCGAAAGTCGCTGTACCAGCCCCCGAGGCCAGCGTAGGAGGTTCTCCCGCAGGGATCTGGCGGTGACTGTGGCCGGGTGACGTCATCTCTTGATGACTCCCAAGGTGTTCTTGCGATTAGAAACTTCGCTTTTACTTGGAATCCCCTACCACATTGCCAAGCGCCCGTTACCTGTCTCTCAAAATACACACTAATTCATCACCGCGTTCTTTGTGAAATCAGCATCTAGTGTGTACAGTCTTTGACTATTTCGTTCTGAAAATGTTGACCTTCACATGAAAGCATATGCGAAAGTAGGTACGTTGTCTTTGTTAATTTGACGACTTTCAACTCCATGATTAGTCACACTTTTGAGTGAGCTTACTGAGAGCAGTGGCTCAGGGCATCAACTGATGTCACTGCAGCGCCTTTGACCGGGAGGGCCTAGGTTCGAGTCCCGACGGCAGCAGGATTTTCAACACTAGCTTTTCAGCTTGAATTCATTTGCTGTCTGGAGGAGAATTCTAGCGAGCAGCTGCTCTGATCGGTAATATTCCGTGGCTTCTCCGATCAACACCAGGCGAATGCTGAAGCAATACCCTAAGAAACGGGCCACGGACCGCGCGCGATCATTCCTTCCTCTTCCCCCGCTAGTCGACGGTAGATCGGCGCCGGATCTCGCCATCCAGCGGGGGAAGATCACCGCCATCTCCCGATGAAAAAGCATGCACTACATTTACGTGACTAATGACCTCAGTAGTTGACGCGCCCGGAATCACTAACAATCAATCGATCCATCATTGAGTGAACTTGCTTGGATACCTTCCCGAGTGGCGTTCGCCGCTCGCTTGAATTCCCTCGTTGAACGCTGGCTGCTGTTGCTGCCATCTGCGGCCGGCGCGTGGAGCAGAGTTTCGCCCGGCCGCCGCGTGGGGAGTGCAGCGCTGGCGTCGGCGCCCGCGGAATGCGGTCGCTGCTGTGCGCATGCGCCGTGCAAGAGAGTCGGGCCTTGTAGGGTTGGCCGATTATATTCAATAATACTCGATTAATATGTAATCGAAGATTATTTTATTAGTTTAATATACATCGATTAATCGTTGCGAATTAACCGAATGAATTTTTCACATGTTTTAAATAATACGTAAAATGCATAAAATCGTTAATTTTTAATTTGTAAATTAATGAATCCATTAGTAACTTAACTTATTTTAAGAAAATCGCTCACAAAATTGCGAATCATTCTCAATTTTCTCACTTGTTAAATTTTATTTATTGAACATTTATTTTTAAGTCAAATATAGTTGTTATTTTAATGAAATCAGAAAAGGCATTTTCATTAACTAAAATAATGTTAACGTTTTAAAATTAAATACAGAAGAATGTAATACAGGTTTTGCTCAAATAACATGCGAAGAATAAATCTCTGTTGTTTTATTTTCTTCTAATTCACCACAGAATAAATACAATCTTTGTACACAAATATTTTCATATAATATAAATCTCAATAACAGATCATTAAATGAACAATATCGCATAGAGTGACACCGAAGTTCTTTGTTAAAGTTCAAAAGTGTACATGTACTTTCACATTTCGTTCGTCTTGAACATTAATATTTGAATTAATATAATCGAGCTAAATAATCGGAAGAATAATCGATGTGTACATTAATCGATGTAAAAGTATTCGATTAACCGTATAAAATAATCGATTGTTGTACTAATTCCGATTGAATCGCCCCTCCCTAGTAGAGATGCGTCGTCGATGACAATGTTTTCGAAACGTCGATGTTTTTAGAAAGTCCTTCATGTAATTAACATCGATTTCTTTAAGTATATGTTTTTTAATATCAATGTTTTATGTTCGATGTTTTTACGTGGTCGATATTTTTATATTAGAAAGAAGTCCATAATAGCAAAATCCTATTACAATTTTTGGATATCAATAAATTGAATTTTCTTCAGACCAACGTAATCAAGGGTGAATAATAAATACAATCGAGTTTTCGTCAATAAAGGAGCCTATATTGAATTATTGATTCTGATAATCCAAGTTTCCTTGATTTCCTGACGATATTTTGTCTTTGTTTTGTCAGTTAAATCTTAATTAAAAATTAGTTAACGATACCACTTTCAATTTAATCCCCCCCCCCCCGCTTGAACTTCAGTGGTTACTAATCCAGTTTTTAAAAAACATCGTCGATGGCTTTGGGCCAAAATTTAATTTTGAGCATCGATGGTTAGAAACGTCATGTTTTCTTGAGGATGTCACATCCGTAATTTGAAGACGAGAATTAACCAGTGGCGGTTGCTGCCCCCACATACTGAGGGCTGCAGTTTCATCGAATGACGAAACGTAATTTCGAAAATTTATGACACCAATTTATAATAAAACGTATTCAATTGGTGTAAATTAATTCATTAAAACTAAGTTAAATAAAAGTCTGTATTTCGATATTATTTAGATAATTTTATCTGTATTGTCCGTGTCAGTTATTCACCTCCCGCGCACATAGTTCTGGCTTTCGTTTTTAGTGGGCACTATTTTTTAAACTAATATTCGCCTTCAAGGACCGACATGACAACGATCTCACTCTTCATTTAGCCTTCCTTCCTGGATTAAGAAAGTATTCACCTTCAGATTTGGGAGGGGATTGATGTATGAACTAATTTCTCCGTGTCATTTCGCCATGGTTTTTGACATCCCCGAGTGCGACGTGAAATGGGTGGCTGAGGAAGTTCCTCTTTGGGAAGCTCCTGTGCCCGTAGCGGGGTTGGATCCCGCGGTCTCTGGTTTCGGAACCCGAGTGCCAGCTCCTCTACCACCGGAGACTGTACTTTCAACAATGCAGTTTCTGAAAGAGCATACGGCCAGAGACTGTGCACCGGGCTTGTCAAAAGGTGCCCGCAGGAGCTACCTGCTCTGCTCTGTGGCGGGCACGGGCAATTTCCCCCGACTCCGCTCCCTTCTCCCCGCCAAATCCAGAAATGAGTGTACACGCGCAAGCTGTAGTGGACGAAGTAAGCCCTTAGAATTGTTCGATAAATGGTTTTCTTCATTCGAAAACGTGTTTCTATCATACAACAGAAATTTGAATTACTATATACTTTATTTCTTATTACTTTTCTTCGTGTTTGTTTTCTTTTTAAATTATTTCTTGTGTTATCATTTTTTCCATTCTTTAATACGTTGTATATAGCAATGTTGTGAAATAAATTAATGGCTCAATCTCTATTAAACCCTCATCTTAGATATCTTACGGACGGGCAGGTCTTTTAAAAGACAGTCTTTGTTCCGAACCTGAATGTAGGAATTTAAATGCAATCATTGCACTTTGAAGTAAACATTATCACAAAAGCGAGATTATTCGGATTCAAAGTGACTACTTTTTCTCTTGAATGCTAATGTGAACGCTCTCTGCTTTGTGTGACGCCGGGCAGTGACGACGTTTATACCATCATACCGTGGACTTCTTCAGGGCAGAAATGCCGCGGGCGCCTACGATCTCGTACGTTGAGTTCAAATGTTTTTCATTTTAATGGATACTTTCTTTGTCGGAGTAGAGGAAATGGGAATTAATATCGCTAAATTTCTGATAAAAACTGTTCACTGTCTTCTCCAAGAGTGTCGTGAGTTAGGTACTGTCGACTCTGGTTATGATGAACTTCTGAAAACTAACGTGTTTTGTTCAGTATATCAGAAGTTCACTATAGCCGATGAATTTTAAATGAAGTAGAATTTCTCCACAATGATTTATTTTATTAATATAGAGATATAGCAAAATTCGTTAAGAGTACGAACTGAAACTTTCAATTGCTTGTTTCGTACATATTTCATTAATAATTTCTTAAGATACTTCTCCGGATTTTGTGCTCTCTTTATATTTGATTCTGCATTGTTCTCTGCCTGTAAGTGTCGTCATGCAGTCTTGACACCTTTCAATGCCGCTTGCTCTGTTGGAACACCGTCCTACTCTCGGAATGCCGTTTCAATCGACTAATAACAAACGAGATCCAATTAATTTCCAGGACGTATTTCCTACGTTCACTATAACCGAGGGTTCACTATAACTATGACGCATCGCCAGCCTGAAAAAAAATTGTACAATCCTTACTTTTACTCCGTAAACTCGAGGCATTTGCTCTGGACGCAATGCTTGCGAGCTCTAATATGCTAGTGACCTTGACCTGGCTGCTGCACTGTTGCAAGTGTCGGAACTTGCGTTACTCGTCTCTCTTGTTTTCACCAGGCGTGCATTTGCAGGACAATTGAGCACAGCGTTTGCTCCCCTCCCGCGCCCCAAAGCGACCTGATTTGGCCCAGGTCAATCCGCTGATAGGGAAATCCGCCCGCATGCCTCTTCGGCGCCCGACCTTCCCGCGCGCCTCGGCAGCCGACTTGGTCACTGCACGGCACGGCACACACGGCACGGCACACACATGGCACACACGACACGACACACACGGCACGGCACGCACATGGCACACACCCGACGCTATACACGCGACACGGCACACACGACAGGGAACACACGGCACGGTACACACTGCACGGTATTCACATGGCACACACCCGACACAACACAGGCGACATTGTACGCACGGAATGACACGCACGGCACGGCACACGCTACACATGGCACACACTGCACGACACGGCACGGGTTTCCCAAGATGTACCGCTCTCCTGGCGGGAAACTGTCTTTCTTAGAAGTGACATTGCTATGATACGATAGGTAGGTGATGCTCCAAATCAATAAAATGTCCAACTCGCTTTCGTATTTTGACTTTGACCCGAAGGTCAGTGCGACTTAAGCCTTTTTCCTGAGATACCTCAGAATTGAATAAAATAAAAGAAATAAAACAAATGAAATACATCTGTCAATTCTTACAGTACTTTCAGTCGTAAAATTGGGTGCGGCAGAAAGCGTCTTCGTTCCCATGACATCAGTGCTGCCAATGAAATCACCAATATTAATACAAAAAGATGGTGTGTTAAAAAATTTTTCAATTAATGAATTGAATAAGGAAAAATGTTATCATTTGAAATTAATTTATCATTATAATATAAAACATAAAAAGAATAAAATAGAATTAAACAGAAATTCAATGGTCCGATCTTTCAAACAAACAAATCAAGGAAATGTGGTTGGTAACATTGCGAGATAGAACACCTTGAAGAGAATAAGAAATTGTTCCTGAACATTGAAGAAATGGCATTGAGTATGTTTACAAAGTTAGGTTTGTGAGAATATGTTGTTCTGAAACTGTATTCAAGAGCAGGTCTACGAATTTCTTCATGCTTTCTATTTAAATTTCTGTACTGTGCTTTTTACTCCATTTCGTTTGGTTTGTTTTCTTGATTGTTTTTCGTGCTACCGTGTCGCTTTCCATGCCCCAGCGCTGTCTTTCCCGAAGGATTTATTTTCAGGCTATAGCCCCATACAGAATTCCAAAGAATTCATTATTTAAATTAATTCAAGCAATGCACGACCGTATGTGACTATACCTTCGTTTTGTTTTTGTTTAGAATCTGAAAATATTTCTTTCTCTATTTTCTCTTTCTCTCAATTTGTGAGCTATTACTGTTCATGACGAAGGCATGAGGTCTGTAACGTCTAATGATATTTTTTCCCCTGAATTCAGATTTTGCAAGTGTGATATCACAACCGCATATTTTGAAATAGGCCACCCATAAAACACTTTTCTGCTTTGCGAACGTTGGCGACTAGAAACGCTCCATCCATTCCAAGAATGCAAATGGGTCTGGAGCCAGTCCTCTCGGTTCCACGTACCACCTTTCAGAGGACAGCGAACACTTTGGATGGATTGATTGATTATTTAGTGTTTCCCAGTGCGTCAACTCCTAAGTCATTCGCTCCGTAAATGGAGTGCATGTTTTTTTCTCTCGGATGGTGGCGATGTTCTTCCCCTGATAGTGTACTGCATGTAACTGTAAGAGTGTATAACAATGTGCGTTACAAGGAAGAGGAAGGAAAGATCGCGCGCGGTCCGTGGCCCGTTTGATAGGGTAGTGCTCCGGCATTCGCCTGGTGTTGATCGGAGAAACCACGGAAAACTACCGATCAGAGCAGCCGGCCACTAGGATTCTCCTCCAGACAGCGACTGAATTCTACCTAGCTGAAAAGCGAGTGTCGAAAATCCTGCCGCCGTTGGGAGTCGAACCTAGGACTTCCCGGTCAGAGGCGCTGCAGTGACATCAGTTGATGCCCTGAACTATCTCAACCGGTAAACACTTTGGAAGGAAATCGAGAGTGTGTGAAATGTTTATCAAAATTGTAAATAATATATCAGGCGCTTTCAATCTATTTGTTTTATTAGATTTTTCTGACCTCGTCCCAATGATGGATTATACCTGCGACTGAAGCTTTGATGTTGTGTTTTTTGAGAGCTCTCAATAATTCAGCGACTTTTCGACGGTGAAATGTGCCACTACGTATTTCGCATGTATTTTTTATTTTCTCCAATTTCATTCGTGGCACATACGAGTACTTTGTGCCAGACTCTAAATAATAATAATAATAATAATAATAATAATAATAATAATAATAATAATAATAATAATAATAATAATAATAATAACTACAAAAGTAAGAATATCCAACATCAAAAGTTCGTCACAAAGTCAATGTAATACATCGCTTTGCGAAGAGAAGTACAACTATTACTATGCACAAGTAGCTTCGGAAAACGATTCGTATGAGAGCCGTATGTATGTAAACTAGTGTCCAGAGAAATACTGAATTTAAGACCCTACTTATGAGACTATTCTTAAATAATTTACATGTCCTTTAAATATTTACTGTTAGGACACATGACATATTTTAATTCACATGCAAAAAGTACAAAAGAACGAAGGAAAAGGCGAGGCAGACATTTCGGACGCATTTGAGACATAGGCGTTTTATTAAAATATTTTCCTCTCATTTTGTTCGAATAAGCAGGTTATTTTGTACTTAAAAATAATTGTAAATAAATTATTTTAGCAAATATGTGGTGCATTCTTAACAGTTCGTATATCGAAGCAACGAACCATACTGCCATAGCCTGCATCCTCCACTGAATCCATCTACGAAACTGCTGCAATTTAAGCTTTAATTAATACACCGATGCGTGTACACTCACTGGCTCTCGGCAGACAGCGTTCCATCTGGTTCCTTACACGCCTCCCACTTTCTGCGTTAAGCAAAAGCGACGCTAAAATTGAGTAAAAGGAGATTATAAAACAATTTTTTAGATTTAATCATAAGATTTATATTTGATTAATTTTAAATTGCATTCTTCATTTGAAGCTAACGATATAATCACAAAAATATTTTGAGCACGATCCCCATTCATCATCCCCCTCCTCGTTTACTTTTGTCATATTTGTGAGACACTCCCCTCCTGCAAATTCGTTTATTCAATGACGCCGTCACTTGTTTGTATCAAAATTTGAAATTAGGCGGATGGAAGAGCAGGCCCAACGAAGTTTACCTTGCCACCAATAAATATTATTTTATTATTTATTTATTTATTTATTAACGTCCTATAGAATGAGCCAAAACTAACACCATGTAAAACAGCATAATTGGTTAACTTTTCCCAAGGAATTAGGAATCGATTCCGCCCTGCCCCGCCCAACGCCGTGGCGGCCGCTTCTGCCTCGCCAAAGCCCCCGCCGCCGCTTCCGCCGCCGCCGCGGGAGCCCTGACCCAGTTGGAGCGTTCACGTGCTCAGCACGTGTACCCCGCAGCAGTTGGCCAGCCTGGCGCTGCCTTCGGTTCGCTCCGCTTTGGGCGAATGACGGCGTTTTTAGTGCAACGCGCGTTTCCCGCTTGTGCTTTCGTTGTGTTGCGGTTTGGGAAACAATGCCAACACTCCAGAATCAGTGGAGCGATGAAGCAGCTTACGTGATTGTGCGCTCTCCAAATGCACTTAAGAGGCAGAGCGAGAACGTACAGGCGGCAACTGTTTTGAATGAATTGAGGAAAATTAGAAAAAAGAAACAAACAATTGCGAACATGCAAACTTAAGAGTTTGCTCGCAAGCTGAATACATTTACACGTTTAACGAAATACTGGCTACCTCCTCAGTTATCTTGACACACATTAGAAAGAAAATGGGCTAACTCTTTAAATACGTCTAATAAACAATTCAAATCGGGTCTTCCGTCTACACTCTAGTGAGGGACAGACTCTTCATTCCATGAATAGTAACAAAAACATTGTTTTGTTTTTAAAATGTGTCAACCACATGGAATGATGTAGCTACGGCAGTTGATTCAAAGATTCGCCATCTTAATACTCAGCCACAGGCGTGCGCAGAGGGCGCCAGGGGTCGGTCCCCCCCCCCTCCTGAACATTTTCAAAGGGCGCCATCAAACATTTTATTTCCGTAAATATTTTCTATCCCTGATTTTCCCCCTGTTTAATTAGAAATGGTTTGAATTTTTCTTAATGTATATCGCTTTAGAAACAGTAATGACCACTATAATTTGGTGCGTAAGTGACATTTTAAAAATTATAAATAGAAAATTCATAATAATAATAATAATAATGGTAATAATAATGATAATAATAATAATAATAATAATAATAATAATAATAATAATAATAATAATAATAATAATAATAATAATAATAATAATAAAGCCATAGATTCCGATGTTGAGCAAAGCCTCCCACCTAAATAGTGGGGTGGCTCAAAATTGTAACCGCTTTCAAGTGAGCTAGTCCTATAGTGCGTTTTTCAAAGCGAATTGCCCACTGTCTATATTATTGAGCCCTGTCCACTTTACTCACTGGCCGTATTGTTATTGACTACTGTCCAAGTAATTGGGCACTGGCCGTATTATTGTGCACTTATTATTTACTGACTTCTGATTATACTACCATCACTACCACTGTTCACTTATTGACCACTGTCCACCTTGTTTGCTCCTACTGACCACACTCCTGACCATTATTGATCGTTGAACTCGCTATAATTATCGCACCTATTATCTTCACTACATATGAGAAGTTTCCACAAGCTTTTATCTTTCGCTTTTCTTGACCATAGCTTACCGACTGTACCTTTTATATCATCGCCTCAACGACTTCTTCTTTTTATTTCTTTTATTATTTTTTATTTAAGGTCACATCAACAGCTAGGTCATTAGCGACCGCCAAAAATAAAAAAGAAGACCCACAAATGTAGTTGGCACCTCTTGTTATTTTGGGTTGCGGGCACTTTGTTGATACGTTTGTCATTTTGATTGAAACGTTGTTAAAACCAAATCCTTGAAGCCTAAATGAGCTTCATTTCTTAATATAGTAAACCCTCATTAACATGAATTCCAAGGGACGGAAATAATCGGAGTTCGTGTTATCGGATTATTATAAATGTCCGCTTTACTTTAATCTCTTGTCCAAGTTTTGTTCGTGTTACGGCGAAATTCGTGTTAAGCGAGTTCGTGTTAACGAGTGTTTACTGTAGTAATTTGGTGAAGAACGAGCCGTATTATCCATACAATAATACGTAAAAGTAATTCCGTATGCTTAACTTTTAATTTTAATGACAAAGTTGTCATCGTCTTTTATCTTAATCATTAGCGAATGTGTCCGTCATTGCACGCGTCGCCATTGGAATACATGATGATGATGATGTGATGTAACGAATTTCCCAAAGTGGCCACGATAGTGTGCCAAAAACAAACCAAAAAGGTAAAAAAAAGAACAAAGATTAAACTGCCAACAGGTCATTACCGTGATAAAAATGTTGAAAAGCCCTCCCCATTTTTTTCCAAACGAGTGCAAAGTCTTTTTAAATACTACGTTATTACACTACAAATAATAAGTGCCAATCACCCGTGATGGCTGTGATCATTTTTAAGAGCGTTTATAAAATCACACACCGCTGTTTATTTTTGATAAATGAAATATTCGTGCAACGCTATGTAATCGAATAATTTTTTACACAAACGAATATTTAATTAAACGCAATTCATCCTCACGTAGACGTTAGAATTCTTATATAATCTGCTTCACAAATCGCTCGTAATCCATTCACAACTGAACGTGTCAAGTGGTTTACCTAGTGAGTCAACGAAGGCCACAATGAAGTAGATATTCTTGGCATCCCCCACTGGTCTTTACACTTGAAAATGAGTCCTCTTGTTGCTTGCAAGTAACCCGCTCATGTATAATGCATTTTTAGTACGTAGTTTTTCCCCGTTACTCCTACATCTCGTATTGGGGCAACTCGGTGCACGTCACTGGCCGAGTCAGCCTTTCATTTGTGAGGCATTCTTTTCCGCGTGCGTGTGCCTGAGTATCACATTGAATATGTGGTCACATGCTACCCAGAAGAGACGAAAAAATGCTGATTGTGTGAAGAAAGGTCGAGAAGGAATATCAGTGACGTCATGTTTATGGTTTGCCCCACACTTCTCACGCGGAATTTGAAACACGGGGTTCTTACTGGATTCCATATTTGGTATGGATACCACCTGAACCAAGAATCTACTTACTAGATTGTAGTATAAGCGATATCTAAACTAAAAAATATTTTTCTCATATATAGTTGTAATGATTGTATTGTGTAAAATGTCATGGACATTTATATCAATTACGAATTATAATACAATTATATATTATTAGTAGTAGACGTAGCAGTATTGTAGTAAAAGTTTACTGCTAAAAGTTTTGGTTGTTAGTGATTCCGGGCGCGACAATTACTGAGATCATTAATCTCATAAGTGTAGTGCGTGTTTTTTCCTCGGGAGGTGGCGATGGTCTTCTCCCACTGGATGGCGAGATCTGCCGCAGACCTTCCGTCGCCTAGCGGGCCTTTCCCCAACCAGGTATCTCCCGCCAGCGAGGCACAACCCCAGCCGGGACAAGCTCTAAGTCCCCGACCAGTGTCCCGACACGTGTGGTAGTGTTGTGCTCGCAAGTGTGTGTGTAAGGGGAGAGGATAGGACGAGGAAAAGGAAGGAAAGAGCACGCGCGGTCCGTGGCCCGTTTGGTAGGGTACTGCTCCGGCATTCGCCTGGTGCTGATCGGAGAAATCACAGAAAACTACCGATCAGAGCAGCCGGCCGCTAGAATTCTCCTGCAGACAGCGACTGAATTCGACCTAGCTGAAAAGCTAGTGTCGAAAATCCAGCCATTGCGTAGTGTGGAAGGACCTCCCGGTCAGAGGCAGTGCAGTGACATCAGTATATGCACTTAGCCACCCCTCCCGGTCCTCGTGTTTGTATTTTTCACGCTGTTCTTAGCATCAAACGAAGTCATAGACACCTCTCACGCAACTGGAGACTGCATGGTTTTCTTTCAATTTCTGCGTGCATTAGTAATATAGAAATACTTCCGATGGGGCAGAAATTGTAGCTACGCTACGCCATCTCAGCCATGTAACAAGTGTCTACGGCTTCGGTACATACTAAGGGACTCGGGAACAATCCAAAGACACTGAGATTCCATTGTGACTGCAGAATGCAAATATTCGATTGTGGCAATCCGCCCGTTTTCTTTATGCGCGCACGGACGGAATTTTCATTGTCAGCGCGTCACTGAGTAGTGACACAGCTCTATGTGTCGTGAACACTATTTTGTTAAAAGACTTAATTTGTTCCAGTATTATATGAAATGTTACTGTATGTATAGTTAAGTTCTTAATTATATTTATTTATTATATTAGTTATTTATTATATTTATAATAAAATTATTATAGTTGTTGCAGTATTACTTTATATGTTGTTCTTGAACACTGTGCATGCTACGTTTTGAAAACATTTTTTCTTCAGCAGCGATTCCTGTTGCAGGGCACTAGTTTTAAATTTTCTCCGAAGGATATTAATCAGTATAATCTTATATTTTGTGAAGACTTAAAATATTTTTGTTGTACGTATACTTATTTATGTATCACAATATTTCTAATAATTGTTGTTTTTTTGTTTCAGGTAAGTCTACCAATTTGTGTAAAGGGAATGGTTTATTTATCCATACGTGAGTATCAAAATCTTTTATAGTGAAAATTCTATTTCTTGAAGCACAGGGCCACTCCATGCGGATGAAGTACAGTGTACAAGGATTGTGTGCCCTTGTTAATTAAGATAATGTTATGATATTGCGCTGCTCAAAAGAGTAACAAATGTATTTTGTTTAACTTCACTGTGTCTGCTTGTGTCTAACATCGGGATGTTTATTATACGGTGTACATGTGGCAGAACTTCCAGAAAGAGTTCTCGTAAAAAGACACTGAAGAAAATACAATTGTTATCAACTTGGACGAGCGTATCCAATTATGAAATAATTTTACAAAGAACATGTAAAGTGTGTTAACAACCTTAGAATGTGTCGTGCAAGACTTTACCACTAATTTTTCAATATCGTACTTTTAAAAACATCCGCCCTGGGTTTAGTTCCATTTGTAAGAAACCATCGACACAAAACCTCCGCTCACTGTGGAGCCTCTGCCCGGGAGGTCCTAGGTTCTCAGCCTGAGGGCGAATTCTGAAGGTGGCCTGGCCTGATCGGTCGATTCCGTCGTTCCTTCCGATCAATTCACAGACGAACTTTATTTTTGGTAAAATTGTTCCTGGCAGCAAAAATGCTTACATTGTACTAATGCAAAGTTAATTTAGTTGCTCCCCTCTCCAACACCATATACTTTTTCTGGTTTGCACGTAATTGAAAAATAAATATATATAAACTACACCTAACAAATAATGACCTTATTTTATTTCGTAGATACGTACTATTATTAAAAATGTTAGTTCTTGTGCTTTACGGTTCATACTTCAATGTTTAATCGCAAATGACAGGCAGTACTTCGTAATACAACTGGAATAAAGTTTTTTAAACTGTATGCAATCTTTGCCGTACCCATACAGGAAGAAAGCAATAATCATGGTCATTGTGTTACAATTATTCTTCTTAAAATCACTCCCATAGAGACATACGTTCTAACCCCACGCTTTCTGGAAATAGAGCATGCCCAATGTGTGGTAAAAATATCTTTCGCTTGGTATGACAACGGAACCAAAGAGCTACAAGTACCTATACTTCTCCTCTGACAGTTCCATGTTGCTGGAACGAAAACACTAGCGACTAGTGCTGTTGCCAAAGTATTTCAACCCTGTGTTTTACTACTTTCAATTTATTTGAAATACTGGTTTCATTATTTCGGAAGACTTAATTGTTGTTTAAATTGCCATTGAAGATTACTCGGCGCTAGTTATTTTCAAAATTTAAATAAATGTAAATATATTTTGTTCAATTATATTAAGCAACAAATATTGAAATCAAAACACACCAAAGATACCTAACTTTTTAATGTAATTATAAAATCACTTTCACTGCACTTCTCGCTACAGCCCCTGCAGCATTGAGAAGGCAGCATTGCGCTGTCTTGGGCATTTGATATAAAGTCCAGTTCAATTTCAATTATGATTTTTTTTAATTTCATATTGTAATCGGTACTATCTTCACCCAGTATTTTCAAGCTAATGGAATTTATTTGTAATACTACTGCGAAGAAGAGCTTTGAGGAGTGTTGCAGCTTTCTTGTAATAAAATACGTTCTCCTATTCAGCGAAGGAGTGACTAAAATAGTATAGAAATGTGCTTGTGCGGTTCGTGGCGTGTTACGAAGGAAATACTCTGACCCCCTCTTGGTATTGGTTGCCAGGAAAGCACGGAATCTACAAATTGGAGGACCCTGTTATTTCAAGGCAGTCACTTTTTAGTGTCCAGCGATTGATTTAATGAAAATCCACCCTTTAGAATCCTAAACTTACTTTCCCTACAGAAAGAAAATACTTTTCGCAGCAGCCGATAGGGGGCTTATCAGAAAAATGTGGATTTCGGTAAAAAAAAGTGTTGTTACTCATTTGATAAGAAACCATTGCATGACGGAGGATTACAGAAAATCTCCGTGTGTGTTGACTCGAGGTCCATATTGTAGAACTTAGAGAAAGAGTTCTCATGAAAAGATCCCGAAGAAAATACAATTTTTATCAACTAGGCAATGTATGAAATCAATGTATGAAATTTTTTACAGAGAACATGCAAAGCGCGTAAGCTAAAGTCGGATTCTTCTGTTTTCTTTCGATTAACTCTGCGCGTGGTGCCTGAAGGCATTGCATTCAATAATTCATTCATTCAACAGCTCATTACAAAACATTCACATAAAATACATGTACATTATTTTACAACACTTTGCCAGATGACATTAAACGATTAAATTCGATAGAAAAGTTTTAATCCCAAGTGAAATCGTTTCTGCTGCATAACTGTTTCTATACAATTAGAGACTATACTGAGCATCAAAAGGAAAGTAACATTAATTTTAACAGTGATACTGAATGCATTAATTACCATTTGCACTGTATAAATGAGTATAAACAACCTGTAACAACTATTGTAACACAGCTTGCGGGTCAATGACCCCCATCTCGATCAGGTTTTTCGTCCAGTTTCCCTGATCCATTGAGCAAATGCTGAGATGGCCCGTTGTTTTGCTTCTGGATATAAATGTAACTTCATTATCTGTGCACGTCTTCTAGAATTCAATGGGAAATATAATTATTCAAATTATCGTTTCCATGTTGTTGCGGCAGGAAGTATAATTTCTTACCGAAGGACATCATGGATAAGAGCCCAAAATGTATTGCTTATTTATCCTTGAAAAGAGATTTTATTACATGAGAGTTTTTTTTCTTCAAAATTTATGTAGCATATGACTCAGTGTAGGGATCGCAGAATTTTGAAAATGTGCACAGAATTCACTTCTCCCCATAGCACGTCATACGCAGTTTTAACTGATTTTTGACGTAAATAAATAAATAAATAAATAACGCGTAATTTTATGTGGCGAGATTCGGCCACCGGCCCCGCCCTTCCGCCTGACCACGCAAAAGTCGCAAGACCAACAAAACATCGATGTTAATACATCGTTACAAAACCATAATGCTTTTAAATCCTCTGTACGGAGCTCTAACAATAAGTGTTCGGGGGGGGAGGTATAATTTGACGGCGGTCATGTATATTAATTTATAATGAAGACTTACTGGCACAGCAAAGCAAAAATTATATAAAAATACTAAAATTATAGTGGCAACTTATACAAAAATTATAGTGGCGAAATGATTGACGAAAACCTGACTAACTTATATTTTACCTTTAACCACTTCAGTCTGAAGAACGTTCTATTTATGTATATTTGAAAATTAATACAGTTTCTTGTTGTAATGGTAAATTCATCATTAGAAAATAAAATATCGACCACATAAAAACATCGTGCACAAAACATTGATATTAAAATATCACTTTAATTAAATGTATTCAATTTAAATTAATTTCATGTAAATCAACTTAATTAAGTTCAAGTAAATCAATTTAATTAAATTCGAAGTCAATAAATCTAAAAATCGAATCAATAAATCGTTAAAAACATCGATGTTTTTGATGAAAAACAATCCTTATATAATACATTGATATTTTTTTATAAAAACATGAATGTATTTATGCAAAGCCCTTGCCGCTGTTTTGAAAATTGGGACGTGGATGTTGCCCCCTAACCTCTACCCCACGCGTTGTCCAGCTGCGCCGTTTGTTGTCTTCCTGTTTGCCGCTGAACGCCCGTTTATATTTAGTGCAGCGCGTGTTCAGGTCCCTCTGCCCGCGACCTCCTAAATCTCGTCTGCGATGCGCCTCACGCGAGTTTTGCTGCCGCTCGTTGCAAAAAATCCGCAAAACAAACGCCGTCGAGGGGTATTTTTAGCTGCAAGTGACGGCTAGTCGCTTGCGCAATGAAGTAGTACGTCTGGTAAGATATAGAGGCCTTGACATGTTCGCTTAACTCACAGTGTACACAAATTCTTATCGGTAAATTCCAGATTAGCTTCTCCGAATGTTACGACTGTGAGTGAATCTTCCGTATTACAATTTTTTCGTAATACTCGGTTTGACTTGTGAACAGTAAATATTGTCTCTTTTACGACCGAACTTTGGAAATTAAATAAGTTTGCGGAATATTTCGTGAAGGCTCTCCAGTGTTTCACAAGTAGAAATAGTATCTTTAAAGCTCTCTTTTAATCAAGTTTCAGTGATAACATGTAAGTTCATTTCCCCATTGCGCATTAGAAATAATATATGATAATTGTAGTGAACTGATTTTAATGTTGTTGTTTTTTTTCACTTTAGAACAATGTCGTTTAGTATAGAAATTAATTTATGACAAAAGGAAATGACCTATTTGTATACGTCATTTTTTCGTCCATTTCGACTGTCATATTTGCCCTTTTGCATAATTTTTAAAGCATTTTCACTGATTTCATCGTTTTTAATATAATTTTAATGCTCCTTGCTTCAAATAATATTTTCGAGATGCAACAAATGTTCCCCACAGAATTCATGGGTAGCCTATTTTATTTCTTCGCTCAGAAATTGTAATGTTAGCCGTTGTATGTATTCTAAGATTCCTGTGACGCCTATCAGCGCCGTTGTCGGTTCGTCCGATTTCGGGTTTAAGACAGAGATTTCCTGGTTGAGAAGAGTCCAAACCAAAAGACTGCAAGCTGAGTGCACTTGAATACAAGCAGCCTCGATTACATCAGAAACATTATCCAACAGCTTGAGTTGTTCATCCGGACTGGTTTTGACTGTTTTTGGGTTTCACATTTTGTACCTCATTTTTGGTCTTAGGTCATTTTTAAAGCATTTTAAGAGCATTTTGTTGATCATTTTTGGGAATGTTTTAGGTCAGCAAAATTCGCCTCGTAATGATAATTTTGTATGGAGTATTTTGAAGTCGTACATGAATAATCGTGTGGACGTTATTACGGCACATTAGGTCTGATTTTAATAATAATAATAATAATAATAATAATAATAATTTTATTTCTTTGCAAGTGGACTGTTGTCCGGCAGCAAGTTACTAACGCAATAATCGTATAACAATATTCTAAATGTAATACAATAGTAATTTAAAATGATTATAGTAATAATAACAATAATATTAATAATTAATAATACAAGAGTACTCCCAGTGTTGATAAATTAAGAATGTTGAATGTAAATAGTACATTAGGAACTATGCAAAATAATATACTGTAGATACTTTACTTCTTCCAGTACTCGTGGTAGTATACTAGTATAATATTGCCAAAGATAAATTATTTATTTATATTTTTAAAAATAAATAAATACGATTAGAATGAAAAAGAAACAAAAAAAACAAAAACAGAAAAAAGCGAGCGAGCCAAGTTACAGAACAATTGCATTAATTATGGGTACTTTATTACTTGTTGTCGTTTCGCTCTTCACTTCATTTCACTAAGGCTCTTGCCGTGCCCGGTCTATTTCACTTCTTTTTCCGTACCCGATTCCCTCACTGAACCCAACACATCACTGAACTGCACTACACTTAACTACAAGTACATTTCTTACTCTAAATAGCAAATAAAAACTAAATGATGTTTGTTAATCTAAACTACATTATATTTAATCTAAACTATTTGTAAACTTTTTAACAGTGCGAGGAAAGGTTTCAAAGACTGTCGGTGGTAAGGTATTTCAACCCTTTATCGTCTGATTCAAAACAAAATTGTGTTTTGAGGCGTAGTAGATTGGTTTCTCGATACAGGCTGAATTCGGCCTTCCTATGAAGCTCGTGTCATGAATCCTCCGTCGGGAGTGGAACCCAGGAGCTGCCGGCCAGAGGCAATGCGGCGCCGCCCTCCAGTGGCGGATTTTCAGGGGAGGCCAGGCCTCCCCACTAAATTGATAACAACACGAAAATATATAATTTTTTTATCCTAAAAATTGTCGGAATTAAATTTGTCTAAAATTGACATAAACGTTTATGTTTGGCGAGTAAACTTTTGAAATAAGTCGTTTTCTTGCTGCAAACATAGCGTTACAATTGAAGATGGAGACAAGCAGTTTCATGTGAAGTCGTAGGCTTCCGCGGCCGGAGTCATGTGGATGATCTTGGCTGTCCGGGTGACGCCGCGTCGAAGGCTGTGTTGCCGACGTTTCGACCATCTTTTCGTGGTCTTCCTCAGGGCTGGCTGCTTTGTTTAGCAGAGCAGCCCTGAGGAAGACCACGAAAAGAGGGTCAAAACGTCGGCAACACAGCCTTCGACGCGGCGTCACCCAGACAGCCAAGATCATCCACAAGCAGTTTCCTGCGTTACACACGGGTAGCACCACCAACAAGTTGAACTCTTCGGCCTTCCTTGTGCCTGCGGCGTCGCCTTTGCAGGCTACCGGGGGTCCAAGCTGACGCGCCTCCCCTGTTGCCATGGCAATGTCCCTCAACCAATAAGAAAAGACTGGTTGCGTTTTGGAGTTGGCGTGGCATCACTGACAGTGGGAGCGTGGTGGTTGCAATGGATCCTTTGTTTAGCAAGTACAAGAATGTCAGTGGACACAACAACATCTTCATTGAAGCGCCCTTTTCGTGGAGAAGTGATCCGAAAGAAGAGAGCGATTAAATCTAATTCTTTCATTTGGATTGCCACCAACAACCCGCTACCGTCAACCGAAGGTCGTTGACTCTTAATTTCGCCGTACGATTCCGTTCCTGAATGTTGTTTGGGCCTGCACGAGATTTGAACCCCCCGTCCGCCACCGCCGCCTTCCCACGAGGGAACCTTTTGTTGCAGCGAGGCGTTTACAGCCGTGCGCGCCCCTAGCGGCAGAGCGTGGTACTGAGAACGTTCCCGCGCGCCCGTCCGCTCCCACGGCCGCTGTAAAGCGCTTCCTCCGTAGCCCTTCGCGACTCACGTGGTTCGGCGGCAGCGTTGCCGTTGGCTGGGCGCTTGCTCTCTCTCTCGCTCTCTGTCTCTCTCGCTCTCTCTCGTTCGCTCGCTCTTTCGCTCTCTCTCACGCTCTCTCTCTCTCTCGCTCGCTCGCTCTCTCTCTCTCTCGCTCTCTCGCTCGCTCACTCGCTCGCTCTCTCGCTCGCTCTCTCGCTCGCTCTCTTGCTCTCTCGCTCTCGCTCGCTCGCTCTCTCGCTCTCGTTCTCTCGCTCGCTCTCTCTCGCTCGCTCGCTGTCTCTCGCTCGCTCGCTGTCTCTCGCTCGCTCTCTCTCTCTCTCTCTCTCTCTCTCTCTCTCTCTCGCTCGCTCGCTCTCTCTCGCTCTCTCTGTGGGAGGTCTTTGGACTTTTTTTCTTTCTTCTTTAGCCTTTTCCCCTTGCTACAGGGTCATTTTTTATACCTTTTCGCGCACTCCATTTTCATTCAGATTTGGCGAATGTTGTACGGACACACAAGCACTTTGCACACAGACAACACAATCATGCCCCAGGAGGGATCCTTCGGTTCCAGATCGCCACAGCTCTACTGCCTTACCCATCTCATCTACTCGGACCGGCTTGGCATTGCCTGGGTATCTAGGTCGAATTCAGTCTCTGTCTGGAGGAGAATTCTAGCGGCCGGCTGCTCTCATCGGTAGTTTTCCGTGGTTTCTCCGATCAACACCAGGCGAATGCCGGAGCAGTACCCTTACAAACGGGCCACGGACCGCGCGCGGTCTTTCCTTGCTCTTCCTTGACATATCCTCTCCCCTTATACACACACACTTACACTAACATGCACTCCTACATTTGGTGGGAGACCAGCCGGGAGCTTAGAACTTGCCTCGCTGGTGGGAAACGCCTGGTTGGGGAAACCCCCGAGCTGCCGTGTAGGTCGGTGCCGGATATCGCCGATGAAGATCGCCGCCACCTCACACTATAAACACACGCACTACTCTTAAGGAACTAATGATCTTATCAGTTGACGTGCCCGGAATCACCAATCAATCTATGTCAGTCTTACACGAAATCTGCAAGTCGAACGATAACCAAAAGATTTCTCCCTGCGTATGTTCATTTGCAGTGTTTGATTCAGTTTTCTCAGTAAGTAGACCATTCCTGATGTGCAAAATCACTGTGCCCAAAAGCTCAAGCGCTGAAATAAAACCACGCCGGATATTTCTGTGTCGAACGAGGCGCCAGACCCTCTAACGTGAGGAAACCCGCTCCTCAGCCAAGAGCCATTTACAATACGACTCTTTTGATGTCCCCGAGTCGCCGGTGGGGAAATGATTTATAGAGGAGGTTAAGATGATAAGCGCCATTGTGTTCTTGCCGTGTCTGAGTGGCGGTTCCGTATTTAGAGATGACGACCTGCATTTGGGCCAGTGTTGGGAGGCTTTGTTTTTATTTTCCCGGGTGCACAAAATCAAGCACAAATTAAAACCACGTGATATGTGAAGTCGATTGATTGATTGTGATTCCGGGCGCGTCAGCTACTGTGGTCATTAGTCCCGCCAGTGTAGTACATGTTTTTTCATCGTGAGATGGCTGTGACCGTTCCCTGCTGGATAGCAAGACCCGGCGCCGACCTAACGTCGACTAACGGGGTTTGCTCTAACCAGATATCTCCCACCAGCGGGACACAGCCGCAGCTGAGGCATGTTCTACGTCTCCGACCGGTCTCCCGGCATGTGTGGTAGTGTAGTGTGTGTGTGTGTGTGTAAGGGGTGAGGATAGGACAAGGAAGAGGAAGGAAAGATTGCGCGCAGTCCGTGGCCCATTTGTTAGGGTACTGCTCCGGTATTGCCTGGTGTTGATCGGAGAAACTTCGGAAAGTTACCGTTCAGAATAGTCGATCGCTGGAATTCTCCTGCAGACAGCGACTGAATGCAACCTAGCTGATAAGCCAGTGTCGAAAATCCTGCCGCCATCGGGAGTCGAATCTAGGACCTCCCGGTCAGAGGCACTGCAGTGACATCACTTGATGCACTGAGTCACCGCTCCCGTTTTGTATTTTCCTTGGATCTTTAAATATCACATACCATCATTTATACCCGAACGCTTCAATGGAGGTGCGTCATCTCTACCTCACTGACATACACAAGTAGCGCTCGAGTCTTTTCCGGGAGCAAAGCAGGCATTCCTGTACTTAACCTTGAAGCCGGAAAGAAAGAGAAGTCTAGTAGCTAAAGAGTACAATATGAAACCATGATGTAATGATGGGTATTAATACAAGAGTGTGATATTACGATACGAGCGAGGAACGTAAACTTCACACAAAAGTATCCATTACCTAGAGTTTCATACGGTACTTTTTATACGACTTTTATAAGTTAAACTTTTACATTGATTCGTTTCGTGGCACTTGACACGTAGGATTCAGCCAATGTCACCTAACCCTACCCTCGCATGCTGCCGCAGGTGGCTGTGGCTACCACACCGCCTGCGAGGGAGTACTCCGCTAGTCATATTGGATAAAATGAAATTACGATTCAGTTTGTTTTAACTAATATTCCGCGAAAAATTATAATAATAAAAGAAATTAAATCTGACAAGCATAACATATTAAATGCAATTTTAATATTCACAATCGAACAAAACATTTACTAGAACGATTGTCAATGATTAATTCTCAATACTTTGTTTGTAAACTTCTCTGTGATTGGTCAAGAACCTGTATCATAATGAAATGTGTATCATAATGAGTATCATTATGCAACTGGTTGCAGCCAACACATGAAAGCATTATACAATGAGAGTAGAAAAATTTTCTACGTCGTTGTGCTGCGATTTCCCGTCTGTCACTGCCACCGCCAGGGCGCGTCCGGAGATGGCTGGAGGCGAGTCCCCAAAATGTTTGTAGGCCCCTTTTTCGCGGCGGCTGTGATCTCCAAACTCCGTTGACCGTTTCCATTGAGAAGGCGTTCATTTGACGTCGGCCCTCTGTGTCTGGCGAGTGGCGAGAACATCTCCTCTCTCCTCGCTTCGTAACAGTTTGAAACGCTATTTACTAACTTCCATCGCTGTGTCATGTGAGCAGTTATTCAAACGTAAATAAATCCTGCCATTCAGCCTAGAGCACGTGGAGCGTAGGCTGCCAGGGAAACGCATACCTCTTCTCTGAAATGTGTTTTTTTTTTGTTTTTTTTTTTTAAATTTGTTGCATCTACACTTTGACGCAACGCGTCTCCAAGCCCCTTAAGGGGCGTTGAGCGCTTTGCACTGGGGAGTAATCCTCTATTAATGTGCTTTATTTCTGGAGTAATCCTCCGTTACAATAATCTCAAGTCAAGTCTCGTCACGTCGTAGTCAGTCAGTGCCTTTTATCCCTTCGGCCAGGGGCTCGACGGCGTTAGATCCCGGGGTTCCTGGCCGGTCACCCAACCACGAACCCGCGAGTCTCGAATTCGCTTAACCTTCGTGACTTCACGGAGCGTAGTAAACGCATTCACTGCAACGTGTTGAAAGCTTTCGATCAGCCCATGATTTTCTTTCTGTCCTGGTGGTTCGATTCTGTAGGCTTCTTTCTCTTTCGTGGACATTCGTTTGAAATTTGAGCACTTTTCCGTGGAATTCTTCGATGTTCGTTTGAGTCAATCTGACTTCAGAGAACAATTTTCTTTCCACAAATAGCATGCACCGGAAAGTGCTACTTCCATGGATACTTGCACTGAAACTTTCAGAACCCCAATTTCGTTTCTGTCGTTATGGTTTCATAACATTCCTTTTCCATGTTAATTTCACAATTTGACTAATAAAAGAGGATAAACACGTTTGTGCATTCCATGCTATCATTTTACGGTCTAAATGTAACTCTATAAAAATATTGTTATGAGGTTTTTCTCAAAATATCTAGTTAAAAGTGAAATTAGAATAAAGGACGAGAGACGAAGAGGAAGAAGTGGGGAGGATCTGGACGGAAAGAGGAGAAGGGCGCGTTATCTCGCGGGGGAGAACCCAAGCTCCTAAAAAAACAAAAACAAAAAACAACACACGAATCATCAAAGTAATTGAAAGTTTTTTGGCCGTGAATGCATGGCTAAGATAACAATAACGAAACCTTTGAGAATTGTTATAAACTTATGTTTACATCATTTGCACTTTTTGTTTTTGGCCTTCACTTTATTGACAAACAGGTTTATTTAACGAGAGAATTAAGAAGATAAGAATCAAATGATAGGCAAAAAGTAAACATTAAGTTTTTTCTCGAGAGGTTCATGACGAAATCCCCCAAATTTTTGCTTGAAACGTTTTTAATTACCATTACTAATGGCGAGAATGAACGTGCGGTTCTTAGCACCACAAGTTCGATATCAAGAACCGACAAAACATGGATTCTGGCTGCATCACGTGTTAAAGGATTTTGTTTCTAAATTTACCATCTGGATTTATCCACTTTTTTGCTACCAGGTCTCTGTAATAAGAGCTTTTCTGCCGAAAATTCCGCGTTTTTAGCGCAGCATTACATAACTCTCTCTGCACTCCGTAGCAATAAAGTAAAAATCGAAGCAATGAATTAATAATGTGGAATGGAAATGCACTTGAAAGGGAGGGAGGGGCAGGAGAAGGGAAGAGAATAAGAAAGGAGCCCTAGGGAGAAGAGTACACTGTCAGAAATTTCTGCATTAAAGTAATTTTTCATGAACGTAAATTAAATTTAATGTGCACGTACAGTAATTTTAATGTTATTATGTACTATTAAATTTAATGTACACAAGTAAGTTAACAGTCGTACATTAAATCTACATTGATTTTAATGTAATACGTCCGCTGCCAACTACGATTTTATTCGTGGTTGGCAGACTGAGTTCACTTGCCAGCTAAGAGACAACTCGTTCGTGATCATCTTACCTAAAGTACCGAATACGAGTATTGCCGTAGCAAATGCGCGCTATGTTTGGATATCTGGCGTACAGGAAAGGACTGAATAATCCTCTCGGCGTACTGAAATTATTAAAATGAAGTGTGATAAATTTTGAAACAGATATCCACGCAAAGTGCGGGGTTTTCATCATATTCCGGACAAAAATAACGCGTTTCCCGCTTTTTCTTCTGCCCACTACACACCCTACATGGGTTTGTTGGTCGCATCTTTTTCTCCGTTAGTGGAAGTGCTTCCTGATAATGAAAATTGTCTTTCTTTGTTTGTTTTTTCTTGCAATTGAGTTCATTGGTCGTCCGAGGTCTGATTCAACAAATTTTTCACGGAATTTCAGGCTGGCTATTTTAACTCCGTTGGTTTCACAATATAACTGATAAGCATTGTTTATATTCATTGCAAAAAAGTGAAGAGCAATTGTCTTCGGCCACCGGATATTTTTTTTTTCCTAGGACTTTTATCCAGCCGACAGCCGATTGCCCTTTACGTCCCGAAGCGACGCATATTCGACCATACACCAGACAAACACTTGCGGGCTCCTCTGTTCTGGGGTCAGCAGAACGCGAGGCCCTCCGCGACAACACACACACAAAGTCAAGGGACACACAGCCATGCCCAAGGCGGGACTCGAACCCGCGACCCTTCGGACCGAAGCGCTGAGTCGGTACTCGCTCTTAGCCACCTCGGCCATCCAGGTCGCCATCGGATAATTTAAAAGCATAAAAATACATATTGGTTCTGGGCGTGAACGAACGCATCATATCAGCTTTGGCAGCGAACGTGTCCAGCATTAAATTTAATGTCCAGGTACATGAATGTCCCTTAAGGTACATGAAAATGCATGTACTGTCGTACATTAGATCCAAATGAAAATCAATGTAATGCGTGAGAGTGTAGAAGCAGCGTGGGGCGGAAGGGGCGTGGCAGGAGATAAGGCTGCGTCTGGGAGACGCCTCCGCGCCGCGTCAGCGACCGCCCCCCCCCCTCCCCTCCCCTCCCCTCCCCCTCTACACCCCCACCCCGCCGCCGAGATAAAGCGGATCAGGGCCATCTCAGCAGGCCGCGGCGCCGCGCGCGCGGGCACGTAGGCGGCTGCTTTCCTTCCTCCTCCTCCTCCTCCTCCTCTTTCTCTTCCCTCCCCTCTAACTCCTGCCTCCTCCAGTCTCCATCCTCTTCATCCTGTTCTTCTTCCTACAACTTCTCCTTCCCCTGTTCTCTCTTCTTCCTGTTCGTCTTCCGCTTATTTCTTTCTTCTCCTAGTCCTTCTTATCCTTCTCTTCGTCCCCTTTTTATTCCTATTCATCCTTCTCATGCCCTCTCTTCTTCTATTCTCCCTACGGATCTTCATCCGAATTCGACCCGCGATATGACATCCGAGTAATGGAAGTTCTGCCGGAATTTTTGCTTTTCGGTGAAGTATTGGAATATTCTCAATCATTCGATCTAGAATTTTTGATCGTAAAATTCGTGTTTAAGGTTCCAACTTCGCTCACACGCCAGAGTGAAGGTCTGTTAGTTCCGTTCCAAAAACGATTTAGATTAGTGCATGTGACATTCCCAATTGTGTTCCCCAAAATGGAGATGTTTATGTATTTTTGGAAGTGCGTATAACTATCAAATTATGACCTTTTGAGATGAAAAGTGATAAACACTTCAGGAGTAAGATTAAATCCTACCGTTCCGGGATTTTATTGAGGAAGAGAGGGTAGACCTTACGTCAAGCCCTGGATCATTTTCAAAAATATTTTGGCCAATAGCTGCTTTTTTGCTCGAATAGACGAACGTGCATTTATACAAATGATATAGTTTCGATTTTTGTTAATACCTCAAAAATATTTGAAATACCAAAAAGACAGACTGACCAACAGATGTTTTGCCGTGAACCAATTTTTCGGTATCAAAAACGTGGATTCTGAATACACAATGTGTTGAAGCAATTTACTGCATGTAGGAACAAGAATTATCCACTTTTTTAGATTTGTATTTTCGCTTGCTTTTTCTTTAGCTCTCTTCGGAATTTCGAGTGAAGCCACTTGCTTGCGCGACTTGAAGTGCCCATTTGGCGCAGGTGGTGGTGGGTCTATGCCGCTGCACCCCGCGACGAGAGTGAGAGCACTTCCGAGAAGAAGTCTTCGTCCCCACGCGAGGCCAGAAGCCAGCAACTTCTTATCAGGGCTTCATGTGCAAAACAAAAACAGCAAGGGGGAAATGAGTGATTTGTGTACAAACAACATCTCCAGACGGTTCTCCTTGAGTACAAAATGTAAACAATATCTGACATCCACCCATAGGAAATTGCATTGTTTCATTACGTCATGTTTTGTTTTGGTTTTATTTTTATTTTTTCTTCTTTTTAATAAAATTGGAATGGGACACGCTCTTCTTGAGTCTGTTGTTCTTTCCCTTTTTGAAACTTGTATTTCGGCTCTCATATTTTACGTAAACTTAGTTCAGGATACGAATTGCGACAAAACAAGCAGATGGAATGATAAAAGTATTCGGTAAATCATACACATGGAAAAAGTCAAGTAGTTCGTTTTTCGTCGTTCAGAGGATGAAATTTACACGAGTATTTTCCCCACGCGTGCAAATGTACTTCAGTACAGTTGCAATTGTATGACTACAATATTCTTCATGTTTAGGGAAGATGAGGACTGTCGGTGTAACTGAATATGGAAAGAAAATGTTAATGTTACGTAACATTACTGAAGATCAAGCCATTAATGACCATACGATATATCTTCACACGTTATCTTAAGATCTAATTTCGCTAGAAGCGAGATGAATGCAGGAGGATTATTTTGACGCAAGAACTATCACATGAGCATTGCACATTGCACATTTGCCGAAGAAAATAGTTTCCATTGGAAAGGAGCGATTTATTTCTACCAAATGTTGTCAACACTCGTTCGTAATTCAACTGTGTTATTAAAGGAGAGGAGTTGGAATTCCGAAACCCAATAGAACTTGCCTTAACCGTGAAATCTAGAGCAATCCACTCTCACTTTGCATTCGAACCTGAAAAGAAGGTATTGTGCAGGTCATGAAAAGTCATTGGTAGTCTTCGGAAAAGTCGTATAATATAAAATATTTGTATTTATAATAAAGTCATAAAAACGTCATATCTTTGATGTTTCTGCCAACATTATTATTATTATTATTATTATTATTATTATTATTATTATTATTATTATTATTAGCCCACTACATCCCAATGCAGGGCAAGAGCCTCCTGGCTCGCAGGGAGGGGCTGCGAGTGCAGCGTGGTACAATAATTTTACATATACTGTTCCATACTCAGGTTAGCTAAATAATTATTTAAAGTTAAAATTAATAACAAAATATTAAAAAATAAAATTAAAAATATTGATTTCACTGATTACTAGATTGCTGAAGTAAGAAATTTGTCAAATAGTTGAATTAATAAAATTATGAAATTGTTGGTTGAACTATGAATATAAACAAAACAAAACTTATTGACCTTTTGTGTTACGTAAACTTTTTATGATTTATCGTATCCTTTTCTAAATTTCCTGAACTTTTCATGGTCTAAAAATGTCAATACAAGAGCCTAATTCATCTCAAGAATAATTATCATGTCTTATTTCTGATAACAGTTTTTAGTGCTTGAACAAGACGAATCAATTCTGGTTCGTATCACTTCATTTTGAACGATAAGATACGCTTACACCAAAGTTATTCGAATTGTCAACACAACTTGAAGCGTTTTTATCCTGCGCCTTCTTAGTATCTTCTCTCCATTATGTCCTGAGAGGTGTAGTCAAGAGCAGTCAATTCACTGTTTAGAGTCAAAGGTTCGTTGGCATTTATGAGCATTGATACACATCTGTCGTGTCGATATGTCTAATCAATTTAAATCTCGGGTAGGCAGCAATAAAAAACAATTTGCTTTTAATTTGGAGGGGGAAACATGTGTAACTTTGAGATATCTGAAGTAATACGAGTAACTTGACTCTGGATATTTATGCTTTAAAATCTCGTATCTCAGCCACCTAAAATATGCTCATAACATGCGAAAATACGTCATTTATTATTTCTTATATAGGCCAGTATAAATCGTCATGAAAATAACTTTTCATATTACTAACTTTTTATTTTGCTTCAAACGTTTATTAAAAACACGAGCAAGAAATATTGAAAGCAGCACAGATAAAAATGCAAATGCTAAAACAATAATTACTTTTGTACTTGTAATCTGTTTTACGTAGAAAATTATATTTTTGTTTCAGCTCTTATGGCTGGTTCTTATTTTAATGATGGAGTCAAGGAAAGGGCAAATTCCTACGCTTTCTCGTCACCCAACAATTTGATTAAGAGGCGGTGACATCTGTGGATAGTGAACAGCCTCTCGCAATTTGGCAGGTTAGGGGTTTTCCCCTTAAATTTAGGGGTATTTTGGGGTCTTTAATGCCTTTTTAGAGGGCAAATTTATTTGGTGGTTTTGTTGGGGGCTTTTGTTGAGATTTTTAAATTGTTATTTTTTAAAATCTTTTTTGCTTATGACAAAATCACAAACCCCAAAAATAGTTCCGTAGGATTATTGCAGGTATATTTACGCAAACAAGCTAACTTATAACTGTAAGGTTATTTGAATGAATTCCCTCGTTTAAAAACCCTAAATACTTTTTTCATCAACTTCTATTTTTTTTCGTTGATAAGTGTGTTGCTAACATTCGAGGAAACACCATTGATCTTCTTCTTAAAGTACAGAAAGAGTAGGCATCTGTCTCCCCATGGTGTGGTGACTAAATATTTATATGGCTTTGCAATAGCTCTAAAAATGAAAATATTTTAACACGAATTTACAGAAAATGATTGTAATACACATTACTAAATACATGTACCATGAATTCTTAAATGTATACATTTTTCCTTCAGTTATTTTGAAATTTATTCTGAGGTGGGACGTTGCCTCCCTCCCCTCTTCATTGCTGTTCTGTGGGTCGCGGAATGGTATCTTGTGCAACTTTTGAGTACTTCGGAAGAACTTATGCTTCAGTTATAATCCGCCGGCGATTCTGCTTCTATCCCCAATGCTTTCCTGACCTGTAAATTGCAGTGCGGCCTTAGCCCTTTCCCTCGCTGCAAGAGTTAACGCGCCCGCGGTGGCAATGTCTTGTACTTGGCACCGCGCTGTTGTCGGAGAGCGCGCCCTCGTCAGCGCTGAACAAACAAAAGAGGCGCGAGACAGACGATTTGGCGAGGGCGATGGCGCATCGGAGAGTGTGGATCGCGCCTCGCGCAGGTCATCGGATTAAAAGCACTTTCGATAGCGTGTGCACACAAGGCTCATTGCGAGGAAACTCTTCAGATTGGATGTGATATATTAGGGATAATCCCAAGTAAGCTCCGGCCCAGTTTCAGTAGATACGGAATTGAGTTGTAACCAAACTAAGAGCAAAATTTCATTATATTCGGAATAAACCGGTAGATTCCTACGAGAAAACACATATACCAACCTCTTCCTTTATATGAGAGAAATTAACATTTTGAAAAAAGTAGCCTCGTTATTCCAGTCCCCTTAGAATAGATGTTACAAACTTCTAGGAAATGATGAAATCGAAACGAATACATAAATCAATTAGCCCCATTTTCCCAGGCATTTCCGTGAAAACTGCATTGCAGTACCTTTAACTGTTCAAAAACTGCGGGAGGTGCTAAAGTTACGTGACTCATTCTGTTTTTATTTATTTATTTATTTTGCTCGCGAGTAGACAGGCCATCTTGGACCACGCAGGCCATGCACTTGCACGGCCTCAGTACCATTTTATCGCGTTGCAAGTCTTGCATGTAACTCTTCAGGGGATTCAGCATTAGGCTGAATCCGATTTTTATACCCCAGGGTTGTTAGTTCTGGGGATGGAAGATGAAATGATGATGATAATGAAGGATGAATCGACGGCACACACAAACAGACATACACAAACACTCTCATGCCCGAGGCGGGACTCGAACCCGCGATCCTTCCGTCCGAGATCGCCACGGCACTTCTACCTTAGCGATTTCGGCTTTCCGGACTGGCATTCTCTATATTATTATTATTATTATTATTATTATTATTATTATTATTATTATTATTATTAATATTATTATTATTATTATTATTATTATTATTATCATCATCGATATTCGTTGGGTTTTTATTTGTCAAGACACATGTTTCATCGCAATTTAGAAATATATTTTTATTATTACTGCTATTGTCTCCTGCGTGTATGTGAGCCTGCGGGGGCTGACGCTATGAAAGCGAGCTGCTTCTGGGCCCCCGCAAAGGCGTCGCCCTGGATTGAGACACGATGCGCCGGCGTCCTCATTCCGTGACAAATGCAAACTCCGCCGCGTGCGGCGCGTACTGGCACGATTTGCGTTAGGGGATTACACATTATGTGCAGAAAGATACAAATAAACACATTTGTTCGGCTCAAGGGGTTGGAACACGTCCAAATTCCACAGCGCTTTCCGATACTGTTCTCCAAAACTGTTCTTCATTATATGAGCGAGAAATATGTTAGTGTAATCTTTTGACTAATCGAATACGAATGAAAAGAAACTATTGTGATTTTTCTTCGGAGATAAGGTGTAGCACATGCGCTTATTAAAATGAAAATTTAATAGGCGTTTATATACTATGCCTCTATTGTTTTTTGAACTGCGAAGTAGCTGTTGTTTTGAAAACATTTCGAGAAAAGCGTTTTATATATTAAGAAGTATATTCAAGTAAGAACGAATTATTTCGTATCGGTAGGCCACTATTGGCCATTATTTCATAATTGCATTTAATACGTCATTGGACGCACGTAGAACATGTCAGTACTTTTTGAAATATTTTTCAGGTGCACTGCAGGAAGCATTGTACTGCAATTTGCGACTTTTTTCTTCACGCTGTGAGATTCATGACGCTTCCTTTAGTGTTGCTTATCGGAATGACGGTCACAATGTCGGTCAAAATGTATGTACGGAATTGTTCAGCTATAGAATATTTGGTCACATGAGTAGGTTCAATAGATGAGTGACATTCTTCAGACTAATTTACTCTGAACTGTCGATGGACTACGAGAAATATAGCATAATTATTTTTTTATTGTCGACAGAACTGGAAATTTTCGAAACATCATTGAATTCAAAATTCAGAAAAGTTATGGTAAATCATGAAGAAAGTCTAAGCAATGGCTATGTTTATTCAGCAAAGCAGCTATAGGCTTCAGATGTATTGTGAAAACTTGTTATTCGGTTGTCACAGAAGATTTCGTAATTTTAGTTGTTCTTTTTTAATTTGAAAGTGCTCATTTGGGGCTACTAATGAGAAATGAATGTATCCACTAAATGTTCTATGAGTTCTGAACTATTTGCTATGAGCATGAACTCTTTGAAACCCAAAATTTGGGAATCTATCTTTCTTAGCTATTGGATTGGTAAACAGAAATATTTAAAATTCATTTTTTTATGGAAAATTACTTCTTTTGACCTCACCAATATCGATTTCCACAAGATTTCTTCCGTGGTTTCTCCGATCAACACCAGAGGAATGCCGGAGCAGTACCGTACCAAACGGGCCACGGACCGCGCGCGATCTGTCTTTCCTCTTCCTTGTCCTATCCTCTCCCTTTACACACACACACACGCACTTACACCAACATGCACTACACTACCACATATTTGGGGAGACGGGTCGGGAGCTTAGAGCTCGTCCCGGCTGGGGCGGTGCCCCGCTGGTGGGAGAGTCCTGGTTCGGGGGAAAACCCCACTAGCCGACGGTAGGTCGGCGCCGGATCTCGCCATCCAGCGGGGCAAGATCACCGCAATCTCCCGAGAAAAGAACATGCGCTACACTTACGGGACTAATGACCAAAGCAGTTGACGTGCCCGGAAACACGAAAAAATCAATCAATCAATCACAAGATTTCTTCAGTACCCACCAATTTGATCCTTCTCCGTTAAGGAATATGTATAGACTGCGGCGTGAATGAACAGCCAAAGAGAATCGGGATATTTTAGTTTGTGTGAGAGGAAATTTGTATTATGAAGACATGAAATTTGGAAAGAAAATATTCGTTGGCGTTCTGTCAGATGAGCGTCGTCGGACGCCTTGAGCAACGGAGCCAATCACGTGATGTTCCCCTCGCAGAAATGGATGTTTGTGTGTGTGATGTGCAGGGGCGATCGCGGCGTCGCGAGGTTGTCGTGGAATCGCCCACCGCCGGCGGGTGTTTCCAGGCGCTTCGCCTCCGAGCAAACAGGCCCCGTTGGCGCATGCGCGACCCCCTTCCTCTATCTTATCGCCCATGGCACAGGCGCCCCGCGTGCTCCGCATGGCTCGCTCGCAGACGACGGCGCGGGAGAGAGAGAGAGAGAGAGAAAGAGAGAAAGAAAGAGAGAGAAAAACTCGGATAGAAACTGTGCACCTCACATTGGACATTCGTGGGTCCAACTCTAAGAATTGCTTGAGGTCTTTACTATACTTTGATTTTTCTTTAGTGGCCGATGACAGTTAGGTCATTGTTACATCTCCTGCCTTATATAATTATTATTTTTTAATTCATTCACGAATGTCCTCAACAGAGCTCGTAGCCTCAGAAATGTGCTTACCACTGTTAAAAAGATTCATTTTATTATGCACGAGGTGTAACAATGACCTAATTGTCATCGGGCACTAGAAAAATCGAAGTATGAGTCGCTGTTCACAACATCTAAAAGAATAACCGCCTTGGGTGGCTCGGGGCATCAACTGATGCTACTGCAGCGCCTCTGAACGGGACGTCATAGGTTTCGAGGCCCGAAACTGGCAGGATTTTTGCTCGCTAGTACGCTGGCACGCTAGTTGCTTTGCTAGGTCGAGTTCAGTCGCTGAGGAGAATTCTTGAGGCCGGTTGCTCTGATCGGGGGCGTGGGACCTTTCCTTCCTCTTCCTTGTCCTATCCTCACCTCTTACTTCCGCGCACACACACACACACATTTACGTTCGCTACACTGTCACACGTTAGGAGACCAGTCGAACCCTGCCGGGGAGGTGCCTCGCTGGTGAGAGAACCTCGTCGGGGAAAACCCCGTTAGCCGACCGTAGGTCGGCGCCGGATCTCGCCAATCAGCGGGAGAAGATAGCCGCCACCTCCCGGATTAAAACATCTACTACACTTACGGAACTAACGACCCTAACCGTTGACGCTCACGGAATCTCTAATCAATCACAAAGAAAGTTGACAATTTTCACAGCGCAATCTTCTCTAAAGGAAGCAAGAAAGAAAGAAAGAAACAAGTTTTTCACTTTACTGGGCCAATTAAGAGGAATACGGAGCAGGGAGTCGTGGGAATGGTAACAACCCTCTCTCACGTTAAAGCGACTGCGAGCTGCAGTAACGGGTCTTGCAGGGCAGCGACGCTCCATTAATTTCCTATAGTTGAAATTATTACGAAAGGACACAAAGGAGAGTCGATTTGTATTCTAGAATGCAATCCTGTAAATAACAAAATGAAGGAGTTAATTGTTTCGTAATATTTCTTTTCTCATTGCACCGTCTGTTGTACTTCTCAACACCCTCTGCTCCGCATTATGGCCTTCATAAAAGTCCAGAAATAATATTTGTCTGCCTGGTCCTGGAGGGTTCCGCGACTAAAATTTCCCGAACTCCCATGTTTTGAATATTAGGTAATACTATTTGAAGCAATGTGGAGTGATATATTTCGCTGCTGTCCCTATCCATTACTGGTTGCTTTACGTTCCCCATCCATTACTGGTTACTTTACGTTCCAAGGAAGCGGGCGAAATTATGTCGCCGTTTCATTGCTCCCCGTTACATTCATTACTCTCCATTACATTCATTAATCTCAGCCGAAATAATGTCACCTATACTCTGACAAACTAGAAACTAAAGGTGCTAGAATAGTACATACTTTCTCGCGTTATTTTCAACTTTTGCAATTTTCGAAAATGCAGTGTTGAACGAAAATCAGAATGCAGATTTTCAATCGTACTTGGCTCTACCCGAGGACAAAGATTACTAAAACAAATTGAGCTATTTTTGAGAAACTTTAGAAAATGTTCATTTAGTTCATTGCACCACTTCATGTAATGTAGCCCCAAAATCAGAATATCCGTTTGTAATTAAAATCGATAGGTGATTATGCATTTTAAAGAAAATCATCTGAACAGTTTAGGCGCTAGCGTTGACCACATGCAGACGATATTTTAATATCAAGGACCCACAAAATGCGAATTCTGACTACACAACGTGTTAGAGAAAGTTATTTGCTACTTACCGGAACAAGATTCATCCACTTTCTGCCACCGGTTTTTCGCACAGCATTGCAATACTTTTTCTTTACGTAAGTACTACATAGTATGGCGAGAAAGTAGCCATGTTTGAGAAATTCTTGAAACTGTTGTTGAGGCTTCATATAAAGAGCGCTTAAAAATCAATCGATGGGGAAATATCAATTTGAGAGAAAATCGTCTTAGGCGCTAGCATTGTTCAGAGAAGGGCAGCCGGACAAATCTTTTGCCATAAACCACCTTTTCGGTATTAAACACCCACAAAACTTGAATTTTGACTTCGTAACGTGTTAGAAGGCATACAGGAGGAATTACCCACTTTTTTCGGTGTCAGGAGCAAACAAAAGAACTTACACCTTTTTCGCTGCAATGTGCCAGTGCCAGAGGTAGACAATTTTGGACCTGGGGCAATGCTGAAACGTCGCCTTCCTCTCCTTCAAAAGAAATTGAAAATGTGAAACTTGTATCAAGAAACTAAACGAGTTATTTTATTTCAGCAAATAACTAAAATTACAACGCTTAAAATAGAAAAAAGTTTTTGGAAATAAATTTTAAATCATAGTTCTAAGTAAAAATGTGTATTGATCAAATCTTACAATTTCTACAGTGAGCATAAATGCTAAAAAAAGGTTGCGTTTAGTTAGATTTTAATAAGATTACTTTTTAAATACATGAAATAATAAATATGAATTTCAGTACAACCTATTTTAATGTTAGCGTCATTTGATTCATTTCATATAGTCCTATCTTACTATAACTATTTAAGATGAAAAATTAATTGAAAATTGTATGAAAAATCATACTTCTGTACCGCGATTTATAAAATTACGATAACTATTTTCTGGCGTTCTAATTTCTTTTTCAAATTTTTTATGAAATGTTTCCGTCGGATCGTGTGCAAACGCGTGTGATGGTATGTTTTACGAGAGGAAGTGAATACTGTGCTCTTTGACATTCTTCAGGAGTGTGTAGGTGTTCATTGAAGCTGCCTGTGATCTTTTTTATTTATTCCCTAATTTTATTTTGAACAAAAAAAACATTAAAAAATAAATCTGAACTGAATCGGCGTCAGAAAACGTCGAAGTTGACGTTCCAGTTGAAGAACGTTGGTGTAGGCTGACAGTGCTGGCAGCCATTGGAGAGGAAGATAGACGAGTGGAGAGGAAGGGAATATTCAATTGCCGCCTCCAACGCCCTGGCCTTGCTCTGTCGTGCTCTGTTGGCCGGGGGCAGAACTTCGCTCATGTCGTCAGGGCGTCGCTCCTTTGTTTCTGCCGCAACAATAGGCGCCTCGTGTCTGTTGTTTGGACGCCGCATTACAGTGGTTCATTCCCCTTAGTGCACGGTCTCTCTTTTACGGCTGCAGAGCGTCCGGAAAGGCGAAAGCGGAAGTTGTAATATCGCGCAGATGTTTATCGCCGATGTATCATTTATGTAAGTTCACCCGGAGACTTCGATGACCCTGTTGGGAGGTTATAATGTAGAAAGAAGTGAATGAAATTTTTAATTTGTATAACTTTGCTCAGAGTCGATTTTACTATTGCAAACGAAATGCAAAAAACACCTATGTCTTGTATCTCAATAACATTTTTTGTGGGTATTATTGTTTGTTGTTTTTTTTTTGTGCATTGAGTGTTCTAAATAGTGGTGAGACTAGTTTCAATTCAGATTTGAAGCGACCATCAAAATCTAAAAATTCGCAACAATTTTCGCCGTTGAGTTCACGTAAACGTCTATAAAGTAATTACCACATTTTTTAAAATTTAGTATATAAAGATGAAAGGACACGAATCTATGGCCTTATAAATATTTCGAATGTGCAATAATATAGAAACGTCGTGAATTGTAGTTGGAATCCGAAGATAACTATACTAATGAAAGTGAATTCAGGGACATGTAACCAACATCGCTACCACAAAAAGTAGTGTATGAATATACAAAAATATTTAAAGGCTCTTCTATAGGATTGTCGCAGTGTCCCAGAAAACTTTTGTAAAGATTAATATAACACATGTGCGAAAAATAAATAATTTAAATAATATGCAGGTAGATGCACCACGGTCGTTATTTTTCACCTGTCGCTAAGAGCAGATTCATACATTCCGCCAGAGGCCACTAGTGGTGCATAAGGTAAACATTTTTAATATAATAGCAATGTATTGTAAAATAAATTGAAAGATAGTTATATTAGTGTTTTATTAAAATTTGAACCAATTACATTATTCTTCTGTATTTCATTTAAAAACGTTAACGTTATTTTAGTTGAAGAACATTTTTTTTCTGATTTCATTAAAATAATAACTAAATTTGACTTAAACACGTAATTTAATAAATAAAATTTAACAAGTCAGAAAATTGAGAATGATTCGCATTTTTGTGATAGATTTTCTTAAAATAAGTTACTACACGATTCATGTAATTTACAAATTAAAAATTAACGATTTTATGCCTTTTACTCATTATTAAAAACGTGTGAAAAATTAATCGATTAATAGTGTACGATTAACCGATGTATAACAATCTAATAAAAATAATAATCGATTAGCTATTAATGGATTATTCTTTAATAACCGCCAATCCCCAGAGGCGAGGCGAGGCGAGGCGAGGCGTCCTCCGCTCGTGCGGTCGGCGTGGCGTGGCGTGGCGTGGCATAGAATGGCGAGCCTGCTGCGCACACTCCAACACACGCGGCGGGCGGGCGGGCGGGAGGGGGGAATGGTAGCAGGTGGAGGGGAGAGCTGTCGGGAGGGGAGGCAGGAAGAAGACGCGAGCTCGGCGTTAAAGAACTTAGCTGCGGGCAAAGAGGCTCCAAGGCTGTTGACACGAGCGACCCACACACCCACCGACTGACTGACTGCCTGCCTGCGCTCGCCGGCTGCGCCAAGGTCGCGGAGACCGCCAGAGTTCCGAATCGATAGACCGTGAGTCGCGCGCGAAGGACGCCAGCCAGACTCGCCGTCGCCGCTGCCGCCGCGTCAGGCCGGCCCGCGCCAGTGTGCAGTTGCGCTCGCGCGCTCGCCCACAGCGGAGCCCGGTGTGGCATTGTTTGCGAACAGTTGAGCGCCGTGTGACTGTTGTGACCGTCTGCTGTTTCGCGTCGAGCTGGAGGAAAGCTGCAGCCATGTTTGGCGATCCGCACGTGTTGTACCTGAAGCATCAGGTGTGTATTTTGTTGTTGTTTTGTGTGAAGTACGTGTTTGTGTACGTTAGCGTTATTTTGGGTACGTGACTTACTGCTATGTTGCAACTGTCGGGTTCGTGTGTGAGGTTTACGATCGAATCGCGAGCTTACAGTATCAACGGCGTGAAATGGCGGATGTGGTTGGGACGAAATGCTGGTTGTAAACCGGATTTTACGCCGTTGCCTCTGCGCGGTCCCGGATGACACCCAGTAATGCCAACAGCTGCGCACAATGTGTTCATTGTTCTGGATAGGGCTCGTCGTGTGTGTTGACTTGGTGCCAAGAACAGCTGATCTCCAGTGTTGCCAACACAGGCGACGCGTTGTAATGTTGGAGTGCGTGTGCGTGGCATTCCAACCTGCCCCGCGTGTGGCTTTGGCTGGCGGTAGCTTTGAAGCAGTTCTTAGCCGGGGCAACGCACTGGCTGTTGCTTGGCCGCGAGGGCGAGCTGGCGCGGTGCCAGTCGAAGGGAATCGGCGTGGGTGTCCGGTGAAAAGGCCGCTTGCGGGGGGGTTTCTCGCTATCGATCGTCGGAGGGTGATACGACCGCCACGTGGAGAGAATTCCTACTGGAGCACAGGTTGGTTCACGACACTGTCAGAAATGTCTGCATTCCTTTTAATGTAAAACTATATGAATGTAATTTTCATGAACGTAAATTAAATTAAATTTAATATAAATGCACAGTAACTTTAATGTACATATACATTAAATTTAATGTACACAAGTTAACAGTCGTACATAAAATCTACATTGATTTTAATTTAATTATTAAATTTAATGTACAGGTACATTAATATCCTTTTAAAGTACGAGGTACATTAAAATTCATGTATAGTCCTACATTAATTAGATATTAAATTTAATATAATTTCTGACAGTGTATATCAGAGGTTCACTATACCCGATGATGTCAAAAGTAAATGGAATTCCTCCACTATTATTGTTTTCATTAATATAAAGGTACTGAAAAATTCATTATCAGCACGAACTAAAAATTTCAATACTTTTATTTTTCCTTAAAAATGTCGATTATTTCAATTGTTTGCTTCGTGCATTTTTCATTTGTAATTTCTCTTCATCTTTCTTTAGATATTTTCCATACTTGATTCTGCATTGGCCTCCGTCTCTAAGTATCGATTAATTAACTTAATAACATAAGATATCCAATTAATTTCCTGGACTTATTTCGTACGTTCACTATAGCCGAGGTTCGGGTTCACTATAACCGAATCTTATGCTTATTTGCAATGTAAGTGAACTGAGTTAAGTTCGCTATAACCGAGGGTTCACTATATCCGTGTTCACTATTCTCGGAGTCGACTGTATTATCCGCGCACGCTTTCTTGAGCCCAGGCTCGGTTTAACGCACGGCCCCTAATATTAAAGGGCCCTAGATAGTTCTTTAAAAAATATTTAATACATTTTAAAAAAATGAAAAGCCGTATAAAAGAGTGAGTTAGGATTAAACTAAACGCAAAAACTTCCCATAATGGAGTGATGTATAGCGCATCGTTATTTGTAATATGGAATGTTATATGTTGTTGCGAGAATGTCGATCAGTGTTGTGAGAATGGTTGATGCAAGAATGTTTCTGTGATGAGTAGTTTAGTCTTATTAACAAAACTTGTCTTAAAGTGGGGGAGATCGGTGAAAGTAAGAATAAGGGCCCCCAAATTAACGTAGGCCCAAGGGCTCACAAAACTGTTCAACGGCATTTTTTCATTATCTTATTGATCCACTTCATAAATGAATAAGTCTTTGTTCTTATCCCATTTCAGAAATGTAATTGTTTTATACACGAATTTCTCCTAACATATTCCTTTCAGAACCGTGAGCTCCCAAACAGAAAAATGCTGCCGTTAGTTTTTTAAATTGAATTTTATTTTTTGCATTTCTCAATTTTTTCTGTAAATTTTTTAGTTGTTTACAAATATTAAATGCTATTTGATACATTTACATTATTTAACATTTTTGGAGTTTCATAATAAATACAATGTCACTAAAGTCTAATAAACAAACATTCTCTTCGAGGCCAAATTGTATTTTACAACATAAAGGCAGTGCTTTCCGACCCGTGCGCATCGGGGATTGGGAGGTGGCGAGTTCGATCAGCTCGAGGTGCCACAAAATGACTGGGTGGTAGGTCGTGGGAGAGTTGGAGGGCCTTGGCGAATCGAGTGCTCTGGGAGCAATTACAGGCGAATGCCGTGATGTCATCGTGTTGTTGGCTTCAGTCGACTTTCTTTTTGTTCATTTCTCTTTCTTATTGCAGATTCCGACAGGCTTTCGCGATTTCGGCGTGGTTGACATTTCGCAATGGGCAGCGTAGCGCATCAAATCGTGAGGGTATCTCGCGCCGTACATGCGATCAGTGCGTCCACCTATTAATGGAATGTTATCTGCAGATAGGGTTCTTGTTTGCTAAAGGTCCGGATTATCAAAGGGAAAACTGGAAATTTGGACTTCAGAAAATAGGATTGTAATATTTTTGTGAAAAATATTGGTAGAAATAATAGGTTTTTGAAGTCACTCAAAATTGTGAACTAATTTAATTAATTATATTAAAAATTGAATTATGTTAAATTATGGATAATTACAAGAAATGTATTTCATATTAATGGACAACTTCTTTGCTTTAGTAGAGGACACGGGGCGTGAAAGGTAACTTCTGCAAAAGACTATCGTGAGCCAAATATCCAGTGACGTACCGCCACATGGGAGAAATGTGTACCCTTGCCAGCCGCTCTGGTTGCAGTGCCCAAGTCAGCTCGTTACCTTGACGTGACCGATCTAAAGCAACCTTAGAAGCCGTGGAACGCATGGCCCTGACAGCGCGCTCTAGGCCTATTCTTGCTGAGAGGAACAACGAGTTGAACCCGAAGAGCCCTCTGCCAGATGCTCAATTGACCGCGCGAGTTGAGACTTGCGTGGGCGTGTCACTCAAACTCCCAACCGACAGGGGAAATGCACTAATGGTTGCTTGGTAGCTCCTTGTCGCTCATTCTCCAAACTTGGAGTGACCTTCCGTTCCACTTTCTGGGCCGTCTGAAGAGCTTGATGTTGCACGATACGTCGCGTTTTGTTATCAAACCGGAAATGTTATTTCGTGTTTGACGTCGGTGCTATAAAAAGGGAACAGAAGGCTGTACTATCTTGATAAAACATTAAGCCTAGGGTTTGCTACCCAAGAAGAGTTGCATACGGAGAAGTGAAAGTTTGCATGAATGACACTTTAATGAAGATACTGAGTAATCCCTGACAACATCGATATATTGAAAAGTAGATAAGAAAGGCAAACGCTGATAATTAAAGTGTGCGAGGAGCCTGTCCAATTGATTTACGTTCCCGACAGATAAAATCCGTCGCTGATGCGTTAAGCGTTAGTGATCAGATGATGTTGGTCAATTACTCAATTGGAACTAACCCTCACAGGCCATGTGGCCGTGTGTGCTTGTCTTCGAGGCTACGGTCATCAACGAGGAACCTTGATATTGACTGCCGTTCAAGAACATCGATGTGTATCTGAAAGTGTTTTAGGAGTCACGTGGTGCTTGATACTATGGACTACATTGAAAATTCAACCTTGACAGTTTCGTAAGCGCACGTGCCAAAAAATATACTGTTTACATTTATTCCACGCGCAGAATCGTGGTATGACAAAATGTAGGCGGTTCCGATAATGGCTTAGTTGGTTCAGGACTTCAATTGATGTCACTGCAGTGCCTCTGATCGTGAGGTCCTAAGGTTGGACGCTAGCTACATAGCTAGGGCGAATTCAGTCGTCTGGAGGAGAATTCTAGCGGCCGGATGCTCTGATCGGTAGTTTTCTGTGGTTTCTCTGATCAACACCAGGCGAATGCCGGAGCAGTACCCTAACAAACGGGCCACGGACCGCGCACGATCTTTCCTTCTTCTTCCTTGTCCTATCCTCTCCCCTTACACACACACACACACACACACACACACACACACACACACACACACACACACACACTGCACATGCACTACACTACCACACGTGTTGGGAGATCAGTCGGGTTGTTAAGAGCTTGTCCTGGCTGGGGAGGTGCCTCGCTGCTTGGAGATACGTGGTTGGGGGAAAATAGGTCAACGCCGGATCTCGCCACCCAGAGTGAGAAGATTACCGCCATAAAACATGCACTACACTTACGAGACTAATAACCGTAGCAGTCGACGCGCCCTGAATCTCTAATCAATGTATCAACAAAATATAGAGGTGAATGGCAATATATATTTGTAAATCCTCTTACGTTCAGAAGTCACGAGATAAAAACGATCAAAATAGCACCAAATTAAAAAATTTAAAAAAACGCATAGCAAGTAAACATTCCTCTAGTGTCGACTTTAAGAACTCGAATATTTTAAGTTTAATAATTTGGTAACTGACTGGCACTATGTCCGTGTTACAAAGGTTCATCTCGTGTACTTCATCGATCCAATTAAAAATGGTGCTCATTAGAAGGAGGAAGCGAAGAAGGTGATGATGATGATATTGAGAAGTATAACGTTAAATCTTTTTCTCTTACGTAGCTACTTATTAAATAGATTTAATCTGTGCACGTGTAGTAAATGCAATAATTAAACAACAATATTTATAATATATCTACAGAAGTCCACTATGCTATTTTGTAGAATACTTAATTCAGGTACTTGTTTTCAAATTCATTAGAACTCCGTTGTAAGGGAACTTCTCTTCAATGGGACATTTTTAGTTCTTTCGAGTTCCCATGCACAAATGGGGTTTCTTAGCGTTTCCCACTTATAAGAGTCCCTGCCTAAAAGAGCAAGATGTCCTATAAATCTGTTGGTTCTATTCTGTTTTACTTCAGCTTGAGAATGTGTTTTTCTTCCCTTGAACTGATAGCAATGCATTGTCTTCAAAATAACTGCGTAATAAGGTAAAATAATGACTATTTTGAACGAAAGTGGAAAGCAAATTGTCTGTACCTATATAACTGTTTACATCTTCGACTCGTACGTGTAGATGGTTATATTGCTTCATTTTTGAGTCTTCTTCAGATGCAAATTCATTACTTCCCTTGAAAGATTATCTTAATGGGGAATCTGATAAACATTTCGAAGTCAGGACGGACATCCTCCAGAAACACAAGCAACACAATCTCTTCCTTAGTTTTGACATGCAAGACGTGGCCTTTACAACTGCTCGAGTGAGACTGATTACATGAGCTTCCAATGACAGTTGGGTTTATTTGAACCAGGAAGAACGTCATGATTTCTGAATCATCATTGATCCAGTAATAAATTAATTCAAAAGAAAAAGAACTGTGACCGAAATGAGCAGTTTCCCTCTTCAAATGTAGTATGCCAATGCCATCGATGTGCGCACAAGTCGATTTCAATTCTCGTAACACACGGCTATTCTCGGAATATACGGCGAGTCACGTTCTTCGAAACTTGTGAGAGAAGTTCCAGGTGCTCTGCAGGATGGTCAGTAAGTGGAAAGACTCCCTGTACCCGTTCTGTGACGGTGATTAACCGTCACGGCTTTGCTAATTGCCCCACCCCCCACCCCGACCGTTCGTTGGTTCACTTCCGTTCGGCACACATTTTACTCTTGTTTTTTTTTTTTTTAAATAAGTATTAATTTTTGCAGTTTTGTTGTATCGCAGTGGCAATCTTTGTATTTACTCGTAAAATATTAAGAGTTTCCTTTAGAAAGAAGTTTGAGCTTTGAACAGAAGCAAAATTCATATTTTTTGCCTTTAAAAGAAAGAAAGTGGATCTTAAATGTGTTATTATCAATTTTATTTAGAATAGATACTAATATTTAAACCTTGAAATTAATGGAACGAACGCTTCTCTGCAGTAATTCGTTCATTTCATTTTCTTGCATCGCACTCTGCGTTGCATTGTGTCGTGTAATCCTGTAGGTGTATTTGTATACGTACGGTACGTTTTTCGAATAATCCGAACATTTCCGAATCCGAACATACCACATCCCCAATTAGTTTGGTATACCGGGGTTCTTCTGTAATGAGACAAACGCGATGTCCTGCAAATGTCGAACATTTGGGTCCTTAAAAAACAAGAGATTGTAATTAGCGTTTGTGGTGCTTTACATTTTTAAGTGAAGGTGGGGTGCCGGATTTCTTTGCCATAGTTTCCTTCAACTTCTATGAGTACGTACAGATCTTGGTCAATAAACATTTGAACTGCATTTTTGTACATGTTCAACTCTGGGTTTGCAGGGAATAGCGATTGTATTCGTATTGTTCCTGAATGTGTAAACCTCTTTCATTTCATTAATATTCGAGAAGAAATACTGAACGACAAGAAACAATGGTTTGGGGATTTTCAGTTTTCCATAGAGTGAAAATGAAAAACTTTTTTCAATTTCCAGCGCCTCCTTGAGTTTGATGTGTACTCAAGGGTTCAGCTAGTAATGTCATAATTTGACCATGCATCCACTGAGTGTGGCGTCATTGATTCAATATGACACCATTTGTGAATATGAACCGCGGGTTTCGACAGATTGCATGCGATTCTCCTGTTGCAGTTAGTTATCAACAGAGTTGTGTTCTCTTGACGATTAGTTTTATTAAAGGCTCCGGAAATGTCGTTCCTCGGCGCTGAAGGTCAAAACATAACGTGTGACCTCGCGTTCGCTCACTCCACAAAATGTGGGTAATTCACAACGAAGTGTATGGCGCTGAAAAAGTGCATCTTGCACATTATGAAAGCACATTTCCGAAACTAGAAAGTTGCATCTGAAGAAGACTCAAAAATGAAGCAATATATCCATCTACCCGTACGAGTCAAAGATGTAAACAGAGTTATATAGGTACAGACAATTTGCTTTCCACTTTCGTTCAAAATAGTCATTATATTACCTTATTACGCAGTTAATTTGAAGACAATGCATTGCTATCAGTTCAAGGGAAGAAAAATACATTCTCAAGCTGAAGTAAAACAGAATAGAACCAACAGATTTATAGGACATCTTGCTCTTTTAGGCAGGAACTCTTATAAGAGGAAATGCCAAGAACCCCCATTTATGCATGGGAACTCCAAACAACTAAAAATATCCCGTTTAAGCGATATTCCCTTATAACGGTAATTGACAACGACGTTTAAGATGCTGAAAATGTGTATTAAAAGTAGAGATCGTGTATCAGCTTACTTTTCAAAAGTTGTTAATATTGGTCAACCCTGTCCGAACAGCGATGAATGGCGAATGAACTTCAAATTCATGTAAAACATATAAGTCTTATCCAAGTGTCTACGAACCCTAAAGTCGACTCCAAATGTTGCACTTGCGACGATGTGAAGAAGCAACGCAAGTTCTTTGCTTTACGGCCAAAGCTGTTACACGCTCGATTAACTTCAGCGATATGAACTGTTGACCATGGATTGAATAAGTTCGTGTTGCGTCACTGAAATTTTAACGAGCTAATCGTCATCTGTGGAACTTAGCGTGATACCCTAACCTCATTTCGTTTTGTTGTTTCCGAACGACCCTGTCGTTAAACTTCCTCCAACTATTGAAGACTAACCTCGTATTTCGGAAACTTAGTGGCGCTCAGGGACCTGTCCCAGGGAGGAGTGTGTGATCAAAGCCAGACAATCGACTCTGGGTTACATTTGATCGGTTTTTTTCGGTTATCGTGGGGTCCTGTGCAGTAATATCGTTTAACATCAGTAGAATTGAGACTTGCAATTGGAGATGGAACACTTTAATCCCGCGAATTTCGGAACAAATTCAATATTAACGTTTACCATCCTTCAAATCTTTCTATTACTCAGTTATTTCTTTAAAATCCTTCATTGTACCAATTTTTCAGGTATTTTTAACATAGAGATTATTAACGTGGTGATTTTTCTTTTGGTGGTAATTTGATTTAATTTTGATATAAAGTAATGCGTGATGTAGGACGGCGAACTGCTTCTGGGAGGCTCAAGATATTCATTTCGCAACCCTGAAACACTAATACGAACCATTGGACTTCATTACGAAAGAGGTACCTGCTGGTTCCAAGTATATTCAAATAATAATTGAATATATACGTTTAAAAATATCCTAGGGTGGTGAAATGAAGAATAAGACCTATCTTCCGAATGAGTGCTTAGATTTGCAATACAAACTCTGTCCTGTTAAATGATTTCCTGTTGAAACCCTTATCGCAAGAAGCAAAGAAATTTTTAATGAGGATATTTTGGATCTAGCAACTATCGCATCAGAATTATTAGTTATTTGCTGACCCCTCCGAAGCGGGCGGGTCGAGAAATTGTTTCCAGACGCGTCAAATTCAATGCTCATTGGTCCCGTTCGTGTAGTGAATGTTTTGTCGCGGGATGTGGCGGGGATCGCCCTTGCTGCATGATGAGATGTGGCGCCGACCTACCCGTTGGCGTGGACTCTCCCACCAGCGGGGCACCGCCCCAGCCGGGACGAGCTCTAAGTCTCCCGGGATAAGTGGTAGTGTAGTGCATGTTTGTGTGTGTGTGTGTGTGTGTGTAAGGGGAGAGGATACGACAAGGAAGAGGAAGGACAGATCGCGAGCGGTCTGTGGCCCGTTTGTTAGGGTACTGCTGGTGTTGATCGGAGAAAGCACGAAAATCTCCCGATCAGAGCAGGTAGATGATAGAATCCTCCTGGAAACAGCGACTGAATTCGACCTATCTGAAGAGCTAGTGTCGAAAATCGTGTCACACCGCCGGGGCTGGAACCCTAGAACCTCCCGCTCAGAGGCGCTGCAGTGACTGAGGTATCGCTGACTCAGAGCCAACTCAGCCGGTACGAGGTAGGTAGTTAGTTAGTTTGTTCTGTCTGTAGTAAAGTGTTAGTATCTTGTATTTAAGGTCGCATTATCTGCGATGCCATAAGCGACTACCATTGATTTAACGTTAGGGGGTAACTGAGTACGGAATGAAGTGATAGGGTGAAAGGACGAACACGAATCCAGCCATGCCCGAGGCGGGACTGGAACCAGAGATGGCTACGGCACTAGTGTCTTAGTGATGTCGTTCACCCGAAGGGGCGAGCGAGTGTTCATTGTTTGAAAAGCAAGGCGGCGAGTGGGAGGAGGGGGCGGGGGCGTCCGCTTTCCAAAGGAATCGCCGGTGCAAGGCGCCCGTCGCGGGGCGTCGGGGAGAAACGCCCGCGGCAGATTCCGAGCGATAGGCGGCTCAGCGCCCCGGCACACCTGCCTCTCAACCGTCTTTCCAACATGCTTAAAACAAAATGTCACAAGATTGTCATCAGGACCCCCGCGATAACGTACAGTTAGTAATAAGCCACTTCTGCATCTACAAATTGATTAAAACCAATAAGATTTTCACTAATTAATCAATCAATCAATTGAACATGTTCTGTCTCCTATAAAAGTTAGGATGCTCACCTGCCTCTCCTGTAAGAGTGAGAATGATTAACTGCCTCTCCTGTAAAAGTGAGGATGCTCAACCGCCTCTCCTGTAAAAGTGAGGATGCTCACCTGCCTCTCCTGTAAGAGTGAGAATGATTAACTGCCTCTCCTGTAAGAGTGCGGATGGTTAACTGCCTCTCCTGTAAAAGTGAGGATGCTCAACCGCCTCTCCTGTAAAAGTGAGGATGCTCACCTGCCTCTCCTGTAAGAGTGAGAATGATTAACTGCCTCTCCTGTAAGAGTGCGGATGGTTAACTGCCTCTCCTGTAAAAGTGAGGATGCTCAACCGCCTCTCCTGTAAAAGTGAGGATGCTCACCTGCCTCTCCTGTAAGAGTGAGAATGATTAACTGCCTCTCCTGTAAGAGTGAGAATGATTAACTGCCTCTCCTGTAAGAGTGCGGATGGTTAACTGCCTCTCCTGTAAAAGTGAGGATGCTCAACCGCCTCTCCTGTAAAAGTGAGGATGCTCACCCGCCTCTCCTGTAAGAGTGAGAGTGCTCTGTTGGAGCGAGTGCGTGGTACGGAAGCGCCCGTGAAGAATGAAAGTGCGGACACGCTCTACACAGCACCGGAGAAAGGGACGCCATGGACCCGGAAAGAAAATTCGAAATGTGAAACTCCTATCAAGAAACTATGAGTTTTTTTTATTTACAAAAAAGTAACAAAAAATGTAAAAAAGTTATTTCTACTACATGAAATACAATTTAGTGATTACATATAAAATAATTCTTTTGATTGTCTTAAAACATAAGGTATTGAAAACAATTTATTAACAGACAATCACAACTTGTAAATAATATAAAAATACCACGTTTAAGCAAGAAACATTTTTTAAAAAATATATTTTAAATAATGCTTTCACATAAAAGTATTTATTGGTCAAATAATACAATTTCCACGGTGATCTTAAAGCGCTAAAAGAAATTGCGTTTAACTAAACTATCGTTTAATAAAATCATGTGTTGTTCAGCACATGAAATAATAATATGAATTTCAGTGGAACCTATTATAATGTTAGCGTCATTTGATTCATTTTCGAGTCCTGCCGTATAAAAAATGTCTATAATTAAATGTTTAAGGTAAAAACTTAATTGAAAATTGCATGAAATATCAGACTACTGTATCGGGACTTACAAAATTACGATAACGATTTTCTCGAGTTCTAATTTCTTTTCAAATTTTTTACTATTTTTTCCCTTCAGTCCGACCATCGGTACCCGGGCTGTCGCCCGATCTGAGGGGGCTCAGGGCCTCACTTGATGTCACTGCACTGTGTCTGACCGGACGATATTTAAAACATCTCAATAATTGTAGAGTAAAAAACATCAAAGGGAGGAAAAGCCTAGCCATGCCGCTTGTTCCCACTAGTTTTTGAAAGTGGTAGCCTTGAAATGGGCTGACCTGTCTATGAGTTTGCCCGACTTGTCTTCAAAATGAGACTCGCGTATTTCGTGGGCTTTTCGTTACGTTCGTATTTAGTATAGAAATTATGTATTATACGTAGTAGATTATTATCTACAATAATTCTGTCGAGATACATTCGGGATTGATAAGAACAATTGAATTTTCTGCAGCAGAATGTAGAATCAGTCCAGCAATCTAGAGTATTGTTCAATCAAGATGATTGGTTATTTCCGCCTTAACAGTGTAAAAAATAATAAAATTAGTGATAGGATCACATGTTTATTATTTAAATTTTGATGATTTCCCATTGTGATTACTAGATATTCTTATATAGCGTTGTTTTGATGCAAAAGTGGTATGACTAAAAAAAGCTTTTTTTTCATGACATCATTTGAAAGTTCAATTTCACATATCAATTACGGGGTTGCAACAACAATGTATCTGGTCTCTCACGGTACATTTCAAGGGCGGGTATTCCAAAATAAATGCAGTATGCCACTGGCAAACACCTTATTTCTTAGAAATAATTTATTGGCAACTTTTGTGTTTTGGTGTTGTAGCAGATGAATGATATTTTCATCTCGGGCGGTCTGGACGTGCACGGGGGAGAGATGTTTGGTGCAAGATGCCAGAGTGTAGCCTTTTGTGTAATGTTAAAACGAACAAAGAGTGTGCTGCTGGGAGTTTTGTTTGCGCCTCTTCGCCTTGCACCTTTCCGCCTGCGCCCGCTGGTTCCTGCACACACACACGCGCGCGCGCACACACTCACACACACACACACACACACACACACACACACACACACACACACACACACACACAAGCGCGAGTCGCCCTTGGCGCGCTCCTCCCAGCGCCCTCTCGCCTCGTCCTCGTTCACCGGAGAGCAGCGGCGCAGGCGGCGGAGGCTCTAACCCGGAGGGCCTTCGGTTCGATGGATTGATTGATTTTTTCGTGTTTCCGGGCGCGTCAACTGCTTTGGTCATTAGTCCCGTTAGTGTAGTGCATGTTTTATTCTCGGAAGATGGCAGTGATCTTCCCCCGCTGGATGGCGAGATCCGGCGCCGACCTACCGTCGGCTAGTGGGGTTTCCCCTTCACCAGGACTCTCCCACCATCGGGGCACAGCCCCAGCCGGGACAGGCTCTAAGCTCCCGATCGCTCTCCCGGAATATGTGGTAATGTATTGCATGTTAGTGTGTGTGTGTAAGGGGAGAGGATAGGACAAGGAAGAGGAAGGAAAGATCGCGCGCGGTCCGTGGCCCGTTTGGTAGGGTACTGCTCCGGCATTCGCCTGGGTTGATCGGAGAAACCACGGAAAACTACCGATCAGAGCAGCCGGCCGCTAGAATTCTCCTCCAGACAGCGACTGAATTCGACCTAGCCGAAAAGCTAGTGTCGAAAATCCTCCCGCCGTGTGGAGTGGGAACCTAGGACCTCCCGGTCAGAGGCGCTGCAGTGGCATCAGTTGATGCACTGAGCTACCGCTCCCGGTCCTTCGGTTCGAGAGGCAGCGTTTTACTCACGAGCTAGGTCGAATTCAGCCGCTGCCGCCAGCAGAATTCTACCGGCTGCTCTGATCGGTAGTTTTCCGTGGTTTCTCCGATCAACACCAGGCAAATGCCGGAGCAGCACCCTAAGAAACGGGCTACGGACCGCGCGCGATCTTTTTTACCACTTCCGTGTCCTATCCCCTCTCCTTACACACACTTACATTAACATGCACTACACTTCCGCACATGCCGGGATCTTAGAGCTTGTCCCGGCTGGGGCGGTGCCCTGCTGCTGGGAGATTCCTGGTTGGGGAAAACCCCGCTAGGTCGGCGGCGGATCTCGCCGTCCTGCAGGGGAAGATCACCGCCCCCCGAGGAGAAAAACTAGAACTTCACCCTCGGAATCCTACGTGCCCGGAATCGCTAAAGCATGACTCATTAGGGGCTGTACTGTTAGATTTGAAGGGTTCTGGAACACATTGTCCTATGCCATTTCAGTCGGGGTAGTTGTATGCGAAATGTGTCTACAACGTAACAGTAATGAAAATGACAAACTTGACTGTATCTCTGTGCCACTCGTGAGACTTGATTGTTAACGGAGGCAGCCTGGTCGGACGAGGGCCTGAGGAGCCCCTCGCCCTCAGAGAACTGCGTCCTCGCGGTTGCCCTTCTCTGCTTCGTCAGCAGAGGCGAGGACGCCGCATGTCATTACAGCAGCGACAAACCACTTTCTGCCTCTAGGATGATGATAGGGCACGGAGTGCATAGGAGGATCTCGATGCCGCGGAATGCAAAGGAAACGGGAGTACCCCGAGAAAACCCCCTTTGTCAGCCACGAATGGCAAGTGGACGCCGGGCGCCAGCGCTGGAAGGCGAACTGCGTAACCACTACGCCACGGGTCGCACTCGCTTCACGATAATAAAATCTCCCATTTTTGCCGAGTGTGACTGTGGGATCGCGAGGTCTTGAGAACTTCCTCGCAGAACAAAGCCTTGCTCGCGCCTTCAACGTAGTGGGAGGCGGCGATAATAGGGAGTAAAACGGTTCAAGTATATTTTAGACAATGTTTGTCAACTAAATGTGAATCATTTCTATGTGTACTGGCCGACCAGGAGTCCCAATTTCTTTTTGCATCAATATGTGTCAAAAACTGCTCACATGAATGATCAGACAATACCCCCATCCTTCCGTGACAATTCAATATGCTCGTGAACTTTCGCCGGGACATATCTTTTTCGTGGCACTGGCACCTCCTTGCATTCTACTTTTTCTCTCTGTATAGCTTACCGTATTTTTTCCGCAGAAGAAGAGAATGAACACGAAACCTGTACGGTGTCCATGGCTCCATCATTGCAATGGATTTGCCGGAATTCGGTTTCTCGCTGTAAGAAATGCGACTTTGTTCCTCAGACCAATTAAGAATCGAAATCTTTTCTCATCCCGCTACAACTATGATCTCTATTCCATCAAGTCTGTCCGTATGCAGTCTATTTAATTGGAATCTAGCTAGAGTTCCTCAAAGTGAAATCCAGACCTGCAATAACTAACATGTCGAAGCATACGACTATGTTAAGGATATTGTCCAAAAATGTTATTTTAAACGTGCTGTAATTTTTAATGCAGTATATAGTGCAATCGATATATTTCTTGAGTGCGAGGCGTAGAGAGGATGCATAAATTTTGAAACTAGTTATCAAATCTTAACAGTTGGTACTGTACTTCCCCCAGTAACGGGAAGGTGTCAAACTGATGTCATTCGGCCTTCGAGAGAAGTATTGCTTGATCACGAGGCTTCGGATTTTTGAGAAGGAAAGAATATATAATATTACCAAGTACATTTTCCCCCCATAAATTAGAGATGACGGAAGTACCATATTGTTTGTCCCAGAGCTGACTCACTCGAATGATGCGAGTTTTCTGTTGAACTTCTCGCGCGTTGTCGAAGCCAAAGAACCGATGGATGAGTGACGGCAAACGTTGCAGCCACAGGCCTTTGAACTAGCTTTCCAGCTAGGTCGAATTCAGTCGCTGTCTGGAGGAGACTTCTAGCAGCCGGCTGCTCTGATCGTAATTTTCCGTAGTATCTCAGATCAACCCCTAGCAGCCGGCTGCTCTGATCGTAATTTTCCGTAGTATCTCAGATCAACCCCTGGTGAAACCCGGAGCAGTTCCCTAACAAATGGGTCGCGGATCGCGCGCGATCTTTCCTTCCTCTTCCTTGTCCTATCCTCACCCCTTATACACGTACACATCCCTACACTTCCTCCTGTATTTGGAGTCCGTTCGGGAGCTAGCTCATCCCGAGTGGGGCGGTGCTTCGCTGGGGAGGATACCTTGATGGGGGAAACCCAGCTAGCTGGAGAGAGGTCAGCGGCGGATCTCTCTTTCCACCGAGGGAGGACCTTTTCATGCATTACACTAACGGGACTAGGGGCATAGCAGTTGGCCCGCGCGGAGCACTCGCTCGAGGCCAGCGCTGGTTGGTGCGTGTCGGGTAAAAAACGCACGTAGCGTGAGAAAAACATCGAAATGCGCCATTACACCTCATAGCTTCCTCATCGTCAGTGTCAATGTGAGTGCGTGGAGTTGAACGAAGCGATGTGCATATGAGGTTGTTGTGTAACTAACCGAGGGTTCACAGTATTCCCCTCTCGTGCTGGGTTCCAAAGAAAAAGGTTCCTTTCTCATGTCATATTCCTCGAGTGTGGACGATGACGGGTTATGGTCATTGGTGGCGAAATCGCTTATTCGGAAGGGTCGAACATTACCAGTATTTCAATAATGTCGGCGAATTCAGTAATACAGTTTAAACTAGCGATGATACAACAGCACATACCTTCTCGCATGATTTATAACTTTTGCCATTTTCGAAAATTTATACAGTTCAACGAAAATGAGACCTTCGCTATTTTTAAGTGTCGTTTTCTCAAACCGTAGAAAAAAGTAAAGAAAAAATTTAAGACGTTTCAGAAAAACAATAATAAATTCCATTAACTTCAGGCAGATTTTGCCCGAAAACTCGTTTTACCAAAACAAATTCTATATGGCTTTTTTTATGAAATAAAAAATGTTTAAAACACATTTTTATTTAGGAAAAAAATGTGTATCATTACATTAGTATTGCATTTTTTGCTATGTTAATTTTGTGCAATTTTCGAAAATACAGATAGTTTGCCGAAAAAGGGTCCAACGCCACTTTTATTCCGTTTTTGACGTGGAAAAAATTACGGGAAAAAATTGCCATCCTGCGCGGGAAGGTCATCGCAATCTCCCGCCAAAAACGTGCACCACACTTACGGAACATCATCTTATCCGTCCACAACAAAAACCAAACGAACCTCCCGGAAACGTCAAAGGAACAACTTATGCCAGCTTATGTAGACTTTGTGCCGGCTACAAGCGCGCTTTCAATGTGTCCCGCGTTTGACATGATCGTTCCAAGTGTATACAGACAGCTCTGCGAAATCGCCTTGCTCCATTTTCCTTCGCCAATTGGACGAGTACCCCAGCGCACAAGTAGAAGTTGCTCGTGTGGAGGCGAGCGGCCGTCGAGAAGGGCCGGCCCCTGTGCACAGGATTTCTTTTCCCTGCTCCTCAAAATCAGAATTTTGGCGCTGACCACCTTACTACCTTCAGACGCACCCTACTAGCGGCGACAGGGATGAAACGGATCTTTACTTTATTTATTTATTTATTTATTTTACGTCAAAAAATAGTTCAAACTGCGTATGACGTGCTATGGGGAAAAATGAATTGTGTGCACATTTTCAAAATTCTGTGATCCCTACACTAAGTCATATACTACTTAAATTTTGAAAACAGGGAAAAAAAACCTCCCATGTAATAAAATATATTTTCAAGGATAAATAAGCAATACATTTTGGCTCTTATCCATGTTGTCCTTCGGAATAATACTTCCTGCCGCGACAACATGGAAACGATAATTTGAATAATTGTATTTCCCACTGAATTCTAGAAGACGTGCACAGAAAATGAAGTTACATTTATGTCCAGAAGCAAAACAAGGGGCAATCTCAGCATTTGCTCAATGGATCAGGGAAACTGGACGAAAACCTGATCGAGATGGGGGTCATTGACCCGGAGGCTGTAGTACAATACTTGTTACAGGTTGTTTATACACATTTATACAGTCCAAATGGTAAATGATGCATTATGTATCATTGTGAAAATTAATGTTACTTTTCTTGTGATGCTCAGTATAGTCTCTTATTGTATAGAAACAGTTATGCAGCAGAAACGATTTCACTTGGGATTTAAACTTTTCTATCGAATTTAATCGTTTAATGTCGTCTGGCAAAGTGTTGTAAAATAATGTACATGTATTGTATGTGAATTTTTTGTATTGAGCTGTTGATACTGTCACCTGATGAATATGAATTCTACGTCGAGTGTTATAGTAATAGACATCGGCATTTTCTGAAAATATATTCCCGCCCTTAAGCAAGTCATTTTTTACAAAAACAACTGATTCGTAAATAAACAGACAAGGTAATGGTAAAATTCCTAGATTAATGAAGATAGGCTTACATGAATCACGTGGGTGGGATTTGTTATTATTCGTACGATTCGTTTTTGTAATCTAAAAGTCTGGGAGCTATAAGATGTATTTCCCCAGAATATTATGCCATATCTCAGGCGGGAATGAACATTCGCGAAATATACACAACGAGCAGTATGAAGGCTGACTGAATTTGAAAGAATTCAATCTTGCAACATGAACTTACAGAAAAATATTAGCCGTCAATTTCTCAGAGAATGGTGTCCACTTTTAAGTTAATTTTTAATCTGATAATACCGAAAACTATGTAAAATATGGTTTCCGTTCAAACTTCGCTTCCGCTTCAAAGAAGAATTATTATGATTTTCATTGAAGCTACACAGAATAAAGTGAAGTACGTCGGACGACCGGCACCCTCCTTCGAGCAGGAATATTTACTTGCTTTAGATTGCGACGCAGAATAACTGCGTTAAGGGATTCTGTTCGGCTCTGGTGCTTCACGTGGAGATGCAACGATCGATGTTTAAAATTAAAATATCGATGTTTTGAAGTAGCGAGGTTTTAAAGCTAGAGAAGTAACATCTAATCGTAAATTCGTGAGCAACAAAATTTAATTAGACGCTGCTCCAGTTTATTAATTTATAATTTATATTTAAGTGCAAACAAAGTTAAAAAATGCCTCTCCATGTGCGAAATACGACAATAGCCGTAGAAAAAGCGAAGGCGTTCGGGTGATCTCGAACAAGTGATAGTCTGCTTGATGATGGTAATACAAGCAGCGTTTGTGTACATCGAACATACAAACTGATAGCAGTGGCGCCAGTTATTATTTCACGTTTTAACTTTTAAATTTTGATTATGGGGATTTTTTTGTTCACAAAACATCGAGCACGAAACATCGATGTGAAAAAACATGGGCACAATATAACTATATTACATAAGATCGATGTTTCAAAAATATCGACACGGACGCCGCCACCCTATCTTCACCCCACGCCTCCTGGTTGCCTCAGCGACCACCGAGTCTGGACTCTCTTCGCCGTCGAGCTCTTACGTAAGCAATTGATATTATTTGGCAAAGACCTTGAAACGCTTCACTTCACTTCACTTCGCGAAGCAGAAGGAGATGAGGACGGTAAGGAGGCGCCAAGACGCGACTCTCTGAGAACACTGCATGAAAACTAGCGTTGCAAAGCAGCACCTACTTTTTTTTTTTTTTTTTTTTTTTTTTTTTTTTGTTATTTAAGGTCGCATGAACATCTTAGGTCATTAGCGACCACTATTGCTGTTAACGGTATGGTAACTATGTGGATAAAACGATATGGTGATTGATGATAAGGGGTGAAAGGACGAACACAAATACAACCATGCCCGAGGCGGGACTCGAACCCGCGACCCTTCGGTCCGAGATCTCTACGACACTACTACCTTAGCGATCTCGGCCACCGGGCCGGCAGCACCTACTTTCTCGTTCGTATTTTCACGAAAAAGTACGCGAAAAGAGCTCGAATTTTAGAAAACTTGTACATGACCTTATTTCAAAATCTATCTTTAAGGAATAGATTTCATTGAGGGGAAAAATCTGTATCTTCATAATTGTAGTTGTAGGAAGACACCGAAAAATTGTTGAACTTTTGCAATTTTCGAAAAAACAGGGTTTTTAAGCAAATGAGGTCTGCACCATTCTATTAAACGCCCGTCGCACGTTGGCTCCGGTTGAGTCAGCTCGGAGCCACTGTCCCAGAAGCGCCTCTGACCGGGAGGTCCTAGGTTCGCCTCGCGACGGTGGCGGGATTCTCGACACTAGCTTTTCAGCTAGGGCGAATTCAGTCGCTGTCTGGAGGAGAATTCTAGCGACCGGCTGCTGTGATCGCTAGTTTCCCGTGATGTCTGCGATCAACACCAGGCGAATACCAGAGCAGTGCCCTAAAAACGGGCCACGGACCGTGCGCGATCTTCCCTTCCTCTCCTCTCACTGACACTACGATTTCGTGTACTATTCTATCACACATGTTGTGAGACCAGTCGGGAGTTTGGCTTGGTTTGGTTTTTTCGTGTTTCCGGGCGCGTCAACTGCTTTGGTTATTAGTCCCGTAAGTGTAGTGCATGTTGTTTATCTTTCTCGGGAGATGGCGGTGATCTTCCCCCGCTGGATGGCGAGATCCGGCGCCGGCCTACCGTCGGCTAGTGGGGTTTCCCCCTAACCAGGACTCTCCCACCAGCGGGGCACCGCCCCAGCTGAAACAAGCTCTAAGCTTCCGACTGGTCTCCCGGGATATGTGGTAGTGTAGTGCATGTTAGTGTAAGTGTGCGTGTGTGAGGGGAGAGAATAGGACAAGGAAGAGGAAGGAAAGATCGCGCGCGGTCCGTGGCCCGTTTGTTAGGGTACTGCTCCGGCATACGCCTGGTGTTGATCGGAGAAACCACGGAAAACTACCGATCAGAGCAGCCGGCCGCTAGAAGTCTCCTCCAGACAGCGACTGGATTCGACATAGCTGAAAAGCTAGTGTCGAAAATCCTGCCGCAGAGGGGAGTGGGAAGCTAGGTGAGGGGCGCTGCAGTGACATGAGTTGATGCACTGAGCTCCCGGCTGGGGCGGTGCGCCGTTGATGAGAGATGCACCAGTGATGAATTGCTGTCGCAGGTGCGCGAGAAGGAGCTGGAGCTGGAGCGCGACTTGGAGGAGACGCGCCCGCTGTCGGACGCCGCCGCCTACGACCGCCAGCTCGCCGTGCGCATGCGCGACAAGGCCTCGCGCCTGCAGGTGAGCACGCCTTTTAGTCCTTCTCTTCACTACACATCGGATGCTTAGGGAAATGGCTATTTTTTCTAGAGAACTTATTTAAAGGCTGATAATATATGTCCACGGATCATGACAAATGATGACATATGACGAAGTTTTAGCATGCTTATTTTTGCTTATTTTAGCATAAATGCATATTTTTTGCATAAATACCTTTTTTAGGACTTTTTTGTCTTTCATTTATTATATTTATATACAATGCTAAGATATCGGAAAATCGGCGATGGTCCAACGTGACCATTCATTACGAAACCTTCAATTCACGTCTTGAACTTTAAAATTACGAGAGAATTCCTGAAAATATACCAACTGATTTTTCTCCCTTTCCCTATTTCATAAATACCAGCCGTGATCTGAGAACATGGACGATTGACAATACACCGAGGAAACCGAAATTTTAAGTGGAAATAAATATAAATTACCAGGTTTCAGTGTTGCTAGTGTTGGACTGCTAAAATATATGCTGTCACATCGTTCAGATATCCTTGTTCGCATTCAAACTGATTTTGTCTCCCAGTCGTCGCAGATTTGAAATTGTGATCCTTGAAAAGTTACTGGTAATATGTAAATATTACTGGTTAATGGAAACTACTAAGAATAAAATGTAAAGAGTTGGAAATACGTAAATCTAGTTTTACATTAAAATATACGAACTGGTTTTGTGCATTTAAGTTTACAAAATAATATAGACAAAAAATACAATTTTTCCATTTTATTGTGTATGTAACTTATGACAGTGCCTTTTTTCTCCTTATTCTTGACTTTTTCAATGCCTTTCGCCAATCGCCTAAAAGACGATTTTTTAGTGCCTCAACATCCGATGTCTACTCATCACAATATTCTCCGTTTCTTCATTTGACTGGACAAGAACAAATACGTTTGTCAGAGTTAGTGAGAGAATGTCGCTTGTCAATGGCTCCAATGTTGTTTCTACTACAAAATTGCTGAAAATCGAAATGAAACGATGGCGTAGCCGAACACTTTAAATTTAAGAAAATTCATCAAAGCGGGAAGGGAATCCGAATGGCGGAAGCCCAGTGGCCACTCCCCCTCCGCTCACTACTCCTCACTTACTCCTCACACACTAAAAATGTGTTCAAACTGGAATAGTTTCAAGCCGAAATAAAATTTCCGTGAGCAGCTATTGAAACATTATTCAATAGAAAATACCTATTTTATGTCTTTTAGTATAATATTACAGTTCTTATTTTAAAAATTGTGAAAGTTTGATAACAGCGGTTTAATAATAAAAATAAATAAAATGTTTCATATAATTTAGCGGAAAAATAATATAACTGCCATATTGAAGATAATAAGGTGACCAGATACAGTATAAAACGGTTAATAAGAAATTCATAAAATGTGTCTTAAGGTACGTGTTAATTGAGACTTGGTGTTTCTTTTGCTGAATAAATTTGTTTAGGAGTATAATGAATAACGACTTCCCTGTAACGCTCAATTAAGCATCTTTGTTATCAAGGCAATAATTGTGTTGTAAGACCAAAAGTAAAGTAAGATTTTATCCTCGAGTCGAGGCCAAGAAAGAAGCCGAAATGAGTGGATAATATTTATGCAACGAGTGGTGTAAAAGTGACATTTTGTTTTGAGAGAAGGAAAGGTTAGGTCGGCCTCGTGGTGCGATCCTACGTGCTTACTGACCTTCGTTTTATTTTAATCCAAGCACGCAAGTCAACTCAAATTGATACTATGTTACATTAAGATCTGTTCAGAAGAAAGTATGTTGTTTTCTTTCTTGCATTACACTCTCATCTGAACATTTGAGCATCGTCTCTTGCAACAGTAGTTCTAAATATCGAACTTCAAGTGCGCTATCGATGTGATAAAAGTAACCGCTCGTGCTATTTTATTTTATTTTATTTATTTATTTTACGTCAAAAAAACAGTTAAAAACTGCGTATGACGTGCTATGGGGAAAAGTGAATTGTGTGCACATTTTCAAAATTCTGTGATCCCTACACTAAATCATATACTACTTAAATTTTGAATTTTTGAAAGGGAGAAAAAAAGAAAGAAAAAAAACTCCCATGTAATAAAATCTATTTTCAAGGATAAACAAGCAATAATTTTTGAATTTTGAAAGGAAAAAAAACAACAAAAAAACTCCCATGTAAAAAAAATCTATTTTCAAGGGTAAATAAGCAATAAATTTTGAATTTTGAAAGGGAGAAAAAAACAACAACAACAAAAAAAACTCCCATGTAATAAAATCTATTTTCAAAGATAATGCTAGTGCCTGTCTTAAAAATATTTTTCTCTCGAGTGCCATACATAATTTTATCCACTACTATTGCGTTGGTGAATGCGAGAAAGTGTAAATAAAATGCCTAAATATTGTACTGTACGCTCAAAAGAAAAAATCGTTGTTTTTCTATTTTCGTTGTGAAGGAAACTTGAACGAATCGACCCTATTTGATGTACATAAATTGTATTAGCGCAAATGAAAATCTTATCAGTGAATTGAAATAATATTATTCACTGGGGCTTTTTTTTAATTGTTTAGTGTTGTCTGTTGCCATGAACAACGAATGATGATGATAGATTGTATAATTGCAATGGATGAAGTAGTTTAAATTTCTTTTAGAGTGCGTTGTTGAATGGCTGGAATTGACGAAATTTAATTATGGAATAAACGACTTTAAATTTTGGAAGATGCCTTCATGTTACCTGCAAGTTATTTTGATCCGTGGATTTTCGCGGTGCAGGACAGTTGGCCGTCCCTAAGCGATACACTTGGCGCGCAGCTCGTTCCTCCACTTCCTAGCGCCCAGGAATAGTTACGAGGTCAGTGGGCGACGGGTCGGAGCGCGTGCAGTTCAGTTGATCACTCGCTCGCGAGGAACGCGGCTGTGCTTCGCCTCTTTTAAAAGGAAATAACAAACCTTTTTGTATTCCAGCATCATGAGCGACCTTTTGCGTTGCAAGAAATCGCTCATAAATGACATCTTACGGCACAGATGATGTATTTGCCGTTTGTGGCACCAATAATTGCGTCGATGTTAAATGCATCAGTGATTGTATAAAAACATCGATGTTTCGAAAGCCTCGACATTGACGTCGTGACCTTACCAACCTGGGCAAATGTCATGTTCACTGAAAAAAATGTCAGTATTTTATGCATAATTTTAAAACGCGTTTTCCATACTTCCGAAATTCAGTTTCATCGCTGGAAGTCAAGCTCGCACCCTTGTACTTAAATGACCATTAAAGTACTGGTCGAAACTTAAGTTCTTCCGAAGAAACGTTTCCTTGAAAATGTTAGTAAAACTGTAAATCTAGTTGTGTTGGAGAAGGACGCCATAAATATTTTCATTTCGAATAAAGGACAAAAAATAATTTTACAATTAAAATAGGTAAAAATTTAATTTCTCGCGCTGTTTTTCGCGCACTTGTTAATGCTGTCCTAAAAGTCGCTTGCGATGTTTTTTCACTTAATAATTGCGGATTTTTTTGGTACTTTTCATTCTTTTACCTTGGTGTCATGTTGCCATTGATTTCTGGCCATAAAAGTTTCCGTGAGAAGCTTGCACCATCTCTAAATCAATTTTTCCTCTTTGGTCTCCTTTACGAGTGCCTGTCGGTGCCTATCGATATTAAATTGTGGTATTTGTTTATGCTTTCGTAATTTACTGTACATAAATGGGTAGCTTATTTCCTTCCTTGAGTCAATTTTGACGTGTTTCTCTTAAATATTTCTTATCCAATAATTGTAATAACAAATTTTCGTTTTTCTTTTAAAGAAATGCTTTTATGTTCAGTAAGAGATTTGAAACTGCTTATGGTGATCCCTGGTCAGAGTGGCAGAACAGTAAGGAAAAATATCCCTCCGTTCCGCAAACAGGAACTTTAGTTTTTTTTAATTTTATTTAATTTTTTTTTCGGTTTCATTGCATTTGGAAATTTTGTTTAAAATTTGTTAAGCAACGTGTTTGAAACGCTTTGTGAACTAGTTTCTCTTAGAACGCCGCTCCGGGACGGGTGGACCGGAAACGAAGTGCTGTCGGGCGAACTCAGGCGGAAGTTGCAAGGAGGCGCTTGTGTGGCTGCTGGGCCCATGGGGTGACGTAACTGGAAACGCGGCCGGCGGAAACAAGTTGCTCCGTCCAAACTACGTGTTTATTACTCGTTGCGGTTCCTCATAAGAAAGTACGAGGTTCTCTAACTGGGGCGCGAGAAATTTTGAAAAGTCAATATTGTGTCAGTAAAACTCTCCTGAACACGTTTTCTTTAATTGTTAAACGTTTGTTTATAATCATCCTATTTGTTGTAAATTGTGTTTTATTTAATTTTAATGTTGTTTTCAAGGTCTTAAAACTGAAAAAATAAAAGAAGTTCAATAGCTTTGTGTTAAATTTTGTATTATCCTTATGGGTTTTTAATGAAAATATTTAAAAACATATAGCCAACATATAACAAAATAAATGTAGTGCATAAGTAAACCTCGTTAGCACGAACTCGCTAAACACGAATTTCGCCGTAACATGAACAAAGTTGGGTCCAGGCCAGTGATTACAGTAAAACGGTAATTTATAATAGTAAATTGTTCATTTATAATATGCGGATAACACGATTTTTTATAACACGAACTCAAATTATTTCGATCCGTTAAAATTCGCGTTAATGAGGGTTTATCGCCTAATACATTCTAAAGGGTTCGGTCGTATGGTACACGAAACGCTTAACCCTTTAACGCCTAACGTAATTTTGTGCGCACAGCGTTCGCCCATTGTCCTTGCAGTCCTTGTCGGGGCTGGCCAATCAACGTCGCCTCTACTCACTCGGCATCGAGCATTCGGGCGCCAAACGCCAAACCTAAGTGCTTAGGTGGCGTTTCGGAAGAAATGAAATTCCAAAATTCTCATTTGGGATCGCCGTACTTAAGGGGTTAATTCTGAAGTGAAGATCTCGCGCGTATTAAATATGAATTTCGAATATCTCGCGACTCTTTTTTTCCATATTGTCCCTCTAAAAAAAACTGTTAAGGCACATGTATGTAGGTAAATCTTTTTAAATGTGTTGGGCACTTAACGGTACAAAAAAAAACATTTCCAGTGTTATGTATTAGAAAAACATTATGCACCACTTTCAGATTGAAATTTACAGGCTATCAGTTTTCCACACAATTCTGAAAGAAGCAGCCAGCATTTACACAGACTATTCCACTCCTGAAATTAAAACCAATAGTGTTTAACTATACATGTAAAATACACCAATCAGGGCGATGTATTTCAATTTTCTTTTCTGTTTTTGTATCCAAATATCCTTACTGTCCCTCCCTACTGGCCGATAATAAGCTGCGACTCATCTTCCTTAGGCGACGATATGTATCGATTGCTTGTTGATGTGCAATGAACAGCTTGTGTACTACAACATAACCTCTTAGATTTTAACATTGTTTCAGTTAATTTCAATACTTGGCGCATCTTGGATCTCTTGGTACCTCCTCGCTTCGCGAGTTGGGGATTTATCGACCATTTCCAAAGCACTCGTAGTTTTACCTACGATGATAAATCCGTTCCTTCTCCATTAATTAATTATTGATTGATTGATTGTTCTTTTATATCGTTTAATGAGTGTCCTTACTCATCACTGATGAAGATGAAATGTCTCGTGTATGTAACAGATTATGTATTGAAGATAGTAAATTTGAAAGAGATACTTCGCCAACATTTCGATAAAGTGTGTTTGGGACTTCATAAATGAGTCGTTGTTAATATGGTGTGCGTTATCTAGACAATGAACTGAAGCGTCACATTATTATGAAAGGAGGGACTGGGTGTCGATGGAATTCTATTATGTAATTGTGATACAGGATTTGAATTGGGCCGACAGATAAACTGGAAACGCTTTAACAAAACCAAGATATAGTATAATGAATTAGTTTACATTTGCATTGTATAATTTTTTTTAAAAAAAGACTCAATATGCCTGTAACAAGTAATGTACTTCAGCTTCCGGGTCAATGACCCCCATCTCGATCGGGTTTTTGTCCAGTTTCCCTGATCCATTGAGCGAATGCTGAGATGGCCCCTTGATTTGCTTCTGGACGTAAATGTAGCTTCAATATGCCCACGTTTTGTTGAGCTTTCCTTTTGCTTGTAGTGGTAGTAGAGCTGAAGGTGAGTTTCTATTTTGTTAACAATACAGAAAAATCAAATCGGTTCGTTCCTTTACCATTAAAAATAAGTTTTCTATAATTCGGAAACGAAAATATCTTGTTTTTGAAATGTTAATCTCTCGCTTTTCTAAATTTATTATTATTATTATTATTATTATTATTATTATTATTATTATTCATCTTTCAACTATTAATAGTTAAATTGTTGGGAAGGGATTCTGAAACTCAAGAAAGCGTGCGCAGATGATTTTTCCCCTATACGTCACATACAGTTTTTGACTGTTTTTGACTAAATAGATAATAAATAATAAACGCATCGTTAAAACTATTATCTATTAAGTACACGTACAAACTACAAAGTAGTATACGTTTAAGCATTACAACATAGACTAACCGGATATTTATGAGCTAAGAAGAGGGGTTTTGGTTCATAATTGGTCCATTAAGTATTTATAGAAGTATTTATTTACCAACTCAAAGGACAATTATGCCGCAAGCGTTGGCACCAACCTGCGTGTCTATGTCGCTGACAATACGCTTTTGTACTGTCAACAAGATTGATTGCATATCAATAACTGAAAATAACTTAAAATACAATTAGTTTGCATTCAATTTCTCTTGTGTATCTATTAATCAATATATCTAATAATCACAACAAAATGTTTGAACAACCATCCTCTTAATTTATCAGTTACATTAACAAACTGTACATTCCCAGTTTTAACATTATTATCTGAAACATTAGGATCAACATTGTTATATATACATGTACACAAATATATACATTCACATGTACACATGCATATCGTATAAATACATACAACAAAAGAATTGTTAGGCAACAATGTTTTCCACATTTGGAATCAGCACGTCTCTACTAATTTTATCTAAAAAGAGTGGCGTGCTTAACATGCAGCATAAAGAGTCTGGTGAGCTCTGGTTGTCTCTAATAATATTACTAATTTCACAACTTTTGTACTAACTTGGACAGTGGAGATCTGAGTTGCAATTCTTTTTGGGCCATCATTGGGATAAAAATCTGTTTATTGAAATTAAATTAGAAAGCGCCCTTTCAACCACCTGAATGCCCTATCTTTGCCCCGCCTCACAGCGCGTTCTTTCCCACCGTGGGCATTCACACAAGAGGTGCAGGGCAGTCTCCTGGTCCCCACGCTCACAAACGGAGAGTCGACTTTCTGGTTGCATTTTAAATGACCAGCGCGCCCGTGCGAGAACAGTCACTGGTCCTAATACAAACTATTCTTTTTTAATGTTATAACCGAGCAGAGAAGTTCCCCGTGTAAGTCAGTCGCGTAGAATATCAAGTAATTAGTTTAATTTCACATATAGTTGCAGATTTTACCCGCTCTGAACAGGTGGGGTAGAATCGAAAAGCGTCGAATCAGCAAAAATGTAATATAACGTTCAAGAAGGTCTCATCCTATAGATTACGGTGTGAGAAACGTTTCTTTGATGCCTCTGGCCTCAAAAGTTTAGTTTTTAAGGCTCTACAACGCTTCCTTTAGGAGTTATTTAACGATATAGATTCAAAAATTCGGTCGAGTGTTGGGGGTGCATTTGACATGAATATTTATGTGCGTTTTTTAAACAAATCTTTCATATGTTTAAAGTCAATGTGCAATTCGTCACGTCTCCGTGAAATTCTCTTTCTTCAGAGACATTATTTATAAAGATTGGTTGCGTGTGAGAGCCGCAAAAGGCTCTCAATACTACTGAAATAATATAGGAGACGATTTTGCTCTAAAAGGACCATGTTCACTAATAACCTGGGCTATGAGCATTAAGTGTTTGAAAACTCATTGAGCTATTCAGAAGCGGGGTTGTAGTTTCACTAACAAGATCTTTAACTACCCTTCTTCGGAATTTCGCCGGCAACAAGTTAAGAAACCGTTGCATTTAGTGTGACTATTGTTTGTATGTTGGAATGTGAATGTTGTTGGTGCTGAATGTTAGAATGTGAGTGGTGCGTGTACGAGTGGCGGGGGATGGGGGGTGACGTCATGAGCCCTTTGGGGACCGCCCCGCCCCGCGCCTGCAATTTACTAGAACTGGAATAAACATCTAGTTCCCGGTCTGCGGGCCCGCGTCTGGGATTTTCCGGATTAAATAAGTTTTTTTTACTTTCTCGCTACGGAGTAGAGAGAAAGTCATGTAATGCTGCGCGAAAAAACGGCGAACTTTTGGCGGAAAAACTCTTATTACAGGGCCCTTGGAACGAAAAAGTAGATAAATCCAGTTGCTAAATTTAGAAAGAAAATCCTCTCCCGCGTGATAAAGCCCGAATCCGTTTTGTGCGTCCTTGAAACCGAAATGGAATGACGGCAAAACGTCTTGTCTGTGTCTACCTGCCTGTGTCTGCGTCTCTCTGTATCCGTTCGTGAACAATGCTAGCTGCTAAACCGTTCTGCCGATTTTTTTCAAAATTGATATTGGCCAATTGATCGGCTGATGTCCCGGCCCCTTGAATTTGACAATAGCCGACCTAGGTGTATGTTGAGTGCTGTTATACATCGTGCTGACTAGAAAAGTGCATGAAAATTCAATCCTTCGAGGCATTATTCACAGAAATAGCTAAAGCTTTATTATTGGCCATGCCTTTCATTGTAAATTAAGGAGAGTACTTGGAATAGAAATCAATATTTTGACATGAAAAATGTATCAAAAGCTATTCAAAATCATCTCAAAAGACCAGTGATATCATTTCAGATGTGATTTTTTTTTACTTGCTTTCGATTTCGTTTTGACTTGCTTTCGACTTCGTTTTGACTTGCTTTTGACTTCGTTTTGACTTGCATTTGACTTCGTTTCGACTTGCATTTAACTTCGTTTTGACTTGCATTTGACTTCGTTTTGACTTGCATTTGACTTCGTTTCGACTTGCATTTGACTTCGTTTCGACTTGCATTTGACTTCGTTTCGACTTGCTTTTGACTTCGTTTCGACTTGCTTTTGACTTCGTTGGTTTGGACTTGCTTTTGCCTTGGTTTGGACTTGCTTTTGCCTTGGTTTGGACTTGCTTTTGCCTTGATTTTGCCTTGACTGAAGTGCTGTGTTTGCGTTTAGCGTCCGCTGACGCGCTACCTGCCGATCCGCGGCGCGGGGCTGGACCTGCGCGCGCACGTGGAGTCTGCGGGCCACCAGGTGGAGCTGTGCCCGCACGTGGCGCTGGACGCGGCGTCGTGCCGCGGGCCGCTGCACAAGCTGGGCTCGCGCTTCCACCACTGGAACAAGCGCTGGTTCGTCTTCGACCGCTCCAAGCGCACGCTCATGTACTTCGCCGACCGCGCCGAGAAGAAGCCTCGCGGCGGCGCCTTCTTCCAGGTGAGGCGCCACGCCACGCCACGCCCCCCCCCCTACACACGCACACACGCCCACGCGCGCACGCCCACGCGCGCACGCCCACGCACACGCGCCCACGCGCGCACGCCCACGCGCGCGCGCCCACGCGCGTGCGCCCACACGCGCACACCCACACGCGCACACCCGCGCGCGCACGCTCACGCGCGCACACGCGCACACCCACACGCGCACACCCACACGCGCATCGCCACGCTGCCATACTGGTCGGGAGACCAGTCGCGGACTTACGGCTCGTCCCGACCCCTGCGATGCCCCGTTAGAAACCCGTTTGGTCGGCGCCGGATCTCGTCATCCAGAAGGGGGGGAAACACCGCCACCCCACGTGATAAAAGCGTGCGCTGTACATGCGGGACGAATGACCATAGCAGTTGACGCGCCGGGAAACCCGAAATAATCAATGAATGAATAGATGCAATGAATTTCCGGCTGCTCTGATCAATCGTGTGATGTTCCCTTGAAGCGGCGAGGCAGGAACCCTCTACCTTCTGCCCAGGCCACTCTCGCTGCGCTCCTTCCGCCCTCTAGCGGAGAAACAAGGTGACGACAGGCGATTGGAATTTTCTTCTTTTACATGCGGTTAATCTACAACATGGAACAACCAGCTTTATTTTCTCTTCGAAGGAACACTTACAAGGGATATTTTCGCCCTTAAAAAATCCACCGCTTTGATCTGGTTTGATCCCGCAAACAGAGGTACATACGCCAACCACCGAAGGTCACCGAAAACCAACATGATGGATACTTTCTCCGATGAATACCAGGCGAATGCACGAGCAGTACCCTATAACAAAAGGACCATTTACTGAACACCGTATCAACTCTCTCTTCCTATCCTCTGTCTTTACCTAAACACACTGACACTTACATCTACTACATGACCACATATCCGAAGACTAGTCAAGAGCTTCAACGTCTTGTCTCGGAGTTAGATAAGCAAAAAAATTGGGCAGAAACCTTCAAATGTTACGAATGAACCAAATGAAATCTGTCAGGAAAGCTTTAAATGGGGCCATTGTGAATAAATTTTAATATATCATCTCAAGACCTTGTTCTGATGTGAATCTGAGGTACATTTAGACCATTGTATGTGCTGTTATTGAGCAAAACTAATTTAGATTCCTCTAACATAACTTTCTTTGTTAACTTTTGAAGTATTGAACAATATCACTCGCATTCAGTTTCAAAAATTCATTATTTTCCTCTCTTCTGTAAGAAAAATCAATGATTGCAACTTCACCTGCCTCCTCTCTTCTGTGCATGTTTTAAAGAAATCTTCATTGAAAAATAATGTTCCAATGGAATCCTAGGTACCAAGGACTCTGAGCAATATTTTTAACCAAGAAATAATAAAATTATGAAGGAAGTGTGTGAAAAAATAGGCAAGTTTTGATTTGAATGATCTTATTGGAATAGTTTCTATAAAGTTGAAAAATAGACAGCAGATAATCTTATCCAAACCAGCTGGGAATAGTATTTTGCTACTTCACTGTGTAAAATTAAGCTGACTCCAGTAACGTATAGTCTTAAAACTTTGAATGCAATTAAAACTATTGCTTTGTATTGGAAATTATTTTTTTGAAATCATAACAATATTGTAATATGTAGTGTTTTGATATCCTTGAGAAATATAATTTTTATTATTTAAATTAATTTAATATAGTATATTAATTAATGTAAAGGAAACATTGTACAAACACTATAGTATATTAAATGTTTATGTTATTTAAAATAATTTATTTGTATGCAGCAATTAAAGTTTAAACTGAATCAAAATAAATTTTTTCACTAAATCAGTATAAAATTCTTTAAATATAGTCCCATGCTAGTGCCACTATAACTACTTATTAATATTGCATTTTGAGTGTGTGTTATTTTATCTTCTTTTGAAGTTGTATACCATAGTCATTAAAACAAATTACATGTTATGTTTCAGTCCATTGAAGAAGTGTACGTTGATCACCTCAACTCGGTGAAGTCTCCCAACCCTCAGCTGACGTTTGTGGTGAAGACAGTTGAACGCACTTATCACCTGATGGCCCCCAGTGCAGAAGCAATGCGCATTTGGGTGGATGTGATCTTCACTGGAGCAGAAGGATACCAAGAGTTTGATGCAGGGACATAGGGACACGCCTCGCGCCCGCAGGGTGCATTCCGCTCAGACGCGGAACCCTGCGAGGCGGAGGCACTGTTGCCAAATTATACTTGTGTCGAGGCTCCTCCTTTCACCCTTAAATTTGGGGAGGACCGGTACGTGTAACTGACGAAGTGTGATGTGGAAGTAAAGAGGAGTTTGCACAGAACTCCTACCACAAGCTAAGAAAACACCTCGAATGTACCAAATATTGATGAGGTGCATAGCCATGTAGATGTTATTTATACAAAAAGCTCTGAATTATCAGTTTGTAGCTGCTACATATAATGCAGGATATGTTTTCTTCTTACAAGAATGTGATGTGATACGGTAGATTTATATGGTCTAATATACCAGTCCAAAGGCACTTATTTGTTGTGTCTGGACTCTGAAAGACTGAATCTCGTCCCTCAGCCTGCCCTCAGTGTGGGGTGCCAACTGCTGCGAACACCAATTTACAAGGCCAACAATTCACTTCAAGCACATGTCATTTTGGAGTTCCATGGTTTTACTGAGAAACTGGGAAAGATATGTGTAGGTTATATCTTTTTAGAAAGCAAGAGACTTTCATCAACAACGAATATATTTAATCATGCCTTTATTTGGTCTAATGACTTTTGACTACATTTTTGTAGCAGTCGCATCTGGATTTATTGGTTGAATGTGGTACCTTACACTGAGCAAAAATTCATAAATATCGCATCTGTCCATAACGCAGAATTGGTAACACAAACCCCTCCAATGTGTATTACATCTGTCCATTTAATCTCAATGTTTTTGTGATGTTTTTAAGGCTTCTAATTCAAACTCTGCTTAATGCAGCTGTTTTGCAATTTGTGTGTTCAAGTTTCAACATCCTTCATCACAGGGTACATTTGCACAGTGCCTTGATGTTGTTAAGAGAAGGAGCAAACGACGTATGGCCTTGCAGTTTATTTAGCTGTTGTCTGGGTTGCCAAACATGGTCAGCATTGGAGGTTTGTTGGAGGCAGGTGTGTGAGGATTTTATTGTTCACGGCATTTTGCTGTGTTGATGTATGGATCTTGTTGTGAAAGTGCCTTTCATATGTGTAATGGAAGCTAAAAATAACATGTAACCACTGTATTTGTTGTTTTATTTCTTACCCTTTTACCAGTTTTTAAATAAGTATATAATTAGAATAATGACAATCTATTTATTGTTATTATTCATGGAGAATTTTCCATTCATGGCTCTGATTAGTCTAAAACATAAGAGTCAAGGATTCTTAACCATTTTTGTCTCCCACTTCCCCTGAAAATTAATGTAACATTCACCCTTTATCCCTTTAAAATGTAGGTAGTGCATTCAAATTTATGAAATTCTATCTTTCGGGAAAATTAATTGGCCCAGTGTTGGCTGTTTTGCAATTAAATAATCATGATTGTTTCATGTAGAGTTACTGTGTGTATGCTCTTCATTATATTTTCATGAATGGTCATTAGTATAAAAGTCAAAATCTGATACAGGAATTTATTACAATAAATGAAGGAAATTTCAATGCACGAAAAATTATGAATGACAATAATAACAGCTTTTGTTTTAATTAGTATATTAATTTTTATTCTTTTTAAATATTGTGCAAATGTCTGTGATATTTTTTTTGATGAGGATAACATTTACTTTACTGTATCTAAATTGACTTGAGGAAAACCTTTATAAAAAAAAGAAAATAGAAAGCTATGAAGGAGTCACACTGCCCTATTAAATACTTTGCATCTCTCCTGGGGAGGTAATGGGTTAAAAATTCCTGACTTATGTACTATCACACACTTTTTCTTGATAGGGCAGGAAAGACTTGGCCCATGACGCAGCTCGTGCAAACCTACTACCTGATATTTTGTAACTTTCATTGTTCTGGCTAACTGCATAAGTTCATACAGAGTTTCTTGTCATGTGGACTTTATTCTAAGAATACTACCAGAGAAACCAAAAGGGGTTGTTTAGAAAAAACAAACTTAAGCTTTGCAATGCAGAGTGCTAGGGGAACAATAAAATGTGAGAACACTTAGACGATGTGCTCTCATAAAGGCTGCTGTTCCCTGTGAAATCTGTGATTACAAATGATCCAAGTTAATAGTCGCCTATCCTGCCTCTCTACACCCACATGCACTTGCAAAAAAAAAAAGGGAAAGAACAAAAAAGGCCAGAATCAAGAAAATCATTGTGACTAGTACAGTCGTTTTGTATTAATTGTAATTATTAAAGAATTCTTTGTTTATTGGGAAAACAATCTAATAATATCACTTCAAATTTGAGATTTGTTTTGTAGAATATTTCTCTTTAAAAAGTAAGAATTTCATTTAAATTGTATTTATGAAAATTAAACTAATTTTTTTTAAAATTTGTTAAAAAGCACTGAATGTTCCCCCAGCAAGTCTTGCAAATCTGTTTTATGTATCATTAAATAATATAGAATGTTGTAAATTAAAATTTTGTAACATGTGATAATATACCTCTATTCATATCATAAGATGATATTTCCATAATGTGATTTTTAACGCCCAAATTGACTTACAAATATTGTTGGCTCAAGGATGATTCATTATACAATTGATCTTACGTATAAATAATAGTTACTAAAGAAACAAGTTTGATATAGACACCTTAATGAAATGAGTAATGTATTGACCTAATTTTCAATATGACATTAAAATAAATGTGATTCGTTCAAACTTTTATCTATGACGATTCTACTAGTTGTTTTTCAATGAATACTTTAAAATGCTTATATTGTAACTTTTGATTTGTTTCATTACTACTGCATTATATCTAAACTTAGTGCCATCTCTATGAATGATTGAATGTCTGAATTCTATAGGTGGGCTGTGAGGTCCTGCAGAATTCTTCTTTTGCACTGTAATGTCACCACGCAATAAAGTATTTTTGCGCTGTGACACCACCTTCTTTCTTTTGTTATGTGTTATTGTGACTTTATTAGGCAACTAGTGCTATAATAAATTCATGAGAACACTAGTGCTCTAATGAAGTTTTGTATAGTTACAGGATTGTGCTAATATTATCAAATCGTCATAGATAAAATATATTTAGTGAACCCTCATCTATGTCGATCACTGGTTCATTGGTCCAATAGTGTCCAATTATGAGAAGTCAAGGATACAGGCAGACATTGTCCTGAATATTCATCCATTTCAAAAATAAATGGTATGTTATTGGGGAGTGCAGATGGATTTAATTATATGTGGCTTAATTTTCTGAAGAGATTCTGTGGCCACAATCCCACACCTAATCAAATCATTTTTGATGCCTTTTGGGTTACTCCAGCCCAGTAGGTTCAGTAAGTTATGATAAGGGAGAAATAAGATATAACATATTGAGCCTGAAATGATTGAATGAAAAGCATGGAAAACGAGTGTAGTCTGTCAAAATGCACTGCTAACCATTTGCCCTCCTTAAATTCCACATGGATGGACTGTGTTTTATGAGTCGGTAGCTGCAGCAAAAATAGTGTATGAGTTTTGGTAATGCGGGGCTGATGCCTGAGTACTGCATGCAAGTAGTTCAGTAGGTTCAGTGAACTGTGATGAACTGAAACCAACCAGTAGTGTTATTAGTAAGTAGCATTGATACTACATTCATATTTTCTTCAAAAAAATCTTTCAAAATACACCTCAGTGTTTGTTTTCCATGACAAATTCTTAAGTTTAGTGAGTAAATCTGTGGAGTAAGGTGAAATCAGCAAACTACTTTCTGATAACTTCTCATCGTTCTCTTCCTCCTGCACTGAGATTTTACCATTTGGTTGAAAGCATGAAGTGATGGACAAATTATTTTGTTCTCTGTAATGAAACTGTAAATTTTGATTTCATATGATTTATGTCCTTCTGGATGATTTTCTTTCAATATAGTGTATGTAGTACATTTGAATTATCTGTGAAGAAGATACAAATTCAAATTTAGAAATGGACTTTTATAGTTCAATTGATGTGATTTCCAGTTTGACTGATAATATTGTTTTAGCTCAAACCTATTTATTAATTATAATAATGACATTTGTATAACATAATATTACAATTAAACGATATTTGCTAAAATTGTTTTCAGTGATTCACTTCCAAAAGATGTTTTGTTTGTCTACTTGTTTTAATATTGGCCTTAATATCAAATAAAATGGTCTACTGAAGTGATAATAAATTTGGGAATAGTAAACTTCATTTTGATTAAGATTTCTTTCTTTCATATTAAAATGTTTGGGATTACATATTTAATTTGCGATCAATTTTGTTTTGCCTTTTAAGTAGCTTTCATAATGAATGGATGATTTTTCATTTCTTCTAATATGGAGGACATAAAGATGCTTAGGATGCACGCTGCTGTCTCAGTGACACCATGTCAAAGGTGTAGCCAATATTTCAGTATTGTATAGTGGCCTTCCTCAGCGCCGAAATATGTTTGTCATATCAACCCTTGCAACAAACATTGGCAACATTGTCTTATAAATGGCGTCATCTGGCTGCCAAGAGATTCTAATTTCACCACAAAGTCTACGACTTTGCATAAAAATACTTTCTCCTGCCAGTTACAACTTATTTTAAGCACCGATTTTAACAGCAATTCTTACTTTTGGAGGCAATAAATTTTATGTGAATGATAGATACACAATGATTCGTAATCTGATGTGTGGATTGTCTTAAAACATTATTGGGAAAAACTGTTTTAGATATTCCATGCAAATACAGATGCCTTAAATTAAGATAGGTATGTTTATTTAATCTACATTCTCTATGGGATTTGGAGAATTTTTTATTTCAAGAAATTGTAAGTGGTTGTTAATTTCATTTTTACCTTGAAATTGTTCTTGAAAATGTGACATTGTGAAAACAGCATACAAGTTTCAGTTGACATTTCTCCTTTGTCTTACAGTCTCTGGTGGAATGTAGGTAAAAGTTAAATAATGTTTGCACATATGTATTACTATTTCATAAAAAAGTGTAAACATCACATTAAATTGTATAATTACATCATGCTAATATATTAAATGGACATTAATACCAAGAAGAGTTCTGCAGCATAAAAAACAGTACAACAGTTGTGTGAGGTTCTCCACATTTGAGAGGAAATGGCTTATCTTGTAAATGATGCACAATGATTTAGACATAAATGTGCAAAATGTTACCTAAAATGCAAAAACTTCCTTCTAATGTAAGTAATTCATGAAGGGCAAATTCTGTGAAATAGGTCTGTAATTGTCATTTCCTTAATCTGAGGCTTGCTCACACACACTGCTCATGTAAATTCTGTTCTGTTCTTCTTATGTTATTGAAGTGTTAGGAACATAATTCTGGCCAGATATAAAAGGGTCTCAACTTCTGGGATTGGAAGAAAAAATGAATATTATGTGAAAATTATTTAAATTGCTATATAGAACAAATATGAAATACATTTGTTTTGAAGATGAAATTGTTGTAGAGAGATTAGCTTACTGGATTTTTTTGTAGCTATTGTACACTACAGTCATTTCATAATCATACAAGATGACAATAACTTCTTTGCATTATTTCAGCAAGCTCCATTAAACTACCATGAATCCCAAACATGATAAGTAATATATAAAAAACATGAAGGCATTTCAGTTGTAACTGTAGGCATAGTAGAGGGACAGTAAGAAAATAGTTTTTACATCACTGACTTTTGATGACACAAATTTAGTAGTAATATTCTTGTTTGAATCAAAAATATGTTTTTCTAATAATGCTGCTTTTTTGTGCAGTTTTTGACTAAAACAAATATTTTGAAAAATCTATAATCCATTAACAGTTGGTGATTGGATAACATCCAACATAAAAATACTGTTGTTTGCTCGGAGTTGAAAACTTAATAAAGATTGAACAATAAATAAATTCATAGCAAGTAAGAACTAAATGGTAACTTTATTTTTCAAACTTCTCCAAAACTAGACTTATACATACTTTTCTCACACTGGCACATCATGACTAGAATTCATTAAAACATTATCTACAGAAAATTTTACTTAGAAAATAATTAAAAGTAGCATTCTCTTTACAAAACATTATTTGCAAATACTATTTACATTAATAACTACATTCATTATTTGTTTCATACATATATTTTTTATTTACATTTTTCTCAATTATCTAGTTTCAGATACGACTAAATTATCCAAGAATACTCAGATGTAGCAAAACTCTGTTATACAGAAGTATTATCAAGGAAGGAATCTTCATGGCCTAAATTACTCAGTATGATTAATAAAAAAATAAACAATTAATGAGGCTAGTGAATCATACCACGTAGCCTATTCAAGTTATTTTTTAACAAAATGTGGAAACTAAACAAGAAACAAAATCACTTCAATTCAAGATCACACTTATTTGAACATGTTCATCACATTTTAAGTAGAAGCAATATTAATAATGCATATTTCATTATAAAAGTGATGGAAATATTCACTTTCAGATTTTCATTAAATAAATTTGCTTTTAGTATGAAAAGATAACTGATTCACAAATTGCTAGGGGATAGGGGAAAATGAGAAATGAATATTCTCACAGTATTTTTTGTATTTCTAGATTTGTGTTAATGTGCTATGTTTAGAGTAAACTTTTAATAAAAGTTGGGAATAATCTCAAATGCTGTCTAGTACATTTTATCTCTAGTATTTGTGAATGTTTGTAGGTTATCTTTTTTTCTGTATACATTGATGATTTGTAAACACATTGAAAATTAAGCTAAGCAAGTACATAGAGAATTTAATATTGTTTTTTGATAATTATTTTAAATAACCTCAGTTACCACCAGTTACAGTTTAATTCTTTGTCCTATTTATTAAGGAAATAAATTAACCAGTCATTATCTATTATTTTGTTGTTTTTTTCACAATATAGATAAAAGTGTATACATTCATGTTTAGAAATATTAATTATTAATTCTTAACACATTTGTATACATAATGATGACTTGTGTGTTCAAAATTAAAATAAAAAATAGCATACTGTAGGCAATAACAAATGAGAAGTAAAAATATAGTTATATGAGTGTTGAATGGTGGAACCAAACATTCACCCAAGGGGATGTTTGCGAGTGTCATAAGATTTTACAAGAGGGTTAGAATTACCAGATTCTGCAAATGAATTTTTTGAAGAGCCCCTGTGTGAATCATTGAGTTTTACAATTTGCTTCTGGTCCTACTCTTGTCCATTTTTTTTCCAAGTTTAGCTTGCTTGCTAAGGGAGAAAACTCAGAACTTAAGATAATTGAGAAAACTGTATTTATTTCTTCTTTCTTACCCTAAATCACTTCTAACATTTCAATATATTTGATCACACTTAATTTTATTTTAAAACAAGAACTTGGGCATAAAAGATCATAACCTTTGAAGTTGTGATGTCTGTCATATTGTAATTTTTGGATCATGCATTAATTGCCCATGTTCTTATACTCAAATAGTTCAATTTATGACTCATTGATGCTCATCATGTTTATGAAACCCACTCAAACATCTGAAACTAACAAAATTCACCTCCTTATAACTTGGAAGTGTTTCTGTGGAGTTTCATGATTTACACCTAATCCATTCATCTGGTATCCTCGTGATGTTCTCTTACAATTTTTCAATTTACTCTTATAAATATCTCAGCTATTGGTACAGAAAAGCAGTTTTGAGAGACTATAAACATTGTCAATCTTGGATTTACAATGATAAATATGTTATACACAAAACCCTTTTCTAATGGTAACAGCATCAAAAATCATCTGATTTTGCAAGGAAATGTAGATGATTTCCTGTAATACTAACAAGCCATATATCAGTCTGTGATAAGCTCTGTGTAATATACTATTCAAAATATTCATTTGTAGGGTATAATAAACGTATTTAAAAAATGTATCTTATGAAGACTACACGAGTATAAAGTATTTGGTATGGTAAATTAATGAAACTATATCAAAATTTATGAACTAATAATAAATAAACATTATTTTCTCTACTTATAACTTTGATGCATTGTTGATCAAGGTACACAGTGACATATTTTTAGGGGGATAATCTTTTTGTGAATTTGCTCCTTTTTTTCTGGATATTTCTAAGAAAATTTTTCTATTTGTCTTTAAAACAACTTATATATCAATTTGAAATCAAAACTTTTCCACAGATATTCATAAGCATTAAGTAGTCAGGTATTTTTGCCTATTATCATTTTGACTTCTACTCTGATTACTAAAGGAATAGTATGCACTCAGAAGCGGATCCAGCTGATCATTTTGGAAGGAGCCATCATAAATTTTTGTAAAATAATAAACATTTCTTATATTGTAAATTATTTTTGTAGTGTATATAAGATGCCATACAATATTATTTTTAAATAATTACATAATTCAAACATAAATAAATATTTAAATCAATTTTGCCAAATAAAAGAAGGTAACAAATGAAAACTCCAGATGCCCTCCCCCACCCCTGGATCCGCCTCTATGGATTACTTAGTTTCTAATTCATTTGTTTTCTTTAGATTGTATACTCAGTCTTTATGTTCTCGTATTGTATCTTCAATCCAAGTAACATACTCGGAAAGTCTTGTGTAGAGGCCAGGCAGACGGTAGCGCCCACAGCCAATTCCTGCAGAAACCACCCCTACGACGACAGTGTAGTCTCCTTCTCCAATCATCAAAGGTCCTCCACTGTCAGCCTGCAAGAATAAAAATGAAATAAATCACACTGCTTACTGGATAAAATAAGACAATCGTATTGTCGTAAATTATGATGCAAATGTTAATTCAAGATTATACTCTCTCTCTCTCAAGAGAAAGAGAGAGTATAGATAATTAATATTAATATAATAATTAGTTCAATCAATAATAATAATAATATAAAAATAAGTTGCTTATATTATTATTATTATTATTAATATTGATTGAACTAATTATTGTTTTATTATTATTTTTACTATTTTTGTTCATTGTACCTGTAAAGTTTCATTTATTTGTTTAAAACTTACCTATATTGGAACCATGTGCAAATCTTTAATTCCCTAAATGATTTTATTAATACTATTATGAATTTGTATAGTGCTAACATCAACATTAAGTATTAATGATATGGATTACCACAAGATATCAGGTACAACTAGTAAGATATTACTAAAACATTAAGTATTATTTGTCCTAGTACTCCAATTTCATTTTATTAACAATTATACTAAACTACTTCATAACTATTTACAAAGTATTGCAAAGCAATGATTATTGAAGAAATTTATATGCAATATTCTTATGACTTACCCAGCAAGAATCGCGACCACCCTTTTCATACCCAGCACAAATTTGTGAATCTAGAATCTTCATTTTCTTCTCTTGGGATTTGTACCAGTCTCGACATTGTTCATTTTCCACAACTTCTAAGGTTACCTGTAATTAGATTAAAGATTACCTCATGATTTTAGTATTTTATAATATTTATATTTTGCAAAATGCCTACATTAAATTATTTAAGATATTCCTTCATTGTCACGCATGGCTTTACTTCCTTCTCCATTACCCTTGAATTTGTATAAACATGTATGTTCTAGTAAAGTATTTGTCAAAAACTATATCCTTGAAGATACCTTCTTTTTCAGAGAAATTGCATTTCTGTAGATTTTAGTTAAATATTAGAATTCAATTATAGTCTTATCTTCAAAAGTTCAATTTTCACACAGAAAGCTATTAGTATTTTTTGTATTACTCTTCCTTAGTGGTCAAGTAATCTTATTTATTCACTGGATTTCATTTTCATCTTCATTGTGATTCCTTTTGAATTCTTGCATAATCCTGCATGTACATTTACATCTACTTTAAACATGGCCTTCCTGAATGTTTTTTCCGCCTGTGGCTTAGTACCTTGACACAAAATTAGAGGCATCATATTTTGGCACAGTAAATGAAACTGCAAGTTCAGATCTTAGATGGTTCTCCTGCCCTACTTGTACAAGTCATTATTTTCCAAGGATGAGAAGCGCATACAGAATAAGGGCATGGCTTTGTATGAGAAGTATGCACTGCCCCAGTTCTTTTGTTCGACCTTGCCTCTTGTCCCATCATATGTGCAAGTGATGCAGGTTGTAAAGATATCGTTATGCTCTGGACATTCTCTGCAAGTTAATTCATTTACATCGTTATCTAAGAGAGTATAGTTTCCTTTATATTTTATTTTTCAATTCCACTGTAGTTATCTCATTTCATGAAGTAGTTTTGTTGATTTTTGACAGAAACAAATCTAGAGTCAATATTACTTATAGTTAATTTGTAAAATGTTTCAAGAAGACTGCAGTCTTGAAACACAACTTGGTAATCATAATTCTATAAAAGTTAATTAAATGATGATTTTTGGACATTGATCTTTATCTTCATTTCTTGATTACTAGAATTCACATTGTGCAATTTCTGATTATAAGATATTTTAATTTCAAGTTGTTGCTAATATGTAGGAGTATCATTGCTTAATATAAGAAATCACTTCTTCAGTTATTATCTCAATCACTTTATTGTTTGCATGTTGTCACAATATTGGTATTATTCTTTTTGTAAGTAAAATACAAGAATAATGATTTCTTCTTTCAGAATGAAATAATTTTTATTAATGTGAGTTTTAATTACAGTCAGTGCAAGTTGGCTGAATGATAGAATAACAGTACGTAAGAATAAAACAATACCTACAAGTCATAGAAGTTATTATTTATTAATTTATTTTATTTAAAAAACAGTTAAAACTGTGTAACGTGCTACAGGCAGAAGTGAATTACTATTAAGCAACATTATAAACAAGTTGCATAAACTGCTGTTTTCTATGACAGCATTATAAATTTATAAGAAACTCAAATTTTGGAAACAAATTTCAAAAACAATTTTGCAGTTATCAACATGATTGGTTTTATGAGACATGCAGAGAGAATGATAATGGAGAGCGGACAGCGAGAACGCAAATATCGGAAATCTCCGTATGGAAAAAGAGTTCAATTTTCTACTACATTCCGAAAGCTTGATTTCGAAAAAGATATTTTTCTATTTCCATTGTATAATTCTGTTATTTGATGGCTGCAACCTATTGCATAATGATACTCATTACGATGCAGATGTCATTATGATACAGGTTCTTGACCAATCACAGAGAAGTTCACAAACCAGGTATTTACACTTAATTAATCATTGAGAATCTTTCTAGTAAATGTTTCGTTCGATTGTGTTAAAATTGCATTTAATATTGTATTATGCTTCTCAGTTGTAATTTATTTTATTCTTAATAATTTTTACGTGGAATATTATTGAAAATAAATTGGACCGTAATTTCACTTTGATCCTATTTGACTAGCTTAGTGATACGTATTGGAGGGAACGTTTGACTGACGTTAAGATCTGAATGCAAGTGATTTTGTGTTATATGTGGCTGCCGTGTGGTTACCTTTAAAAGCCGGCCAATTCTTTAGTTTAAAATGTCTAGGGAATCAGAAGCAGAGTTGGCACCTCCAGAAATAAGAGAAAAAGCAAAAATGGTGAGTCGGAATTATTACTGCAACTTTTGTACTCTCTCGCATGCTGACTGGAACACCAAAGCCATCTGAGGCAAGGGTAGCGAGTTGTCCGCTAGGTGGCCTTGGCTGAATCCTGCATGTCAACTGCTACGAAACGATTGAATGTAAAAGTTTAACTTATAAAAGTTAGCATAAGTCGTAGAAAAATTTCCGTTGAAACTCGATGTAATGGGTATTAATACACTTGTGTGAAGTTTACGATACTCGCTCGTATCGTAATATCACAATCGTGTATTAATACCCATTATCGTTTCATAATGTACTATTATGATCCTCGTATTTTACTATTTATGTGTGACTGTATTTCGAGTGCATTATTTGGGATCGTTTTATAACTGGAAAGGGGTCTGTTCGTTTGGTGTTTTTGGTTGCAAAAGAAAATTTTGTAAAGCGTCTCATATCTTCGTAAGCATTTAAATTTCCTACAGATCAGTCGCTAAGGGGTAAGTGGTCGACAAATTTGTATCGTGACAGCTTCTTGTGAATAATGAAGCTATATTTTGCATTCCATTATAAATCGTTCGTTGGTAAAAGTTTGTGAGTAGTGAAGGGATTTTCCGTTTGAAATTATCGATGCGTATGCCTCATAATTTTTTTTTATTGTAAACTATGAATATATCATGATTTTTTTACACCAGTCGAGTTAAACTTAATAATGTACGAAAATATCCTGAAAAAAGTAACAGTAAATTTTACAAAGATGAGAATTGAATGAAGTCATACGACGTATATAACAGCCGATTTTGAATATTTTGTGTCAAACAAAACATAAACAACTTGTAAGCCTGTGTTCTTTTTTGCTTGTTAAGAAAGAAAAATACGTTCTTTAAAATATAATATAGGTGCTACTTGAATGTGGCGTCGCCGACGCTTTAAACTTTTTAAAATATATTTTTATATGTTTTATATTAAAATAATCTATTAAGAATTAAAATAAAATAACAAAAATTAAAAACAAAACAAAAAACAAACATATTCTCACAACTTTTCTCGTCAGATGTTCTTTTGGGCTACGGACATTAAATAAAAATTTTAAATACTAGAGTACAATGTTGGAGACCCTGATCGAACGCCCCCTAAAGAGTTATGAAGTTCTGTTCTTTCAGTGTATTTTCAGGAGGCTTATTAAAGAGCATTTCTACATTTGCAAGCTCCTATTCTATAAACACTGTTCAGTTCATATAAATTAGTATAAATGAAGTATAATTTTGCTATTTAAATTATCCGACAAAAGGAACTTATTCTATTAACGTTATTAAAATTATTCTATACCTGCTACACACAACAGAATTATTCTACGGGTGGAAACGTCGACGATGAAAATTTCCCTTACCAGTGATTTAAGCCAACGCCCTCTTGAAAGACAATTCAAGTTCATTCTAGATGGCGTTGTCAAAGCCCTGCATAGCTTCCTTTAGGGCATTCGTTCCCAACTGTGACAGCAGTGTGTGTTGCTAACTATCTTCCTTTGGTACAACCTCACGTTGGTGGCATTAATGTGTGGGCTATATAATTTATTTAAGAAACGTTCCTCACGCCGTAATATTTAGAAGATCTTCTTGAACATTCTATTACATTTTTGCTGGTTCGGCGCTCCTCGATTCGACCAGATCTGTTCAGAACCTGTGGGATCTGCAACTGTATGTGATCTTTAATTACTTGACATTCTACGCGATTGAATTACACGGGTGTGCCTCTCTGCTCGGTAATACGGTTAATAAGAATAGTTTGTATTAGCAAGGGTATATACTATTGTTATCAATGGCAATGAGACATATAGAACAAGTGACGTACGACAAGGTCTTGAAGGAAAAGATATATTACCGACTTAAAACGGAAATGGAAAAATAGGGAAGAGGATGGGGTTTAACATGCGAGAGTTCTCGCACGGGTACGCTAGTATATATCTGTAATTGTAAATTTATGAAATCAAATCAAAAATGAGTGCAGCTTGTTAACTATTAATAATGTAACATTAATAGAGTACGGTCAATGGAGTTTACTACTCTCAAGTACTAGTTTATTCAAATGTGTATAATTTTGCCAAATGTTTGTTCATAAACACATTGCAAAATAAAATGTAATTTAAAAAATGTATCGCCACAGTTTGGAACTTCTATTGTTAAAAGAAAAAAACAAGAAAGAAAAAAAAAAACAAGTGGCGAGCGCGGCGCGGTGCCTCACCTTCTGCAGCACGTCGGCGCGTTTGGCCTTGTCGGTGTCCTCGTGCAGCCAGCCCCAGCCGGCAGCGGTCGCCTGTGAAAATAAAAGCGACTTTGGGAAAGGAAATTTTGAATGCAAAGTGTTAGTGGCATTATCTCCAACTAGTAACAGCTATTGTACCGCAGCTACTGGGCCAATGACCCCCCCCCCTCTCGATCAGGTTTTTCGTTCAGTTTCTCTGATCTTATGAGCAAATGCTGAGATAGCCCACTGTTTTGCTTCTGGACATAACTGTAACTTCATTATCTGGGCACGTCTCATACAATTCAGTTGGAAATATAGTTATTCAAATTATCGTTCTCCATGTTCTCGCGGCAGGAAGTGTTCTTCCTTCACGAATGACATGATGAGGGATAAGAGAGCAAATTAATAGCTGATTTACCCTTGAAAATAGATTTTATTACATCGGAGCGAATACTTTTGTTAACGCGCCTTGCAAACAACGCTCATTTTCTTTCTGAATTCAAAATTAAAGTAGTATAAGGCTTAGGGAAGGGATCACAGTATTATGAAAACGTGCACAGAATTCACTTCTCCTCGTACATTTTTAACTGTTTTGACCTAGAAAAATAAATATCCGTACAATAGATAAGATTTTATCGGAATTTTGTTTTTCGCAGTATTGGCTTAGAAATTGTCAAATAATTCTTAGTAAAAATTAACGAAGTATGTAATTTGAAAGGGAAATATTAAACATATTTCATAATTCGAAAATATATTAATTTATAGAAAGTTCAATAATGTTTGTATTAAGATACTGTAAAAAACTTCCTCCCCCTTTCGCCTGATAAATATTAACATTGAAAATGATTCAAAACCTTTCCTACATGTGTTTTTCTTTACACCAAAGGACATGTTGGTAGAGAATCTGCGCACGTTTTGTTGAGCTCTCCCTTTGATAGTTTGCGAGGCAGTGGGGTTAGTTTTCTCTAGTGGGAGGATTTTAATGATTTTTTTTTACTTTGGAACAATGCCGTTTAGTATAGAAATTAATTTTATGTCATGATGAAAGGAAATGATTCATTTTTATATAGCATGTTTGCCTTTTTTGTCGATTTCGATTAAGTCATTTTTACCTTTCCCCGGTGTTTTTTAATGGATTGTCGCTGACGTCATCGACTTTAATATCATTTTAATGGTACTTGCTTCCAATTATATTTACGAGATGCAACAAATGTTCCCCCAGAATTCCTGAGTAGCCTATTTTATTTCTTCGCTCATAAATTGTAATGTTAGCCGTTGTATGTATTCTAAGATTCCTGTGACGCCTATCAGCGCCATTGTCGGTTTGGCCGATTTCGAGTTAGATAAAGACAGAGATTTCCTGGTTGAGAAGAGTCCAAACCAAAAGACTGCAAGCTGAGTGCACTTGAATAGAAGCAGCCTCGATTACATCAGAAACATTATCCTTCAGCTTGAGTTGTTCATCTGAACAGGTTTTAATATCATTTTCACTGCTTTTCTCTTCGCATTTAGGGCATTTAAAAACATGTTAGGAGCATTTTACTGATAATTTTTGGCAATGTCATTTTGGTCATTTAAAATCCGCCCCCTCGTGATTACCCTGGATGCCGACCGCGCTCTTTGGAGTCATCAGTCATCGTTCAACTACGCAAAGCGAAAGAGAGCGACAAGGATTCTGGAGCTCCAGAGAACTTGCCCCGCCCCGTGCGTAACGAGCAGTGTTTACTCTTTGAAGCGTAAAGAAAGATATTTGACATAATTAAATCCACATCGCCACTATCTCGATCATTTATCTGGCGCGTCAAATTCTCTCATTAAACTAGAGGGTGATCATTATTCTTGAATTTGAAGAGCTTTTCTTGAAAGTGACGAACTTCCGTTTCCGCTTTTTCTTTAGTTTTACATATCAATATTAAGACGCTTGTTTATTACGCAACCAAATGTTACATTCAAAAAATGGCATTTCTCTTGTGTTAATCGCTATCAGAAAGGAACTATATCGCTTATTGTGAATACTTTTTCCCCCTGAAAAAGTGTTTCTTGATTTCTATATTAATCTTAATCTTATTAAAATTTGCAAAATCTGAATAGAAATGACATTTACATGCAAATAACATTTTAATGACAAAAATATAATTGAGTTTGATAAGAATACCAGCCAACACACTAACTGCCGTCTTCTGACAGCATTGAGCTGTTCTTGAAGACGTTGCCCATGATGATCTTGAGAGGATTTTGGCATTGTTCATTCAATGCAATTAGGGTCCTGAATGCAGCCATCAAATATTACAGATGACCATGGCGTCACAATGTAAAAATAAAATAAAACAACAAAAATATTTTTATGCACAATACTGACTACTAAACTGTTGTTACTTCTTTTTAGAATTTCCCTGATGTTGATAATGATGAACCTATTTTTAGGGTTATCATCATCAACATCCTTCGCAGTCTATAATGTAAGCCAATTCCAAAGAGATCTGACGTGTTAGAGGTTATAAATCTGGGCTTTCTTGAAGAAAAAAGGAGAGGCCTTGTAGTGGATTTTGGTTTCGTTTGTAAACCCATTTAAGAGGCGGAATATTCTAAGATCTTCCCATTTAGCATAGGAAGAGGCCTCGATGGAAAGGAAATAATCCATTCCACCTCCCACCCTCACCCCAATGTTGGGCAGTTCTAAAGACTATGAGAAGCACGGGGATGAACAAGATGTGTTGCAAACGCAACATGAATTTACCACAAATTGCTTATTTTGATCTGTATTAAATTTCTCGGAAGGGTATATATGTCTCATTGATATTTCTCTTCTCTGAATTATTGCATTTCAATATCGGTTAAATTGATTTTCGCTTATTTATCCCTTAAAAGGTGGATTTTTAGTTGACAAATCTTTCATTATTCGAGAGAATATGAGCAAAAACAGTCGACTCCGGTTATAGTGAACTCGGATATAGTGAACCCTCAGTTACAGTGAACGTAAGTCACTAGTCTTGTTTCACTTACATTACAAATAAGCATAAGAAGATTCGGTTGTAGTGAACCTGAACCTCGGCTTTAGTGAACGTAGAAAATAAGTCCTGGAAATTAATTGGATCTCGTATCTTATTAGGCGAGTTGAAGGGCCCTCGGAGAGTGGGGCGGTGTCCCAACTGTGCAAGAGGCACTGAAGGGCGCCAAGCCTGCATTTCGATACTAAGAGACAGAGCACAAAGCAGAGTCACGTATTGCGAAAGCACGAACTTAGAAGGATCTAGAGAAATTACTAATGAAAAATGTACCAAGATAATAATTGAAAACAATTAGTTGTGAAGGATAAATAAAGATATTGATATTTTTAGTTCGTGCTTTTAATGAATATTTCTGTCTAATAAAATCAATCATTGAGGAGAAATTCTATTTAATTTTGATATTATCGGATATAGTGAAGCAAACATGTTAGTCCCCACAGGTTCACTGTAACCGGAGTCGACTGTATCTATAACAGAGCACGTTCCAATTTATTTCCAACTTTCTTGAGCGGAGACACAATTGAGATTCGCGGCTCACCTTTCCAACACACAACTTCACTTTACGTCTTCAACTGTTCTCCGCACGATTCGCTTTACGTACAATCTTTCATCTACGTTTCTTTCAAAATCCACGCTCTTTGCACCTTTAAAACATTTTCCATTAACACTTTCCCGTCCTCTAATCCTTCGCTGCACTTTTCTTCTTTTCTGAACTTCTGTCGTCTCTGCCCTCCTCAGCGTGTAGGACTTGTTTCACTCTCCCAAATATCTCTTCCCCCTTCTTCTTCCACTTCCTACTACACTTTTGTGATCCCACGTCTCTTCCCCTCGCATATCCATTTCCTTTTCTCAAAATCCGCCAGGTGCTTCCTGCATCTAGCTGCATTATCCAATCTAAATCTCTCTATCCTTGCCCTCCTATTTTCCGTTCAGATATGTTGATTTCTACTAGTGTAGACTATTTCTTTGTACATCCCCTTTTATTCAGAGGTACGAATTTTCTCAAACGCCTCATGCCCTCTCTCCCAATCCCTTTCCCTTCAAATTTTCTGCACATCCCAGCCTCCCTCCCTTCTGTCAATCGCATATCGCAATCGCTCTCTCTAAAGAAATCTGGTGTTTCTTCCCACACCGACAACTTTCTAGATTTGCCCTTTATTAATTTTTCTTAACCATTCTGCAACGCCCCGTCCACCTCCCCCATTTAGAACTTCCTGAAATTGCATCTCTCTGTTCCCAGTCTTCTCTCTCATTTCCTCTATTTCTCTATTCTCACGATCTAGCCCGGCCTACTGTTTTGAATCTCAAACCCATCGTAAGAATCTATCTTGTCATCCTTCCGCCTCCCTTTTTTCCTTCCATCCCCAAACCTCTGCTCCCCACATCAAAACGCTTATTTTCTACTTCTAAAACGAGGCTCCAAGAAACGTTTTAATTCAGAAAAGAGGCCCCCGGTGTGACTTGTGAAGTATTGTTGTAAATAATTGCTGAAGCGTGTTAACGGTGGTCGCACCTGTCGGCCCTCGAAGCGCGAGTAGAAGGCGTGCTCGTGCGGCGGCGCGGGCAGGCAGGCGGGCGCGACGGCGCCGGCCGCCCACGCGACGCCCGGCGCCGCCAGCAGCAGCAGCGCCACGTCGTGCGTGAAGCGCGCGCAGCGGAAGGCCGGGTGCGGCCGCAGCGCCGCCACCGCCACCGACGCCCCGCCCCCGGGCCCCGCCCCCGCCCCCGCCCCCGGCCGCAGCTCCACCGCGCCGGCCGTCACCAGCACGTGCGCCGTGCCCAGCTGCGTCGACCCGCTGCAACACGCAATCAACCAACGAATCAATGAGCGAACGAATGAATGAGTGAAGGAATCGATGAGTGAACGAATCGATGAGTGAACGAATCGATGAGTGAACGAATTAATGAGCGAACGAATTAATGAGCGAACGAATTAATGAGCGAACGAATTAATGAGCGAACGAATTAATGAGCGAACGAATCGATGAGCGAACGAATCGATGAGCAACGAATCAATTATGAGCGAAACGTTGAATGATCGAACCAATCAATGAATGGACGATTCAGAGAATGAACGAACAAATCTATGGACGATTCAGTGATTGAACGAACGAATGAATGAATTACAAGTCAATGAATGAACGAATCAATGGCCGAAAGAACGAAAGAGAAGACTCAAAGAAAGAAAGAAAGAAAGAAAGAAAGAGAGAAAGAAAGAAAGAAAGAAAGAAAGAAAGAAAGAAAGAAAGACGCAAAAAAGAATCAATGATCACCCGATTGGGAAGGCATGGTGGGGTAAGGCAAAACGTCCTCAACTAAACGGACACAGTTTCAGCGACATCACACGGTCATTGAATGAAGCTATCTTTGCGTTTTACTATGAATAAAGTGTATACTCGTTCTTGATGAATGCCATTCACACTTTACGTTGTAAGAGACACGTTGAGTTGACATGAGAGCTTGGTGGCAATTGTTCGAAAACGTTTTAAAACGTTCTCCCATTGAGTTATCACTTCTTCGCTTATGTGTATTCATTATTTAGGTATTTTATTATTAGATATTTTGTTAACTTTTTTAATTAATTCGTACATACATACATTCTTCGGTCAGTCATTCTTTCTTTCGCTCGTTCATTTACTAGTTTACTTATTTCTTCATTCCTTTATTCATTTCATGTAGATTCACTATGCCCACGTTTTGTTGAGCTGTCCTTTTGCTTGAAGTGGTTGAGTTGAGCAGAGGGTGGGTTACTATATTGTTAGCAATGCAGAAAAATCATATCTGCGGCTCGTTAACCCTTGCAAAATAGTTTTGTATAACTCAGGAACGAAAATGTCTAATTTTTCAAATGTTGCTAAACACGCGCTTTTAAAAATTATTATTTAAACTTTTTTCATCTTTCAATTATTTATGATAAAAATGTTCAGAAGGGATTCTGAAACTCAAGAAAGCGTGCACAGACGATCTTCTCCCTCATACGTCACATGCAGTTTTTTAACAATAAATACTAAATTTATTCGTTAAGATATTCTTATTAACACAACAATTATACTCATGACAATGATATGATAGAATATTTTCTGCAAATTTTAAGGTAAAAGAAATCGAGGAATTGACAGATGGTCTATTCCCTCGTTGGCTTTGGATTACGATGATGTCATGAGGGACTCATCGAACACTTTCATTACTCAATTTTGACTCTCATTCATTCATTCATTCATTATTTTCGCTCGTTTCCACTTTCCGCTTCGTGATTTTGTCTTTAGGCTTGTGTTCAACTCTCGCGTGCACAGGAGTGATGGGTTGCCTAACCTCCAGGGGTTGAACTCATTTTGATCGAAAGCATTTTAACTACAATGACAAAGACGGCTCTATAGCCTCTTGGTTTTGGAAAGTTCTTTGAGAAGAAGAGCATTGCAATTTTGCATTCATTCACTGGCATATTTCTTCGCCGGTCCACTCATTCGACTTCTTGGTCTCTGTTTACTGATTCGCTCTTTCATTCATTCTCTACTCTTTAGTGTTTTCAGTATGTTAATCATTGATTAGTTCGTTGTTGGGTCATTGATTCTCTATTCATTCTGTCGGAAATTCAAGAATAGATAGCGCTACTTGTCACCGGAGTGAGATAGCTTATGATGTGATTCTCGCCACTCAATAAAGGCTATTATTATTATTATGATTATTATGATTATTATTATTATTATTATTATTATTATTATTATTATTATTATTATTATTATTATTATTATTATTATTATTATAGCCTGGGAAATCGGACATGAACGTGTAAACCTCGATGTTTATATTTTTACGATTGACAAAAAAAATTAACTCGAGATCTATAAAAAGCTTAATTGCGACATGAAATATAATTTACTTTTAGAAGTGAAAAATTTAGGTTTTTATAATCAATTTAGATGTATTAATAGATGTGCTAAAACTAAATAAAAGTACTAAACCAAATACAAATATGGAAACGGATTTGTTTATATGTAATTTTGGTGTGAAATTGTAAACAGATTTTAAGTGCGTGGATGAGAGGGAGTGGGGGTTGGCGTTTCTTTGTTCCGGGCGCAGGAAGAACGAGATATGCCACTGCTAACAGCACACGGCTGGTGTTGAGCACCTGCGATAATGGAATTTTAGTGACGTTTCTTGGGAAAATTCAGTCACTTTTTAAAGGAAGCGTGTGGACCATGTAATTAGGTGAGCGTGCATTTGGAATAAAGAGAGAGAGAGAGCGCAAGTGAGACATAAAAGAGCGAGAGATAGAGCGGTAGAAGAAGAGAAGGAAAGTGAGTGAGGGCTTGTGAGAATGAATAGCGAAAGAGAGCGCGTGAGAGAGAAAGAGAGCGCGAGCGCGTGCGGGCTGACCTGCACATGCAGTGCGCGGCGGTGAGCACCCATCGCCTGGCGAGCAGCGACCCGCCGCACACGTGGCCCCCGCGCCGGCTGATGGAGACGAGCCAGGGGAACTCGCCCGGCGCCGCCGCCGCCCCGCCCACGATGCGCGCCCCCGCCCGCGCCCCCGCCCCGGGCCCCGCCCCGCACGGCACGTCCGCCACTGCCAACACACAACACAACAACAACATATTACTAATCTATTATATATCATTGTTTTCTTAGAATAAACATTATTTTTCCTTTTGATTATACGTACAGTCTCTAATTGTGTAGAAACAGTTATGCAGCAGAAATGATTTTACTTTTAACTTAAATTTGTTTACCAATTTTAATTGTTTCATTTGATCTGGCAATGCGTTTTAAAGTAACGTGCATTGTATGTAGATTTCTTGTAGTGAGCTGTTGATACTGACTCTGGATGAAGGAGATTTCTACGGCGTGTGTTGTCATTACAAACATGAGTGTTCATGAAAATATGTCCTTGAAAACGAACTAAATGAACGCCATTCCACGTGCTAGCGCGGGTAGAAACGAACCGAAAGCGACACTTCCTCTTGTTGTCGCAAGAACCAGCAGGAATTGTCAAATGACAATTTTTTACAACTATTTTTAATTATTAATTAGATTATATTACAGGCTCTATTCCTAATAAATTCTGCGAGATTAATAACTTTTCTATATGTAAAGACAAAAAAAGATTGTCATCATGACATGAATCAATCATTAAAAACGAAATTACACAGTTCGCCACTTTTGAAGGAACCGCAATTCCTTTGCGTTTCTTTTTCTTAGGCGTTATTCGCAAGTGAGTCAAGTTTGAACTGATACAAAGCGACAAGTATGAAGGAGCGGCCTGTCCTAAAAGAGGAACGGGACACTGTGAACTTAGTCTCACCACTAAATAGTTTTTTCAATGGTGGTCAAGTTTTCGGGATGTTGGTCCACTCTTCGAAAGTGGGAGAACTGTTACCTCTACCACAGACGGAGGCTCCATGGGGGGGGGGGGTGATTCTAGGAGGATGGAAATCCCGCACCTAGTGGTCGTAATCTGAACAAGTTAATTTTTTTAAGTTTGTTTGATGTCCGCCTAGGGGATCCGTATCCTACAGGAGCGCGCTTGCGGGATTTTAAGTCGTTGTTTTCTTCTAATGGTACAAAAGAGTTATATTTCTTCAGCGTGTTGTGAACGCAGAATAGTTCAGAACGTTCAGGCATGTAGGGGTACAAGATGATCAGTTTTTGCGAATGGATAAAAGTTCGGAAACCTCATAAAACGTAGTTACACATGTAAGTCGCATCTGTCTGATAGGCAACTCATCTTTTACTGTTTTTTGGCAGGTACATGCGATTCAAGGGGACTTCAAAACTTGCGATGCACGCACTGGGGAAGTCAAATCAGAGCTAGAAAAAAGACAAAAATCTGGATATTGTCATTGCCTGAGTGGGTAGTTAATCTTCTGAGAGTACATGTACCCGCCAAACACCAGTGCACGTTTAGTCACCTACCAATGTGGGGCAAATGTTATGTTTTTAATTTCGTTGTATGAGATGTATCTGCTTAGTTGGCTCAGGGCATGAGTTCATGTTTTTGAAGTGCCTCTGTCGGGGAGGTCCTAGAGTTCCATTGCCGACGGTGCAAGATTTTCGACACTAGCCAAATAGTTAGGCCGAGTTCCTCTGTCTGGAGGAGAATCCTAGCGACCGGCTACTCTGATCGGTAATTTTCCATGGTTTCTCTGATAGAAACCAGGCAAATGCAGGAGTAATATTCTAACAAACGGGCCACGGCGCGCGATATTTCCTTGCTCTTCCTTGTTCTGTGTGTCTCTCTTGCCGTACTCCTTACTTCCACACATATACACAGTTCCATGCAGTACATCACACGTGCCAGGAGACTAGTCGGGAGTTTAGAGCGTGTCCCGGCTGGGGCGGTGTCCAGCTGGTGTGAGATACCTGGTTGGAGAAAACCCCGTAGGCCGACGTGTACGGGTGCCGGATCTCGCCATCCATTGGGAAAGAATCCTGCATCTCCCGCGATGAAAACATGCACTACACTTCGGTGACTGGTTTAATCAGTTGACGATTTTCATCAGTGAATCATTGCATTTGAAATCCTTCCCAGCCCATGCTTGTTGTTAAACAGTGAGTTGTTGATGTTGTTAGTATGATGAAGTGGAAAAAAGGAGGGCTCGTGCATGCAGGGAGGTGGGGTGCATCTGTCTTGAGTCCATCCCCATCTAGTGCTGTGTTGTGGCGGCGTATGCCCGTGTGCATCGGAATGCAGGTGGCCGAGCGGCGGGGCGGGGCGGGGTGGGGAGGCGCGGCGCCGCGGTGTCGAGAGGGGCCATGACCCACATGCGCCACATGCGTTGGCACACGCCGCGTGTCCCCCTCTCCCCCCTCCGCCCAGAGGCGCCGCCGGCGGAGCGCCTGGCTGGCGCCACGCCCCCGCGCGGGCCCCTCCTCCTCTTCTTCCTCTTGTCCTTTCTAATTTTCTTTTCCCCCTCCTCTTACGTTCCTTCCTTTTCTTCTTCTTCTTCTTCTTCTTCTTCTTTATGCACCTCTTACTGCTCCTCTCCTTTGTCTTCTTCATATTCCTCTTCTTTGTATTACTCTTCCTCTTCATATTTCGCATTTTCTTCCTCTTTTACTTCGTATTCGTCTTCTTCCTCCTCGTCTTCTTTTGATTCATCTCCTTCCACTTCTTTTTATGCCTGTTCTTCCTCTTCTTTTTTATGTTTATTTTTTCCATTCATATTTATTCGTTCCTTTATTTTTTCTTCTTCTTTCTCCTCTTTTCCTCTTCTTGTTCTTTTTCTTCCTCTTCTTTTCGAGTTCTCTGCTGCAGCTGGCAGCGGAGGCGGATTTCTATTCTTGGTGCGCCTGCGAAGTTTTGCATGGACCCTGCGTCGGTTCACTACTAAACAAATTACTTCACCACAAAACTGCCTCGAGTTCTTGCTGTTTACACTTTCTCCATTTGTGCTTAATGCTACTTGTTAACAATATAATATTTTATGCAGTATTTTTATATTATATTGACCACCATTTCTATTATATTACATTTGTATTGTCAACAATTTATTTACGAAATTGTATTAAACATTTTATAAGATTTCTAAATCCACTATAATTATTAACGTTTATACTCAAGATGCCATTTTGACTTATTCCATTACAAAAATTGTTACACAACGATTATTTCATATATTTTATTTATTTACATTTTCATAAACTAATAATTTATATTCAGTAAGAATTAAAATATTACAATATTTTGAAATTCAAACATTTCATGTTTAATTGCAACAAGCTCTAATTGCTAAGTTAAACATTCTATTTCGTACAAACATTTCATTTATGAACTACTTTTTAAAATAGTATTTTATTTTATGTGGTTGAAATAGACCATTCGGTGCAAGTTAATTAATTATTCGCAACTGCGTTGGTGCGAGTGTATATAACGAGCACGTAATAGTTTTTTAGACGGGTAATACACAATACCTTATCGTAACCCCTCACCTTTGCAACATTTTGAGCTTATTCTCTTCTACAAGCAGGCGTAATGATGAATGACATTGTATCGATTTCGACGGTACATCTGAGGCCTTGGAGGGTATTTTTAAGTTGACAATCACGGTCTGTTGCAAGAAAATGGAAGATATTCCTGAAAGTATTAAAAGTGAAGCTGTGGAAAATTTACTATCCAGTAAATATAAAAATCCATATCGTAAAGAATACGAAATTTTCAAGGAGTGGAGGAGAGAGAGAAATACTATTAAAAACGTATGCGAGGAAGTGCAGCTTATTTTGCAGCGAAAAGAAGTACGAATACGTAATGCAGGTTCTTAGGAATGTGTATGAAAGTTTGTGTTATACTTTGTTATTTGATGGGTATTGTGTTAATTATTTTCATTAAAACTATTAAGAGTAAATGAGCTCTGCTTGCAACTTCTCCTCCATTCTGTCTTGCAAGTTCCCTCCGCACTGCCTTCAAGAACAATCCGCCATAGCGCACGTGACCAATGGAACTTTTCAACAGCTAGCTCTTCTCTGCAATCTACGTCTCATCCATCATTAAACTTCACAGCAAATGAAATCCAAATACATCTTCATACAGTAGGTCAAAGCAGGTCCTCAAAATGGAAGATAAAAATCAACCCCACCAAATCAGCCGCTAAAATATTCACATTCAAACATACTCTTCTCTCATCCACCTAATAATAAATAATACTATCATTTCATGGACTCCAAACAATAAGGCAGTTAAATACTAAGAATTTCGTCTTGATACCACCCTCAACTGGAAAACTCACATAGATAAAGTTCAGCAAGCCAAAATAAAAATTCTTAAACTGAAACAGCTCATTAACAGAACTGGTAAACTGTCTTTAAACAATGCCATAATCATATATAAATCCATCATCATACCCCTCTCCTCTGCGCCTGTCCAATATGGACAAATGCTGCCAATTATAATTTATAAAATTTGCAAGGCATCCAAAACAAATTCTTAAGATCCATTACCCCAGCTCCCTGGTTCATCTCCAGCTAGCAACTACAAACCGAATTAAACATCAAATCAATCACTCATTTCCTACCTCACCAATAATTTTTTTCTCGAACCTTCAATTGATCAACTAAAGCAGAAATCTTAAATTGGGAAAATATACAGAACGCCAAACTCGAATTAAAAACAGATATCAGTTACAAGCATTTTTGGACATTTTCAGCAAAACTGAATAAACCAATCGAGGTGCTCCGTGAGATCCCTCGTCAGATGTAGGTTAGTGTTAGTAGTAAGCTAGATTAAGTTATATTGTAAGCCACTGAACTTTGTAATTTCATTTTGTAATATAAATAAAAAAGCTAGGTGTTCCTACCCCTCTTTACACGTTTCGTTTGACTCTCTCGACACATCTTCGTTCCTTACTGTACCCACACACACAAGGGCATAACCAGATTGCGTGTGTGCGCGCGTGTGTGTGTGTGTGTGCGCGCGTGTGTGTGTGTGTGCGCGCGCGCGTGTGTGTGTGTGTGCGCGCGTGTGTACGCGCGCGCGCGTGTGTGTGTGTGTGTGCGCGCGTGTGCGCGCGCGCGCGTGTGTGCGTGTGTGTGTGTGCGCGTGTGTGTGCGTGCGTGCGCGCGTGTGTGTGTAATGAAAACTAGTAATTTGCATTATGACTAATTATATTTCAAAATTTTCCCTTCCCAACCATTAACAATTACACATTCGACACACAAATGTAAGAATTTCAGAATTAGAAAAAAACATTTTAAAAAACTTTTCGCCAATCAGTGTCCAATTTACATCGGGAGTTGTGAGAGTGCTTTGTACTCAGACCTCTGGGCACGGACTAGCGTGAACCCAACACGTAACATCATTCTCTATCTCATTTAATTTCTCGTAAACGTACGTATAAACGGGGTGATATATGTAGTATAAAGAACGTTATGTAATGCTGAGCGAAAAAACGGCGAATTTTCGCCGGAAAAAATCATTGCCGTGCTCTGGTGGCGAAAAAGTGCATAAAACCAGTTACTAAATTAAGAGAATAAAATCCTCTGCCCCGTAGTGTAGCCAGACTCCCTGTTTAGTGGGTCCTTGATGCCGAAAAATCAATTGCAAGCAAAACATCCGTGCGTCTGTCCGTCAGTGAACACAACTAGCGCCTAAACCACAAGTACGATCTTTTCAAAATTGAAGAATCCTATATCGATCTGGCTTTAGTTGAAGCTTTGAAATTTTGAAAAACGTTCTTTAAAATTTGGGAGTACTTTATATGACGTCCCCCGGACATTTTCAAAATTTTCTCAGAAACGGCTCCAAATTTTTTATTTAAATTTCTTGTAAGATAAGAGCAAAATACACTTATAAGGGTGGCATAGGCCAGAATTTCACGGTTAACTCTGAATTTTCGAAAATTGCAAAAGTTTTAATTTTTTCCGGCATCTTTCTACAATTACAAAATTGAAGACATGGATTTTTCCTTCAAATGAAATTTATTGTGAATAAATAGTTCTTTCAATTAGGTCATGTAGATTTTTTGGAAATTTTAGTAATTTTCGTGCAATAGTGCGTGCAATATTTGCAATTTTAAAAAATAACAAAAACACGAGTTTTTAAAACGGCTTCATATTTTTTCTTTAAATTTCTGGTAAGGTTAGTGCCAAACAAACCCTATGCCGTGATATAAACGCCATATTGCTGTATTCTTTTGTTTTTTCAAAAATTAAATTTTTTTGACTTGTGTCTCACGTCTGTAAAATTTACATTAAAGGCGATTTCTTCACATTATTACATTTATGAGCTCATTTGCTTTAAATAATGTAAAATAATGTTTCTTGCAAATTCAAAAGTTTTCTGTATAAATTACCACAAAATTGCGCATTTTCAGAAACGCTCAAACGCCATTTTCTCAAAAATGGCTCCAATTTTTTTCTTCAAATTTTTACCATAGATAATGCTAATTGCACTGTTTAGTATGATGTAAAGTTAATTTGGGTGTATTCTTTGTTGTTGTTTTTTTTTCAAAAAATACACAATAGTCATTTTCTTGAAACAGCTCTCACTCCGTTAATACGGACATTTCCATCTATTTTTATGCATTACTACATTTGTGAGTGGAAGAATTTCAAATGATTTCAAATTAAGTTTTTTGAAACCTCAATAGATTCCTGTAAAAGAGAACTTAAATTTTGAATGAAAACTTCTATTTAGGAGGAATTTTTACTCTTCTTTAATATTCTTGAAGTAATGATTCAGCTGTACTATTAGGAAAGCAAAACTGTGAGAAATTGTCAAAAAATGTACTTTGGGCGACGATAGATGGCAGCTGGCCAGAGAATGGAACACGACCTTAAAGCCAGACCAAACCAAGGAAATTAGAAAAAATTAATACGATAAAGTCTGTGCTATTCTGTAGCACCTCTAGTTTTCAACTGTCCAGATTAGGCATGCGACATCAATGGCGATGTTTTCAAAACATCGATTTTTTTTATAAAATCATCGATATTTCGAAACCGATTTCGACGCTAGCTTTTCAGCTAGGTGGAATTCAGTCGCTGTCTGGAGGACAATTCTAGCGGCCGGCTGCTCTGATCGGTAGTTTTCCGTGCTTTCTCCCATCAACCCCAGGCAAATGCCGGAGCAGTACCCTTACAAACGGGCCACGAACCGCGCGCGATCTTTCCTACCTCTTCCTTGTCCTATGCTCACCCCTTGCTTACACAAACATGCACTCGCAAGCACTACTCTACCATATATGCTGGATAGCAGTCGCATCTTAGAGCTCGTTCCCGCAGGGGCGCTGGTGGGAGATACCTACTTAGGGAAAATCCCACTCGTCGGCAGGTAGGTAGGCGGCGGCCACCATCCAGCAGAGGAAGATCACCGGGAAAGCTACCGATGAGAGCAACCGGCCGCTGGAATTGTGCGGTTGAAGGCGGCTGAAGTGGGCCTAGCGATGAAGCCAGCATCGAAATTCGGCCCGTGGGGCGTGGAACGCTGCCCCGAGTGCACGCTGCGTCGGTGGGCGGGGCCGGGCGATGTATGGAGGCCGGGCTCTTGCGCACGGGGGCCCACGGCCAAGGGCGCACACGCCGAATATTTCGCAGCGAACACTTCTTCTGCACAGCGAATAAAACTAGGGGGCCAATTCATTGCTATATATTTGCCAGACGTTTTCACCTCCTGTGTGACGCCCTCTTCAGTTTTTTACAATTGAGATGTAAGGTGTACATATTGATATGGAAAATAAACAACCAGAAACTTATAGTAATTAACGCCTTGTAGTAGTCTAAATGACTTATTATATATAATGTATTAGTTACTATAAGTTTCTGGTTGTTTATTTTCCATATCAATATGTACACCTAACATCTCAATTCCACAAAAACTGAAGAAACTACACTGAACCCTAAGGTTTCTCTCCAGACGGTGTCAGGATTGTCGACACTGTCAGCCACGTCGAATTCAGTCGCTGTCTGGAGAAGAATTATAGCGGCCGGCTGCTCTGATGCGTAGTTTTCCGTGGTTTCTCCGATCAACATCAGGCGAATGCCGGAGCAGTACCCTAACAAACGGACCACGGACCGCGCGCGATCTGTCCTTCCTCTTCCTTTTCCTTTTCTCTCCCCTTACACAGACACACACATACTAACATGCACTACACTGACACACATGCCAGGAGGCCGGTCGGGAGCTTAGGGATGGGGTGATGCCCCCCCGCTGGTGGGAGATACGTGGTTGGGAAAACTCCTCTAGTCTTCGGTAGATCTCGCCATCCAGCGAGAGAAGAACCCCGCTATCTCCCGAGGAAGAAAACATGCCCTTCACTTACGGGACTAATGGCCATAGTATTTGACGCGCCCGGAATCACTTTCAACCAACCCCCAACTATGGATGGTGAAGGTTATCCGCTGGATTGTTGAGAGCCATGAGTTTAGTCGCGAAGTTCGGCAGTGGTGGGAATAATAGCTCTTAACGTAATGATACCAGGAGCTGGGAGAAAGAAGGCGTTTGTGGCGGTGAGGCAACGCAGATTGTTCGCGAGTCAAGTGCGGCCGTGAGAATGGGGTTAATTGGGTCACGGGCCCTTGTGACTGCCGTTCTCAGTACTCGCCAATCGAGGGCACTCCCTTTAGTTAGAGATCGGCTTACGAGAAATTGCTCAAGGTCTTTACGCGAAATATGAATCAACTTGCACTACGCGCCGAACTGAAAACATAAATGGAAAACAGCAATGCACACCAACACCATCATGCGTTGAAACAGAGATTCTTAAAGTTTTCCTTTCATCGATTTCCTCCGTAAGAAAACAATACCATCATTCAACTGTTTCATTTCCCTCGTGACCATGATCCTCTTGATGTAGGTAAGTAATATCGAGTCTGTATCGAATGTAATACTGGACCAATAAAAATACTTGCAATAACGTACCAGAAAATATAAATTAACTTTTTATATTCTTCAAAGAACGTTTAGTTTTCACGACACGGAGGAGAAACATGCGAATGAAACATATATCATGCCTTCCGGCACATTGTGATACATATCTTTTCTATCGAATAAAACTACACTTTTGATAAGGGTCGGGAATGCACGGCTTGTGCCTGATATTCTATTTGCATAATAATGGAATGTTGAAAGTCGATATAATTTTTACATGACATTTCCTCGAGTACGTGTCTGACTTGACATGTGGTACGTGACCACAAAATTATATTTTGACCTTCTTAGACCGTGTAAGAGATGTATGGTAAAAATAGATTATTTGTAAATCTAACCTGTTATAAAAAAAATATTGAAATTCACAAATTAACGAAATATATTTAGTTGTAACACATTCTAATGATAGATTCCAAGAATAATCCTCTAATCAAAAGTATTGTTCTTCGCCTTACAAGGCGAAACCATTCGTAGAGAACACGCTCAAATTTCAAGGGGTAGAAGCAGAACTCCTTGAATTTATTTGTGTATTGATATGGATAGTGCTAAATTTCTTATTTTTTTTCTGGAGTAGAAAAATAATAAGGTAGGTAAATTTTATTTTATACCGATGCTATACTTTCTTATTGTGAGTTACTCCTTTATTTCAATTGTAAACGTGCAAGAAGTAGAAAATGGAAATATATATTTATACATTTGTTAAGGAATTTCCAAAAGGGATAAAAAAATAGATTAGCTGATTGACCGCACACGTGCCAAACAGGTTAAGTTTCGTACGTTAACAAACCCAATGAATTTATTGGTCCACAAACAAAATAATGGATTTAGCCTATTCACGAACCAACGATGTTTATGTCTGTTTTGAATCCTGTAATTTGGATGTTTTTAGCTAATCATTGACCTTTTTAAATTTGCTTCTTCTTTGATAAGAGAGAGAAAAAATGTCGAAATGTAGTTATGTATTTTTTGTAAGTCGATTTTTTAATAAAATTAATTTGTAGATAGAGAAGAACGTGCTTTGAAAATGCAAACTGCTCCCGAATCTTCGTATTGGCGATGGTGCCTCTTATCGATTCAAATTATGGTTTGTGGAGTAATACTTTTAGGCATGCTCGTAAGCAACTAAACAATGAATAAATTTCGTTCCAGTGGTGTGGAAATTGAGCATACTGACTGATTTTCAAAACGCCAGTAGTCGTAGTCAGGTGGGTTTAAAGGCGGAAAAGAGTCATTTATCGGTTGTGAGCCGGGAGAGATGACTCAAGGCTTCAGGTGATGTCACTGCAGATCCTCTGACCAGGAGATCCTAGTTTCGAGTCCCGATAGTGGCACGATTTTGGATACGAGCTTGTCAGCTAGGTCGAATTCAGACGCTGTCTGGAGAAGAATTCTAGAGGCCGGCTGCTCTGATCGGTAGTTTTGCGTGGGTTCTCCGATCAACACCAGGCGAATGCCGGAGCAGTACCCTACCGAACGGGCCACGGACCGCGGGTGATCTGTCCTTCCTCTTTCTTGTCCTATCCTCTCCCCTTACACTAACATGCACTCCACTACCACATATTCCGGGAGACCGGTCGGGAGTTTAGAGCTTGTCCCGGCTGCGGCGGTGCCCTGCTGGTGGGAGAGTCCTGGTTAGGGGGAAACCCCACTAGCCGACGGTAGGTCGGCGCCGGATCTCGCCATCTCCCGAGAACAAACATTTACTACACTTGTGGAAGTGAGGACATAGTTGAGACGCGCGGAAGCAGCGATCAGCTCCCCGGAGGGTGAAGGCGAGGCGCGTGGCGATTGCGTGGGTGAACAGCTCAGTGGAGCGCACGCGCCTTTTTCTAAGACGGATGGATGGATTGGTAGCGGTTGTGGGTGCGTCAACTGGCCTGGTCATTACTCCCGTAAGTGTAGTACATGTTTTACTCGAAAGGTGGCGATAGTCTTCCCCCGCTAGATGGCGAGATCCGGCGCCAACCTTCCGTCGGATCGACGCGATTTTCCCCTCCCACCAGCGGCGCACCGCTCCAGTCGGTACAAGTTCTAAGCTCCCGACCGGTCTTCCGGAATATGTGGTAGTGTAGTGCATGTTTGTGTAAGTGTGTGTGTGTGTGGGTGGGTGTGTAAGGGGTGAGGATAAGAAAAGGAGAAGGAAGGGAAGCTCGCGCGCGGTCCGTGGCCCGTTTGTTAGGGTACTGCTCCGGCATTCGCCTGGTATTGACCGGAGAAACAACGAAAAAACACCGATCGGAGGATCCGGCCGCTAGAATTCTCCTCCAGGCAGCGTCTGAATTGGACCTAGCTGAAAAGTTAGTGTCGAAAATTCTGGGACCTCCCGGTAAGAGGGACTGCAGTGACATCAGTGGATGCACTGAGCCACCTCTCCCGGTTTGATTAGTGAAGAAGTATAACGTTTCTGTCAGCAGTTTTTGTTAATCAGAGAAAACGATACTTAGTCATTGTTCCTCGATGCTTCTTGTTTCAATCGTTACAAGATTATTGTTGAGCCGTTTTCGTTGCTCTTTCCTCTTATTTTCTACTATTTGTACTTTTTAATGGGTATTATGTCTTATCATAACAGCTTTAGAGGTCATGATCTTCATTGCCTGATAATCTTCTTTCTCTTCGTCAGAAGCAAAAATATAATCGCGTTCTGAAATGAATTGATATATTAATATGAATAAGGAAACTTCCTTATCCCTATTTTGTTACCTCATGCAATTTTCACCGAAGTATTCTCATAGCTCTTTTCCGATTTTACAGTAACAACTCTTAATCTAGTACATTTATATAATTTTTTTATCTCCACTGAAGCATCTTCAGACTGCTCTAACACATTTTCTGAACATATCACTAGCGTCTGTATGTCTAGGGCTGTCCGCTCTCAACAATTTGAAAAGACCACGTAGCTAAACGAAATAAACCATTTTATTTTCTTAAATATGTCCAATCTTTATATTTCCTTTTTAACTTGACATTTTGGTTAATTGTTAAACATTTACAGGAAGGAAATATCCAAGTTGTCTGGCAACCGTGAAACGGTTGAATGTAAAAACAAGTGTATTTATCAATTGTATCATTTAAGTTATAATTGAATTCTCCTTGTACTATATTTTATTTATTCATTAGTAAAATGTGTATAAGTAAGGTCAAATGAAAAATAACCTTTGTTCAGGGCATCAATTGATGTGTGCCTCGAGTTCAAGTCCCGATGGTGGCAGGATTTGCGACCCTAGCTAGACCACTAGTTCAGTGCGAGACCACTTAGTCACTGTCCGGAGGAGAATTCTAGAGGCCGGCTACTGTGATAGGTAGTTTTCCGTGGTTTCTCCGATCAACACCAGGCGAATGCCAGAGCAGTACCCTATCAAACGGGCCACGGACCGCGAGCGATCTTTCCTCCCACTTCCTTGTTCTATCCTCTCCCCTTACACACACACTAACATGCACTACAATACCACACATGTTGAGGGCTTAGAGCTTGTACTGGCTGTAGCGGTGTCCAGCTGGTGGGAGATACCTGGGTAGGGAAAACCCCGCAAGTTGACGGGAAGCTGGCGACGGGTCTCACAATTCAGGAACATCACAGCCAGCGCTAGAGGAGGAAATGCACCACGGGACACATCCGGGGCCAGTGACCTTACCAGTTGACGCGCCCGGAATCGCTAATTAATCAATCAATCAATCAATTCATTAATTAAAGGGAAAAGGAGCCCGAAATGCAGTTTATCTGTCCTTTTTTAGGCTGTGCACACCTATGTACATCCCTATTCCAAAGCCTCGCTTCATTACTAAACTATATAAGGTGTATAAAAGCGTCGTGTTTAGATGCCTAGGTGTTGTGACGCCTAAATTTCCATCACGTGGTCCGTTTCTTCCCGAGTCTGCCTCAGGGAACTGCGCAGTAAGAAATCCTTGCCCGCGCGCGGCTAGTCCTGAGTAATACACCGAAGAAAGAAAAAGAGCGACAAGAAAAGGTATCGGCGAGATCTCGACCAACGGGCGAGTGTGCAGATGTCAGGAATCCCACCCCGGCCTCAAACGGGTTCCAACTCGCAAGTGCGGGCTGGCGTTGCGTCGGAACGCTTCAATCGAGATGGAAAGCGGCCTGTTTGTTCTGCGAACGAGGACAGACGACTCAGGTGGGCGGTGATCGTTAACGAAAGGCCGAATGCATTTTCTTCCCAAGTCACTTATTCCGATGGAACAAACTTTTTTAAATTTAACTTAATTTGAAGGTCAAAGAAAACCTACGCAGATTGAATTCCCTCTACAAGTCTAAGGTTTACATTTTCCACAATAATCAATAAATATGTGCGATAATAGAACTTGCTCAAAGCAGAACCTCAAGGGAACAGAATTTTTCCCCGTATTACACAACATTCCGCTTTATTCAATGTAATACTGCAGTATTTTGGATTGGCAAGACGGCGTTTTAAGCTCACACGAGACAGATTTCCACATTATCGATGTTCCGCATTGAGAAAGTTTTACAGTATTTAATACTTTACGGGTGGACACCGAATTCTTTACCAGTTAGCGGTGATCCCAGCCACGAGCCTTCATTTCACCCCCCCCCCTGCGCCTTCAGGTAAGGATGACACGTGGGGGGGGGGGGAATAACGAATTCCAATCACCGAATCTTCCTTTCGTCACGCCGCTACAGAAACTAAGACGATAGTAATGGAAAGCACCATTTGTGCCCCGACCAGGAATCGAACCCAGCATCGTACCATGGAAAGCTAGCACGCTATCCATGAGTCACCAAAGAGGGTAACAAATAAATACATAAATAAAGAGATAAATAAATAAAATGAGCATGGCAGTGATAAAGGAACTTGGTATGTGACAGTCGCTATTGTGTCCTGGTCAGTAAATATTAGTCATTTCGTCGTGTCACGTGCTCAAAAATCTCTGCTCCTCAGCATAGCTCCCTTTCATCATTTTTATCGCATCCATTTTTAAAAAGCTGGAAAACGGAGCAGGGGAAAAAAGACCATTTGACGGTCGCTTTCTGGCGCGCTGTTTGCAGAGAGATCCGAGAGCGCCCGGGCTGACGCAGCGTCCAGCGCCGCCAGCGAAAGTGACGCGCTCGCGACGCCGCCACCAACCCACGCCCACGCCCACGACCGCGCCACTTTCTCGCTACCGCTCACGCAGCACGGACAACGTTATGCAATGCTCGGCACAAAAACTTCTATTACAGGGCCCCGGTAACAAAAATGTCAATACATCCGGTTGCTAAATTTAAACAAAAAGTCCTCTAACACATGGGGTAGCCACAATCCACAATGTTTTATGGATCTTTGATACAAAAAAAATCGAATGAACGGTAAAACGTCTGTCCGACTGTCCGTCTTTCAGTCTGTCCGTCCGTCTGTGAACAACGCTAGCGGCTAAACCGTTCAACGGATTTTCTCCAAAACCGATACTTCGCAATCGGTCTGGCTGATGTCGGGAGTCCTTGAATTTGAAAGTGATATTTTAAGTCCATGAACATACAAGAACATCCCTGGGATATTTCCAAATTTTTCAAAAAATTACTCCATCGTTTTTGACAAAATTGTGCTGTTGTATAATGTGAAGGACGCTTAAGAGTGGTGCAGGTGTCGTTTTCGTTGAAAACAAATTGTTCGAAAATTCCAAAAAATCTCTTTTTTTTTTTGCGTATTCCTACAACTACAATTATGAAGATAGACATGTTTTCTCTTAATGAAATCTGTTCCTTAAAGATAGATTTTGAAATAAGTTCGTGAACAATCTTTCGAAAATTCGAAAAATTTTCACGTAAGTTTGAGTGAGAGTACGGCTGAGAAAGTACGTGCTGTTTAGCACCACTGGTTTGTGATTGAGTTGGTGGCAGTCATCATACGAACGAAACGGTTCGCTCAGTATTAGATCTGCGCCAGAAGCCCTGATAATTGAGACGCGAAAGAGTCATTGAAGAAGAAGAATAAGTATTGGAAGAAGGAAGGAAGTGCAATCCGTGTTCTGTTACTTCAGCCAGTGTCCATCGCGACATGTCGCGAGTCAACCAGGAAGAGTGTAAGTCGAAGACGCAACTCCCGTGTTGGAAGCGTCGTGGAGTTATGGAAGGCAAGTGGCGCCAACTATTCGGCGCACCTCAACATCAGCAACATCCCCCGATCAATGGGAAAACCTTTTAAGGCGAAAAGCTAACGGCCTCAAAGCTCATGTGTCAAGTCAACGCCAGATACACTTACATACTCTAAAGTATAGTCGGTGTTGGTGAAGTACGTGTGTGTGTTTGCGGTGATATTGACCGAAAAAAGCCGAGATAAGTTCACCACGTGATGTCAATGAAGCAAATGTGTATCCCATGCCTCCGCCTCCGTCTTGCAGACTTCCTGGCTGGCGCGCGACATTTCGCCATCAAAATGAGTTGATGCAACAGAGCACGGTTTGCACTGCACTTCATCGACGACCCTTCCACATCTCGATCACCGGGGATTTTAGCACAGATCTAATGCTGAGCGAACTGCTATGCTCAATTGTGTTCACTGGCATCCACGTAAGATCTGCTTTCGCAACAAAACGTCAACAACATAGGATTCACATCTGTTCAATATATAATCATACACATTATCGAGACGAACACGGAGGTATCAGGGCACTTCCGTGAAAACTTGGCGCACGAAAACACGGACCGGCGAGCGGATTGACCTCGCATTTACAGGGCCTCGAACGTCTCGGGAAAACTGACGCTGCGCTCTGCATGTCGACGTTGGTGATGAGCTCTTTTAAAACCTTTTTCCATCTTTCAACTATTTATAGTTCAATTATTGGGAAGGGATTCTGGAACTCAAGAAAGCGTGCGCAGATGATTTTATCCCCCACGTCACATACAGTTTTTTACTGTTTTTTGAATTAATTAATTAATTAAGTGCGTAGGCAGACAGCTGGAGGCTATTTAATTAATTAATTAATTAATTAAATAGCCTCCTGCGGTCTGCCTACGCACTTAATCCAAAACATTATTGGTGCTGTCCCACGCACTTTCCGCCAAAATTCTTCAATTAATTCTAGGATGCATGGAGCCAGGAAGCTTCATGAATGCATGTGCAGGGTCTCCTCGGCTCTAGGCAACACGCTTTCGAAATATGACCATACATTTTCTTTAACAACTTAATTTCGTGCTTCACTTCGTAGTCAACTCTTAGTGTTACACAAATTATTATTTATTTAAATAACTTAAAATTTCAACACGCTGATCTCATTTGAACTACATACAGATTGCCCTTCTTCTCGCAACTCGTTCTTCACTTTTGTCCACAGATCTCGTGATGTCGGAGACGATTCGTTATGATAAGGGAAAGATTCACAAAATTCTCCGCTCAAATTCGCAACAAGGAAGCAAGGGAGTGCTGGTTTGTCTGCGCTAAACATAGCACTGTAGCAAGTTGGACACCCTGAGATATGATGTTTTGACAAGAGAATAGGGCACTGCCCGTAAGCAGATGTACGCTAAAACACTCCGATCATTATCATATTTCTATTCTTCTTTTCTTTTTTCATCTCGACCATCCACATCAACTTTGTCCTCATCTATATTTTCATTTGTCATGTTCATCGCCATATCATCATAGTCACTTTTATCTTCACATTTTTTTCCTTTCTTCTGACCCAAATCCCTAACAGGACGATCGCGAAAAAACACACAATTGGTGCTTGAATTTATTTCTTCTCCTTCTGCTCTTTTTCCTCCTTTTTGAGGTACATGCTGGCTGATTAATGGCTTGCTGGTTGAGTGATAAAATATTTCCTGTATTTCGTGGCGCTTTGCTATAGTCATTAATCCTATAAGTGTATTGCATGTTTTCATTGAAGGTGACGGTAACCTTCCCCCGCAATAAGGTAACATCCGGCGCCGATCTCCATGTCAGCTGGCGGGATTTCCCTCATCCAGGTATCTCCCACCAGCGGGGCCCCGCCCCAAACGAGCTATAACCTCCCGACCGGTTTCCCGGCATGTGTGGTAGTGTAGTGCACGTTTGGTAAGAGTGTGTAAGAGGTGAGGATAGGACAAGGAAGAGGAAGGAAAGGCTGCTCGCGGATCGTGGCCCGTTTGTTTGGGTACTGCTCCGGCATTCGCCTGGTGTTGATCGGAGAAACCACAGAAAACTAGTCCCTATCATAGTAGCCGCCAGCTTGAATTTTCCTTCAGATAGGGGTGAAATAACATAGGAGATAAATGTAAAAACTACTTCTTAATAACTCAAACTGCGGTAATTGGTAGAAAAGGATTATCACTGCAAGTAGCATTGTCTCCTGCGAATGGTTGCAGCCTGTGTCAATTGCGTTAAACGTACGAGCGATGAGAGAGGGAGTGATGATGGTTTGGAGTTTGGAATGAACGGTCTAATAGCGCACGAGTCGAGCTCGACAAATACAATTTGCTCGCGAACATAAATCTGTTGACGTAACCCAGAAACATACATTTCGACGAGTTGTAGAAATGCACAGAGTCTGGTCAAAGTGCCAAAAGCCATCTTATGCAAGGTTATGTTTGGATTCAGTAACAGTTGTTAGATGTGTGACAAAGTCAATAAGTTGAAATCCACAATACAAAGATGAATGAGAAGTACTCATTGCTACGAAATCGCTCTGAAAATATTGTTGAGAAAGTTAGTATATAGTAAATATTACAATGAAAAAAAGTAAAACATAAATTTAATATTTAGTTGAAAGTTATTTTCGATGCATGAGTCAAATAACATTTTGAATCATACATTATTTCCTAACGAAACACGTGGGAATAAACATTCTGGAGTTTTATATTTTATGGAAATGTGAAGAAAAGATGTGAAAGAAAATTAGCACGATGTGAGAATATAAGATTTTTACTCGTCTCGCCGCCTTGGACTCTATTCATGTTGCCACCCCTTGAGAATTTATATTATATGTAGAAATATATTATCATTTAAATATATGTGTGTGAGTGCGTGGCTTGATTTCTGGCGGAACAGGAATAGACTGTTCAGTCCCCGATAAGAACAAATTGAAATACATATTTGACGAAAAATGGCAGTTTATAATACTTCTGCAGGTACACCTTACAAAATTATAGTCAGTACCGTCTTGTTTTTACTACACGCGAAGTTTGGATGCTGTGCCCTGGACTCAATGTTATAGAAAAGATGTAGCCCCGGGTTTCGTTAAAGTAACTATTCATTTCATTTCATTTAAAGTAATTGAAGCAATATGAAGGAATCGTATTAAATAAAGAATGTAGAAGAAAACTCTACACCATTTGTTAGTTTCTAGGAAAATTCTGCCTCTCCATCAGGAGTTTTTTTGGTTCATAGTACACTGTTATGAGGGTCCTTGTGAACTCTTGTTTTGGAGCAGAGGTTCCCAACAATTTCTGCACCACTACCCTCTGAAGTAGAAAACTATTCCAACGCCCTGGAGTCCACAACAGATAATTTTATATGAAATTTCAGAATATCATTGCACATTATCTTGGAAATGAATACAGAAGGACAAAAAATATGTAATTACATAAACATCCGAACTCTATTAATCGTTAATATTCACGCCGGGGAAATTAATTTGAAGGTGGTCGCGTTTATTGAATTTTAATCGAGATTTAACTAACAAAACACTGCCTGGATCATGACAATTAACAAAAATTTGTTTATCTGATTGGATAATTAAAAAATAACGTAAACTTCAATTATCGTCGAGAAGTCCATTTTATTTATTTTTTATCATTGGTCACTTTCATCTGAATAATGTTCAGTTTATGGATATCTGAAAATTATTGTAGGTTTTTATTACGACATAATTTTTTCATTAAAAATATAATATCGAGCCTTAAAAACATTGAACTTAAAACACTGATAATGAACTGAAATCATTGCCTTCAAAAAATCGACGTTAAACACATCGAGGATTTTATTAAAACAAAAGTAAAATCCGATGAGTTGAAGGCTCGTTTTTTTAACAACGATGTTTTGTTTTGTTTTGTTTTTTTAACAATCGAAGTTTTGTTCGTGAATGAAAAATTTCCATAATCCCAATTGTGTAAAAGTTAAAATAAGAAATGCTAACTGATGTCACTTTGTGTTCCAATCAAACAAGTACGGTTCACACTACTTTCATTAAGCTGACTGTGACTCGCTCAAAATGCTCCTTACGCTCTGCTATATCCTTCGCCTTCCCTTCTATTTCGCACATGGACAGACTTCTTTAATTTTATGGCTCCTAATTATTGTTTAAATACTCTAAAATACTTTAGATTCCAGTGGTATGACAATCAAACTTCTTAATACTTCGTTTAAGTCACGTTAAATAGCCAATTTGATATGGAATGTAGACAACTCCATCGTTTCGTGGCCCAGTCACATAATGTGGAAATTAATCACACATCACTAAATACATTTTCAACGAATTCACAAATCAAACACATCATACGAATTCATAAAAGTACATAAAACACACACAAATGAATTCACAACTCAAACACGTCAGCCGCAAAACCTATCTACAAATAAAAACAAAAAAATCAAACTAGATCGGAGAGCCAGTGCAACGAAGAGCGAACGGACTTCAACATTGTTTTCAGATTGTTTGTAAATTTTCATTACAAATAAATATATCCTACACGACCTAGTTTAAATTTTGTTCCGTACGAATTTAATGTTAGATGTTACTAAACCAACTTTAAAACATCGATAATTTTAAACATCGACCTTTAAAATCATCGATATTTTGGGGGCAATGTATGATTGCCATGGATATTTTAATGTGGGCAATGTTTTTGTTATCGATGACGCATCCCTAGACGTCAGACACACAATATTAGGGAGTTTTCGCATGGCAGAGCATACAGCAATCGACTGCAAGCGTCTGCGCCTGCGCAAAAGATCCATATTGCACAAAACCGACGCGAAACTCTTACTGCGCATGCGCAGAAAATCGATATTGCACAAAAGTGATGCCAACTGGAACTGCGCATGCGCTCTTTATGAAAGTGCTGCCGATTTCTGTAACGCAACATCTCCCTATTATATGCACTGGCACTGGTCTTATCCGCGCACGTTTTCTTGAGCCCTCTCTTCGCCAGATGAGGGAGGAGTAGGGGTTTGGTTATTTCGACAACTGGACTATTATCTCAAATCAGTAGTCGGTTTTCGATGCAAAATAGTATCTATTACACCCAAACAAACATTTCTTGTCAGTAGGTTTGTGAGCAATTCTCGTTACTACTATTTATTCTGAATTCCACAAATGTTATTAAAGGAGTTCGCGTAGCTATTGGTAGGTGCAAGAAATCGTGCGCGAGTAATATGCTGGTGAGTCACGTCATTCCAGCACCTGTAATTTTTGAACGGTTGACGTTATTGCAATGCCGTTTTCACGACAGTGCGCAAGGGAATAGGGCTAATTGAAGCATGCATTCGTTTCGATTTTATCACTTGGATTTTGAGAGATATTGAGGGAACTTTGTGTTTTTCAAATGGAACAATACATATTTTTTGAGTCTATGATGGCGAGCGTCAAAGAGGAATCCAATGATATACATATTGACACATGTTAGATAAGCATTTTTTGAGTAATTTTGCTTTGTTTGCAACTGGTGTTTAACGTATATTTTAAATGTAACAGTCCACCAACCAAGGTCGCGCTGCTCTCTCCCTGCTACCACGTGCTCGGAGCGTTGCAATCTCCCTTAATCACGAGTCGCCAAAAAAATGACTCAAGAAAATGCTTATCACATGACAATATGTACATCATTGGATTCGTCGTTTGACGCTCGTCACAACAGACTCAAAAAATGTATAGTTCGATCTGAAAAAACAAACAAATTAACTTCAATATCTCCTAAAATACAAGTGATAAAATTGAAATGAATATTTGTATAAACCTAGCCCCATCCCTCGTGCACTTCTGTGAAAACTGCATTGTAATAACTTCAACCGTTCAAAAACTGCAGGGGGCGCTCAAGTTACGTGACTCACCAGCATCTTATACGCGCGCGATTTCTTGCACCTACGAATAGCTACCCGCGCTGCTTGAATAACATTTCTTGAAATCAGGATAAATAGTAGTAACGAGCATTGTTCACAAAACCTGATGTCCAGAAATGTTTGTTCAGATGTAAGAGAAACTATTTTGCATCGAAAACCGACTACTGATTTGATATAATAGTCCTGTTGTCCAAATAATCAACCCCGCACTGCCCTCTCATTTGGGGAAGTGTGGGAATAATCAAGAAATCGTGCGCGAATAATAATGTACGCGCGCACGCGCGCGCGCACGCGCGCGCGTGTGTGTGTGTGTGTGTGTGTGTGTGTGTGTGTGTGTGTGTATGCGTGCGCGCTCACAGTGCCTGACTTCGACTTATGTGCGCAATAGGCTGTCAAATGTTTTACCGCCCTTTTAATTTGCTTTCTTTAAACATTAAAGTTATTCTTAATTTGAATAAAAAATTCTAGTACAATATTTGTAAATACTGTGTACGTATGAATAATTGACTATACATATAAATAATTCTTACCACGATATTGATTTAATAAATATACGATAATTTTGTATGCATTTTATCTGTATAAATCCATGGAGATTATATATATATATATATATATATATATATATATATATATATATATATATATATATGATTAATTAACACCTTCTTTTGTTACAAATATAGAGAGAAATGTTTGTATAAAACACATTCAAAAGTTCGCCTTATGAAATTTTGCATACGCTGAAATTGGCCCGCTTCCTAAAACGTCGCGCCCTAGCAGTGCCAGATTACCCAATAGGCTGAGTAGGCTGCATCCTGGGTCGCGCGATTTTCGGGGGCGAGCGAATGTATTTCTTTTCATATTTGTCACAAAAGAAGGTGTTAATTATCCATCGGTATATAGAGATAAAATGCATAGAAAATGCTGGTATGTTAGTTGAAGCAGCGCGGGCGGAGTGGCCGGACAGAGGTGGGTGGGTACTCACGGTTGTGGCGGCGCTCGGCCGCCGTGGCCGCCAGCGCCAGCAGCGCCGCCAGCGCGCGCAGCGGCCGCCCCGAGCACGCGCCGGCCCTCATGGTGTGTGCGCGCGACGCCCGCGCTGCCGCGCATATATACGGAGCGCTGCCCCCATGTTTACATTCCCCCTCCACCCGCCCGGCGCTGTTGGCCTCGCGCGGACAAAACACCGCGTGGCCTCCGATGCCGGGCACGTCCTTACTCACGTAAGTGTACTGCATGGCGGCGAGATCCGGCGCCGACCTACCGTCGGCTAGCGGGCCTAACCAGGACTCTCCCACCAGCGGGGCACCGCCCCAGCCGGGACAAGCTCTAAGCTCCCGACCGGTCTCCCGGAATGTGTGGTAGTGTAGTGCATGTTAGTGTAAGTGTGTGTGTAAGGGGAGAGGATAGGACTAGGAAGAGGAGGGAAGGATAGCGCGCGGTCCGTGACCCGTTTGGTAGGGTACTGCTCCGGCATTCGCGTGGTGTTGATCGGAGAAACCACGGAAAACTACCGATCAGAGCGGCCGGCCGCTAGAATTCTCCTCCAGACAGCTGCTGAATTCGACCTAGCTGAATCCAATGATTAGTGAAGACAAACTTTAGCATAATATCCATACTTCGATACATCACCAAAAGATGTTGATGAAAACATCGATGTTTTAAATATGACAGAGCATATCCAAGTCCAAGTTCTAATATGACATATGACGTATATGTTAGTTTAAAGTACGTTCTGCCTTAAATTGGACTGTCATCTTAAATTTCTAATCAATGTTCTATGTAGTCAAGGCCAAATTTAAGAATAACGATATCAACACTTACAAAATAATCAAAAAAGGAGAAAGGTTGCCAATAGCAAACGGTTTCGTGACGTCAAGGGATAGACAAGAGTGACAGTTGTCAATGGCTGTTGATTGCGAGCAAACCAAAACTAAAATAAATACCGGAAATTTTATTCATATCATGAGAATATTTGTTTTGAAAATATTGATGTTTCTGGACAGATTTATCGATCTGAATAAAACATGGAAAGCAATATATCGATGTTATAATATCCATGTTTCTGTTCGAAAATATGGATAGTTTAAAAACATCGTTTTTTTTTGTTTGTTTGTTTGGTTGTTTTTTTTTTTTTGTTTTTTGTTTTTTTGGTTTTGTTTTTGTTGCCATTCCTACCAATGATGCAGCGGTGAAAGCCCCAGACCCTTGGGCCTGAGAGACAGGCACTCAGCCAGAGGGAGCTGCGGCCGAGAACTGCTCGACGCCCGTGGCGCATGCAAGATTGGATTTTTCTACGATCGAGTGAAATTGCGCGTTTCTAGGGGCTGTTACGCGTGTGTGAGGTTAGTCGTTTCTTAAAACAACTGAAAAACAAGTCTTCACTGTGAGGAAAAGACTTTTGTTCTCGCTCACGTCACTGTCACGCATAGTTCTTGCTGTATGCCACGCAATCGGTCAGATCAGCAGCTTCAGAGCTCAAACTTGGTAACATGTCAGGAGGAAACTGTAGTTGGTTCGTTCTGGAAATCATTAAGATATTTGAAATTGTGAGGGTGTGGGCGTGAAGCCCATGTGATATTTTCAATTTTTTTTTTTTGTTTTGTTTTTTGAAAAAAGGCTGCAATTTGTCTTTATTTTTCTGGAATAAAAAATGTATTTATAAAAATTATTTATTCACAATTTTCTTTTAAACATTGATTGATGCCTTGACACAGGGACCCATGTGTATCAGTAAAGCACACTTTCACACGACACCTTCGGTGGTTTCAAATGATCTAATATTTTTGTAATTAGTCATTCCTGGCATCCGTTTAAAATATTAACCCAACGTAATTCTGGTCCACGATAAGAAAAACTTGGGAGGCTAAAAGTCTGATTTTACTCCGAGTTGCCAAATTGCATTATAATCAGTACAGACTTCGAAAATCATCATGGTGTGTTTGAAGACCTGACGAGAATCTTTTACAGGTTGGCCAACGACACTTACGATTTGCTAATATTTACATACATCTTGTATATCGTTGTATATAATATTTGCATAAACAAGGCCTCGGCGGAGAGCAAAACTTTGATCGCTCCGTTGTGTCTGTGGCTTGCGAAGGGACAACCCAACAAATCGTCGGCGCTCGAAGCGTTCGTGAAATGTTTTTCGGATGTTTACTTTAATATATTTGTAATATATACATGCTTACATTTATTTATATTTTTAGAACACACATTATTAATTATTTATCGTCTTTAGTCATTGTAGGCAGTTGTAGTAGGTGTTGAATGAAGGACCTTCAATCTCAGAATCAAAGAATGCCTTCATGCAACAACACACGTTGCTAGCCATCTCTTCCAACTCAAAACATTCATTGATCGTAGACTGTCAAAAAAGATTACAACACAGATTTAAAATAGAAGCCATGCATATTAATAATTTAACAACAATCCCCTATTCACTATTTTAAACGATCAAATTTCTTTCCTTTGACTTTTCCCATACACATGAACCTTTCTCTCCACATTTCCGTCATTTGACGTCCCTTTCTCTTCTATTTCCAATTTTCAATAGCCATTTCTTAGATATCCCATTCTTCTCGAGTCTATTGTCAGCTGCCTTTAAATAGCAGGGCAATACCCTTGACCGAGTCTGTATTATAACATTTTTTTTTTTTTTGCCACAGCAGCTGACTCGAAAAACCCTGTCATTTTGGAGATCGCTTCATACGAACCCGATCAACGAGCAAAGTAGTATAAGCGACCCAAGCACATCCGGGAGTTAGAGACCTGAAGCAGAGCGATGAGAATTGACACAAACTTCGTATTTCTGCATGCGCAATGCGCGCTCCAGGCGTCTAAAGTCATTCTTCACTTGAGGGCCTTGCCTTCGCCATGGAATGTGACGCTAGATGTCGCTTGATAGCTACCATATCAAGCTTTGCAGCAGATCGAGTGACATCTAGCGGCACGACCGAGAGAGACGCGAAAAGCCGTGCCGTTTTCTATCGTGAAGACGAGTGCCTCACGCACCACGTTATGAAAACCCAAGTACAGATGCCCGTAAGGGTAGGGACGGTCACATCGCAGTAGCGTGAGCGTGCGTAACACTTTTCTTGCGTTCACAAAACTGCACAAGTGAATTGATCTAACCTCGCAGTTTTGTCTTTACCAGGGCCCGCAGCTGGCACAGAACAGGTATGTCAGTTTGTTCATCTGCTTTTATTTGTTCATCTATTATATTTAATTTCATCTTGGCATTATAATTTATTTTCATAAATTCCATTTTTATCAAAAATTCACAAGTTTCTTTTCCTTTCACAAATAGTAATTTAGAAATTGGGTTAAAAATTAAAAACATCTAATCCAACCTACGTTGGGACGTTTCACGATATGTTTTCAGTATTTAAACCAACCCTCGCTAAAAACCTGACGCTTTTTACTTTCTCGACGCACTTCGTAAGAAGATAAAGTGTTTTAATCGTGCGCTGGAAAACGGCGATTTTTCGACACAAAAACACTTCTTGTCCTGGCAACGAAAAAGTTGTTAAATCGTATTCTTATATATAGTAAATTACTTTCCCTAAAGCTTTGGGTAGTCAGAATCGATATCGAAAAATCGATTGACGGCAAAACGTCTGTCTGCCCGTCCGTGATCAACCCTAGCGCATTGTCTGTTCAGACGATTTTCTCCAAAATTGATCCTCACCGATCGATCTGTAATAGCTTGAGGTTATTCGAGTTTGAAACTGATATTTTGATTTTTAGGGGTACTTTACACGACGCCTCAATTACATTTTCAAAATTATTTCAAAAATGGCTCCAAATATTTTGATTAATCTTTGTCTTCGGACAGCGTAAATGATGCATAAAAGAGTGACAGAAATCTCATTTGCGTTGAAATCGATTTTTTGACAACTGCTAAAGCTCAATAAAATTTTCGGTTTTTCCTACCTATAGAATATTCATTTGAATAGAGATTTTTCTGTAATAAAATCTGTTCGTCAAAAAAAGATCGCTAAATTATGTCACAATACTACTCTTAGAGTCTCATGTAAACGAAAAGAAAAGAAAAGAAATCCTTCCCAACAGGGAATCGAACCCCGGTCTTCTGCGAGACAGGCCCTGGACACTGACCACATTCTCTACTACCAAGGTCGTGACAAAGGTCATGTACACTTTTTCGAAAATTTCTGTAGTTTTCGCGCAATTTTGAGAAAAAACAGGGAATTTAATTTTTTTTCAAAAATCCATTTTTTCTTCAAATTTTCTCCTCGTAAAATTAAAAATGTGAGCTCCATTTCCAGCGAACTCTCCATTTTTTCGAAAGTTGCAAAATGTTAATATTGCAAACTACAAGTTTAAAGATATAGATTTTTGTTCTAAATAAAATGTATTCTAAGAAATCAGATATTTAAAAACAACAAGTTGTTTTGCGTTATTTCTTCTTGAAGTTAGTGAAATTTGTAAAAAAAACATTTTTTCAAAAAGTGCTCCAATTGTTTTCGTTTTTTCAACCGACAGAAGAAGGGACGCTGAAAAGATTGGTGGAGGTCTCATTTTCGTTAACCTCTCCAAATAGTCGAAAATTGCAAAATTGTTGAAAGTCTGTCCGTTGTAGCATCACTAGTTTCTACCTTGTTCATGGAGAGTTAAAGGTTTGGTAGATAAACAGGACCAGACAAAAGCAAAACGCATCAAGAAGAAATGAAAAGTCGAACGCAATAGTAGTCCAAGTCCCCAAAAATGAAAAATGAATTTTTGACACCATTTGTTATCCAAGAAGGCGTCTATCTTCGTACATTTTTAGTTTGACGAGTTTTCGTCTGTGAAGTTAAGAATGAAATCACTATTTCTTTCTCTTTCTAGCCTCAACTTCGTAACGTCAACTTGATTTTGCTCCGTTATTTTTTTAAATGAGGTTAGACCACTATTGTGCTGACCCAGTGGCGGATTTATGTAATCTGTCGCCCTAGGCTGGTCCTTCCCCCCCCCTCCGGTTAATTTAATGAATTTTGATTTTAATGTTACAAGGCAGAACATTTGTAATCATAGTAACAAATAAATTATGTTGTGGTTTATTTTAAAAGTGGTTTTAATCATTCACGAATAATGTAATATAATGTAACATAATTGCTTTCGTAGAACTTTTTGGTTTGCAAATTTGTTGATAGTATCAAAATCTATTTGAAGTAAAATATCTTTTTCTATTCTAAAATGGAAAGTGAAGTCCAGTGTTGATCTTAAATAGTTCTTGACATGCTTTCGTTTCATTCGTTTTTGACATTCTTTCAGGCGAACAATTTGAAATAGGTGTGCAAATAAACTGGGGATGGGCGATATCAACATTTGGAAATAATGTGTAAAGGTCACTTCTTCGAAGAAACTGGAACACATCCTGCCGAGAATTTTTTTCCAACGTTTAACTAAAATTATAAAAAAGCATTCAATTGTATACAAAAATATTTTTAAATTTAATTTAACATTCAATAAATATCATTACCATAGGTAATACCACGAGCGCTTTGGAAATTGACGATAAATCTCCGACTCCCGAAGTGAGGAGGGGATTTATCTGAGAATTTCCAAAGCAGGAGTGGTATTTAATCGGACTATTACACGAATGAAATTATCTCCAATAGAGTTCCAAAATGCGCCAAATATTGAAAATAACTCGTAGCTAAGTTATTGTAAAAACGCAGTTTAGTGGATATCGATCGATGTATACGGCCTCCTAAGATAGATGAGTGAGTTTGTGATTGGCCAGTAGGGAGAAGGGGTAAGACAAATCGAATGTGCAAAAGTGATAAACTTTTTGTGATACACTGCCCTGTGAGGAGAGCATTTTGTGAGCTATTAGTTTTATTTTTCGAGTGGAAAAGTGGGGAAAAAAAAAAGTTGCTGGGAAAATGTGTTGCCGCCCTGGGCAGGAGCCGAGGTTTGCTCTTCCTCGTGCCGCAGGAATCGCGTTGGCCCCACTGCGGCGGCTGTTTCGTCACCGGCCGTGCCGCCGCGTGGCGGGCGAAGGTGAAAGTGCTGGAGTCGGTTTGTGGGTCTAGTTCAGCCGGTGCAGCGGCGGTGGCCTTATGTCACAGGCCGAGAACGTGCACGCGCACGCGCCCAGGCACAGCACTTCCAAAATGGAACAGAAAACAAACGCACCAAAACCTCTGTGACCTTGAGCTCATCTTCATCAGACCGTCAGTTAATAATAATAACAACAACAACAACAACAACAATAACAATAATAATAACAATAATAATAATAATAATAATAATAATAATAATAATAATAATAATAATAATAATAATTATCATCAATCTACAGAAAGCTGTGATCCTGAGCACGTGTTCTTTAGTCAGAAGATTTATGGGTTCCTAAATAAATTTGTGTTAAAGAATTATATACTTTTTAATTTATAAACTAAGTGTTTAAATTTATATTTTTTGGAAATGTTTACCTTCTAATAAGTTCTTAAAATAAATAAATTTTTGTTAAAAGTAATGTACTACGGAAATCATGCTTTGATAGAAATATCTGTATGACTCCTCAAACATGTACCAGAAAGCTGTGAAAAAATAAATAATAATAATAATAATAATAATAATAATAATAATAATAATAATATTGTTGTTATTTCTTCCTGCTGATCCTACTATAACGATGCACACAGTTGGTAAGTTATAGATAGATGTGGATCATGCAGAATCAGGAATTAGAACTTTTGTAGTTTATACATTTATTAACAGCTCAACGTTTCGCACATTTAGCATGTAACCTTAGATTGATTCTGTATGGTCTAAATCTACTTAAAGCTTACCAACTATCTGCATCAATAATAATAATAATAATAATAGTAATAATAATAATAATAATAATAATAATAATAATAATAATAATATGGTAATATAAATATTCACTTTTACATAAATTAACAAATACACCCGAATAAGCAAATACTTGTACTGTGCAGTTTAAGTAAGTTTATAACGAAAACAAAAACTGAGATATGATACGAAGACAACACAGTTCATAATCAAGTAACAGTTTTACAAAATAGTATCCTATCACACATACATAAAATTATATAATTCATGTGTTGTAACAAAGAAAAGGAAACTAGCGCAGACTATGGTATGATTAGAGCCCGGAAATAAAAGCATTAATTTTAACTAAAATAGGCATGCAAAACGCATTTATTCTGACGGAAGAGCTGGATAAAAACACACGAAACATTTGAAAAATCACTATTTAAAAAGAAATAAGTGTAAAAAATGAATAATAATAATAAAATGATTAACATATAAAATTTACATTAGCACGTACGTGGAAGCAAACTACCTTTTTTTTTTTTTTTTTTTTTTTTTTTTGTGATCTTGATTGCACATGGTCAATCGGTATGACGACTACGAATTTGACTCGCAACGCTGCCTCTACGAAATGCAAGTGTGCAATCCCTTTTGAATCTTGAAACGGTAGCAGTGGAAACGGAATTGTAGACTTCGTTCTTCACACTTGTGCAATTGCCAGATGGGAAGAGAGAACAAGGAGGAATTGAGAAGGGTAGTATATCGAGTACTGACAAACGTGACCTCAAAAGTGATCCGAGGTCGTATATAATCATAGTATGAGTTCCTCGTGAGCGAAGTAGTCAGTTAGCATCAATGAAAAATATCAAAAATCTTCATTGGTTTCATCTTTCTTTTCCTTTTAGATTTTCAACAAAACCTGACACTGGAGCTCCCGCGTCCACAGAAAGACAATACTTCATATGACCGTGCCTTCATGTTGTCCAGGCTTGCAGGTATGTTTCCAGCTTGACAGAGATTGATGTAAGGAGGGAAAATAATGACGAAAAAGGTAGAAAAGGCACAAAAAAGTCAAAATGCAAAATAGGTATAGAAGATAAAATAGGCAAAAAAAAGACAAAATGAAAATATGCTAAAACAACTCCAGAAGTACATTTAAGTGATTCCTATTGTAAAAAGTAATAAAATCCGAACAATAATAAAAAGACATTTTGCCAAACTTTCGGGCTCACGTTATAATTTATAAATTTAAAGAAAGAAATGAACAAAGGATGGAAATCTTTATTTTAATTACTGTAATTCCGATAAGTAATGTAATTGCTTTCATGGCTGATAATGTATCTTTTAACTTCCTACTTGTTAAATTACTTGTTGCGTTTCCTAACTTGTAAGTCTATTTGCAATTGCATTGTTCTGTAGCCAAGGGTGGCAACTCCTGAAAGAACCTGAAGTGGTATTCCGTTTCATTTCGTGTGTCTCGTTCGGTGTGGTGCCAAGTGCCAAATGGGATTCTGAGCTCCAAGGACGTCGAAGGTCCCGAACATTTTCCCTTTGCATTCTCACATCTGGGAGCTCCTCTCCAACAGGGCAGGCATCTCTCTAATGGTTCGACAGAAAATCAATTGTCTTCTTTCCACCTATTTACTCTGTCTTCTTCTCAATACTATATTGTGAAGGAATTAGGGTACATATTTATAGACACACACATTTTGTAACCATAATTTATTTCATAAGCTTCATGAGCAACGGTTTCAGGAATTGTTGCCCCATCATCAGGCTGTAAAACTGAATGACTAAAATATACAGTAAAGAGTTTAAAATTATTAACAATACAATAGAAAAATGGAGAAATCGTTACAGGTCAGAACTTATCAGACACACGAGAGCTCACAAAACAGAAAACAAAATGTTTTATGTAGTAACATTATGAAACAGTAAATTGATCTGGGCTGTCCGGGTGACGCCGCGTCGAAGGCTGTGGTGCCGACGTTTCGACCGACATATCGCGGTCCTCTTCAGGGCTGTACTGCCCTGAAGAGAACTGCGATATGTCGGTCGAAACGTCGGCACCCCAGCCTTCGACGCGGCGTCACCCGGACAGCCCAGATCATGACTCTGGCCGCGGAAGCCTACGATATCACGAAACAGTAAATTGTCACTGCGCGGACAAAGCCAAGTTAGTTATGGTGGTGAGAGGGGTTGAAAGACTGAGATGATCGGAGCGACAGGGGGAAATGAAGGCAAGAAGGGGGGGAAGGGCAGGGTATGAAATGAAGGAGGGATGGGGGGACTTTTTTTATGTTCGACATCTACACAACAAAGCATCGTAAACTTTGGTAATATGAATATTTTCAATAGCAGTATTAATTGAATTATTTATTTTAATCTGTAAAGTTTCAGAAACCAAACGTGGATATCTCCAGGTCTCAATATTAGAGATTCTTGGATCTTCAAAATTAAATTAGTGTTTCAACTTTATCTGATGAGTTTTGTTTTTGAGGAATTTTTATGATGTTCCTGAGATTTTTTTCGTGTTAGTTAGAACTTTACGAGTAGTTTGGGCTAAATATATTTGTTCGCAATCGTTACATTCTATGCCGTATACGGCATTAGGTCTATTCAAAGGAGAAGTATATTCTTTAACATTCCTGACAACAGTCTATTATGGGCTTTGTTCGTTAGTCTGCACTGATACTTCTCTTGAAAAACCTGTTCTAATATATAAATTATACATTTTAAATAAATAAATTATGGTTACATCATTTGTCTGTTTATAAATCTTCGACCCCGGTGGATAACCTGATAAGTCAAAAAAAAAACAAACTAATTTTACAAGCGAGCAAAAAACAACTTTAATCTAATGCTTTAAATAAGGAATGAATGATATTCAAACAAAACCTACACAACAATAGTTTTGTTTGAATATCACCTTCGTTTGAATATTATTAATCCCTGATTTAATTCTTTTAAACGTTGTCTTTTGCTTTGAATTGAATCACTTCAACAATTTGATCTGAAATTTTCGGTCGTAAATTCGGCGTTTAAGTTCTTTTGAAGCTCTGACACAGCATTCACATTGACTAAGATTTATTAGCTGTTTCTCATATGGTTAAGATTGGTGAAGGTGGAGAGGACTTATATGCAATTTGTGTACCCCAAAATCGGTATTTCTGTACGGAGGGATGGTTGTGTCTTAGATGACTGTCACACTAAACGTTTTGGAGCTGAAACTTGATGAATACGTCAGGATTAACATCTCGTTGTGCCGATCACTAGACCATTGAGATATTTAAAAAAATATGGTGGTACAAACACGAAGTCTGCAACATTTTCAAAATTTTCCGGGAAAGTGCTTAAGATTTTAATTTTGAAAAAAAAGTGTTTCTAGAAATGGAGAAGTTTTGAGTTTTATTAAAATCTTTGACATTTAGAAAACTTAAAAATCTTGTTTGAAACCCTGCGTAATCAAATCGCTCCTGACCCTCACCACTTTGATGGGTCACGAACACTTTTGCGGTAGAAATGCTTAACGTAATGATGATACGTAACAAAACAAATATTGGTAGAACATCACAAATGTTTTCGCATTATTTATAACTTTTGCTATTTTTGAAAATTTATAGAGTTCAAGGAAAATCAGACGTACAATTTTTAAGCTTCCTTTGCTATAACCGCGGGAAAAAAAGTAAAGAAAAAGTTAGGAGCCGTTTCTGAAAAAAATATTATTTTTAAGTTTCTTGTTTTACCAAAAAACGCTAAAACTACGCTGAATTTTTGTAAATTGCACCTATTTTAAGGTGTCCTCGGTAGTATAGTGGTCAGTATCCCCGCCTGTCACGCGGGAGACCGGGGTTCGATTCCCCGCCGGGGAGGATTTTTTTGTTTACATGCAGCTCATGGTATTGCGTGAAGAAAATGATAAATTTTGTGACAAGAATTTTTCAATGTTGAAATTATTAATCATATGTGTTCGCAGCCCTGTTTCAAGCACAATGGGTAAGATAACTTGGTGGGGCGTTTGTTATTTTCAGAATTCAACTTGTGTGCCTTGATTTAGTTATTGAATTTTATATTTTGCGCATGACAGCCGTTGCAGCAGAGCTGCTTAAGATTCCTCATTCATGAACATTTAAACCATCGTTAAAATACGTCCCTGGTTAGTAGTTGATGAGTGAAGTCACCTAATGGACTAGTATCTAAGAGAATAGGAATCGTAGAATCATTGAATTACCACATTTAAACATTAAATGCTGAAACATGTAGCACGAAACGATACCTACGTTGACATTACGAGAATTTTTTTCGCCAAAAATATCAGTAGATAGGCCGCGCACAAAAAAAAATCTCTAAGTACTACCTTTATCTTTTTTCCTGCATGCAAACCATACTATTACATCTCGTTTGTCAACCAAAGGGCAGTATTCATTCTGACGCACGTTGAATTGTGCCATTTGCTACTTCATTTATAATTTTTTACAAGGACATTTAAACAAAAAAAAGTCTCCCCGGCGGGGAATCGAACCCCGGTCTCCCGCGTGACAGGCGGGGATACTGACCACTATACTACCGAGGACTACAAAATATATGGGGACTCATCTATCTAAGAAAACACAAGGAAAGCAATAGCATCACGTAAAAAATCTGGAGACCTTTTTGGAAATATAGGTTGGTTGTGCCGTTAGTACTAAAAACGTGTCCTTTTCAATTCGTCTAGTTGCTCATGCGTTTCTATGCGGAAAACATTTGCGCCTGAGCTTCTAAAGCTGCTTCCAGCCATTTTTGTGAGAAATGTCAAACGCATCTTGTGCAGAATAGCAAACGCATCTTGGTCTCGACCGCAATGCAGTGCGGCGAGGGGTACATGCCCCGTAATCTTTTGGTTCTTCCGATCGTGATGAAACGACATGGCCGAAATGTCCCCGCTGCCGTCTCAACCAGATCTTTCGTTCATCTTCTCTGATCCTTTGAGCGAATGCTGAGATGCACCTTGTTTTGCTTCTGGACATAGTAAATGTAGCCTCACTAGCTGTGTACGTTTTCTTGACCTCTTTCTGGAAAGTAAATATTCGAAAAATCGTTTTCCACTTTATCGCGACAGTAAGTCCAGTCTTTTACGGTGGGCACGATGAGGGACAATGGCCCTTTTTTTCCTGTGAGAGTAGTCAGTTTATCAGCTTATCAGTTTTGCCAAAAACGCTTTTTCCACCAGCATTTGCGTAGGGTAGAGATCCCAGAATCCAAGAAAGCGAGTACAGAATACTCTTCTCTCCATAGCACGTCACAGACACTTTTTATCTGTTTTCCGACTTTAAATAAATAAGTAAGTAAATAAATAAAAAATGGGTATGACGGTGCAAAAGGAACTCAGAATGTCAGTTGCTGTTGTGTCCTGGTGGAGTGTCATTTATTCGTGTCACGTACTCAAAAATCTCTGCTCGCTTAGCATTGCTCTCTTTCATTATTCTTTACCGTATCACATAGCTCTACTCGAAAATGACCAATTGCAGGAGCTCTTTTGTGGCTTATGGAAACAAAGTGACCGAAAGTATATGCGCCAAAAGAAGAACCAGCAATGGAAAGCAACTTTATTTTCTTCTCTTGCAAAGAGCTCAAGGCTGTTTCATTTTTCTTGAATATATTTAAAAAAAACAACACATTTTGGCACCTTCCCTTTAGACTTCCCGTTAGGTCCATTTTGGGGGTATTTTTCTAGATACTCATAGGGATTTTCAAATTTTTCTCAATATTTGCTCCATTTAAAAAAAATGCCGTGCACAAAGTACTCTTAATAATATGACATGTTTAAAAATATTAAAAACACGACATTGTAATATAAAAATTGTAAAAGTTTACTTTCTTATTGAAAATGTGGATTTCTTTCATTGCACGTGCACACATTTTTGAGCACGTGGGGCGTGCCAATCACATTTCAACGAACGAAGACGACCAGTGCAATAAAATTACGTAACGGCAGGGTTGGGCAGTATTTAAATATTGTATTTGGAATACTTTCTCCAAATACGTTTTGTATTTGAATAACTGTATTTTTGAGTTTTTTGAACATGCATTTTAGAGATGTATTTAAATTCATTTTTAAAATGCATGCCCAAAAAACTCAAAAATACAGTTATTGAAATACAAAACGTATTTGGAGTCAGTATTTCGAAAACAATATTTAAATACTGCCCAACCCTGGTAATGGTTGCAAATAGCGTGAGAAAGTGCGAGCTATTGTTTCACCTCTCGTTTGAGATGTAGCCGTCTAGAGTGCCGACCATGTACCTACCTAGTATCGCTACGTGCGTCACTAGGATAACCGCACGTGATTTATGAGCACATGTCCTGATATTTGGAGATTGTCGTGACTGTCCTGATTTGTTTTCAAAGTTCTTATCTTTTGATATGTATCGTCTGTTTATTGTTTGATTTGATTTAAATATTTTTAATGTAATGTATCCAAAAAATTGCATTAGAGAAAAAAGTTACATTCGGCGTTCAACTCAGAGTTTCTAACTATAAGAACTAGGCATGTTTTATTCTTATATTTGTACGGGGAGGATTGGAACAGAGATAGGAAAAATCCTTAATAATTTCCTGTAAAGTGTCTGTGGACATTTTAACTTATAAATTAACATATAAATGGCTCTCTCTTCTGCGGTAGTATAAAACCTTTTTTGCGCAACTGACAAGCCAACCCCGACTTGATTGCCCTGCTTTTTAGATCCAACGATGCCGATGTTTTCAACTATGTTTTCGGGTAACTCCATGCGTAGCCCAGCAGACCCATTTTCGGCTCCAGTGAGGAAACAGCGGGGCCGTGTATCGCAGACGCCTCATTTCCTGGAGGCCGGAGCCAACACGTGGAGCGTTCCGACACACGCCCGCACGCCCCGCTCCGCCCCATCCCCTCGCCCTCGCCCGCCCCGCCCCGCCCCTCCCCGCCCCGCGCAGCGGCGGCGGGGGCGATAAGGGCGGGTGAAGGGCGAGGGCGAGGGCGAGGGCGTGCGGGCGCGGAGGTCGGGACCTCGAGGGCGGTGACGTCACCCCGAGCAAGGCAGTGGCGGTGTCGTGCACTGACAGGCAAGCCATCACGTCTTAGTACCTTTTCTTCATACTCCACAGCGGGCGGTGCGGGGAGAGGCGGCTTCTGTCTACGTCACGGCAGTGCAGGGCTGTCAACTTTATTGACAGAAAACTCGGCGTAATAACTCGTCTTGGAGTAGATAGCTATGAGAAACAACGGAAGATTTTTTAAATTCTGAAGAAATAATCAATAGTTATAGAAATAATTGAGTAACAAGAAGGAACATGGTATGCACAGGTCGATAGAAAGAGACGGAAAAATAGGAAGTCGGCATTGGAAAGGAAGAAGGTGGGCAGCACTGCAAACTGAGCCGTGACGTTCCGAGTGGAGCTCATATTTTCTACCGGGCCGCGCTATGCCGGACTAAGCGAGGACTAGGGAGCTCGAAGATCACGAAAAAGTGCGAGCATAGTAGGGCTCCAACTATCCACCCATGTATTTGTCCATATTGAACAGGGATGTTTTCAACACCGTCTTTTTACGGGCTCGATATCTTTTTAAAGGATACAAGACCTAACCCCTAACAAAATCTTATTATAATTTTCAGATTTCCACTAATTCAACATTCTTCAGAGCAATGCGACTAAGAGTGAAAAATAAATATAATCGACTTTTCGTCATAAAACATCCTCTATTTATTTATTTACTTATTTATTTTACGTCAAAACAGTTAAAAACTGTGTGTGACGTGCTATGAGGGAAAGTAAATTCTGTGCACGTTTTCAAAATTCGGTGATCCCTTCCTTAAGTAATATACTACTTGAATTTTGTATACAGAAAGAAAATCAGCGTTTCGTAAGGATTGTTAACAAAAATATTCGCTCCCATGTAATAAAATCTATTTTCAAGGATAAATAAGCAATAAGTTTTGGGCTCTTATCCATGCTAGGAATAATACTTCCTGCCACGACAACATGGAGAACGATAATTTGAATAACTATATTTCCCACTGAATTCTAGAAGACGTGCACAGATAAGGAAGTTAAATTTATGTCCAGAAGCAAAACAAGGGGCCATCTCAGCATTTGCTCAAAGGATCAGAGAAACTGGACGAAAAGTCTGATCGAGATGGGGGTCATTGACCCAGAAGCTGCGGTACAATACTTGTTGCAGGTTATTTACAATTACACAGTCCAAATGGTAAATAATACATTAAATGTCACTTTTAAAATTGAATATTACTTTCCTTGTAATGCTCAGTGCAGTCTCTAATTGTATAGACAGTTATGCAGCAGAAACGATTTTATTTGGTATTTAAACTTTACTATCGAATTTAACCGTTATTATATTATATTTATGTATTATTTTTGGATTATCGAAAGAGATAATCCAGCGAACAGCGAGAGGAAATACATGCGCGTCCACGTGCAGTCAAATGGGGGGCCCACGGGGAGCGCGCTAGCTCTGCTTGTGCGATTCCCGGCCTGGGCACGAAGCCTCCAAGCAAGCAACTGTCTCAGATTCTACCCTTGTGCCGAAGCAGAAGCTCAGGAAGGCCGGGAATGCTAGATACGCCTTGATCGCCACGTCTCCCTTGCCCCCAGGCGCGGGTAATAAATAAAAACATGGTGCAGGCCTGGCAACACGGCTGGCCGGAATTTTACAAAAACTAATAATTCTGTCTCTCTCGTCTTTCATACTGAATATAATACCACCACTAAAAAAATAGAATATACATAGTGGCGTTTCATTTCATTAGTTTTACTAACATGAAATTAATGACGTATGTATATCTCTATTATGTTTTGCCATAGGAGGGAGATGAACAGACGAAGAATTACGTTATTAAAGTGCAAAAGTAGAGATGTACTTTCACATTTTGCTACTCTTGAAAATTAATATTTGAATTAAAATAATCGAACTAAAAATCCGAAAAAGTAATCGATTTTGTACATTAATCGGTGTAAAAATTATCGATTGTTTCACTAATCGCGATTAAATCCCCCCATACCTACTAGCTATCAAAAGTCGAATTAAACCCCAAGCCCATTAACCCCAAAGCCAAATACATGCGATCCTTCCTTTATAATTCTCTCCCTTTATCCACCCTTGAAAATAAACCCTGACCTGCATGCACTTACACATAAGAGGATCAGATTAACCCCTCGCTTGAATTTTTCGTCCCCTTGTTGGCAGGGCGCAGGTGACTCGTGTGTACTTCAACCTTTGAGCAGCGAACTCAGAAATGGAAGAGAATTTGATGCACAGAAATATAAATGATAGTTACTATTTCTTTCCTTGTATTTTCTTCCATATGTGTGTGTGTGTGTGTGTGTGTGTGTGTGTGTGTGTGTGTGTGTGTCTAGTATATTGTTTGCTATTTTGCAAACTCGTTACAAACAAGTTAACAAGTATTGTCACTTCATCATTCTAGGAATTGTTTCATTCGATTGTGTATATTAAAATTGCATTAAATATTCTATAATGCTTTAAGTTTTAATTTCTTTTATTATAAGTATTTTTTACGTAGAATATTATTTAAAATAAGATGGATGGTAATGTCTCTTTGATCCTATTTAACTAGCGCAGTGGTAAACAAAAGGCACCTGCGACAGAAAAGAATAGGGAGCTGTTTGATGGATGGCCGTGGCTGAATCCTGCATGTAAACTGCCACGAAACGATTCAATGAAAAAGTTTAAAATTATAAAAGTCGTAGAAAAAGTACCGTATGAAACTCGATGTAATGGGTTTCTGTGTACACTCCTGTGAAGTTCACGATACTCGCTCGTATCGTAATATCACACTCGTGTATTATGGCCCATCATTACATCATCGTTCCGTAATGTACTATTTTAAATTCCATTACCTTGAACTACGAAAGGTCGTCATTTGCACATGACCTTCGGAAATTCCCAGGCAGCGCGTTTGTTTCAAGGACACTGGGGAGGGGGTATTCTTGTCATTGTGAATGGGGTCTGTCTCCCACTCAGTAATTGTCCTTTTGTTTATTCTTAAGCATTCTCTTTTAAACGCGTTCTGTTCATAGGGTTGCATTGTATAGTCAATTTTTCCTAATTAGTGTCTTTTAAAAAGCTAATCAGTGTTAGGAAGCTTCATTTATTCATTTTAAAATATGTTGCGCGCTTACTCATTTTGAGTTTTGAATGGTAAATTACGTACTACGCGTTTTGCTTGTTCCACATAATTGCTATATTAGAACCCTCTATGTAAAACAAACTTCCTTGAACACATATGACCGGAAAATAAGCACAAAACAAATGTTGAAATAGTAACTCTTAATAAGTATCGTAAAAGAAAAATAATACGACGGCAGTGGCCACTGCCTATGCACAAAAAAGTGTGCGGAGCCTTATAAAGTGCAGATGCTATAACAGAACGCACTTTCTCGCATTATTGTAACGGCTACGCAATAAGATTATACTACAACAACCTGCAAGCGTATTTGCAATCACCGAACACTTTTCCACGTGCTGGGAATCGAACTCACTTTCTAAAAATTAGAATGCCTACCCCTAGAAACCAACCCTATGTGTACAGAATGTCCCGGGGAGGAACGTCAAAATTTCGAAAATAAGCCCTTAGGAGATTTTAAGCATATTTGGTTTAATAAACTACTTGGATATTTTGAATGGATGAGCCGCAATATACACAAAAAGAAATTACCAGATCTAAAAAAAATTCTCAATACAGACTGCATTTTGCAACCATTGCACTGCAAGGAAGGTTAAAAACTAATATATATAGGTGAGTCCCGTAACTTTAGCACCTCCTGTAATTTTTGAAGGGTTGACGTTATTGCAATGCCGTTTTCACGACAGTGCGTAAGGGAATAGGGCTAATTGAAGCATGCATTCGTTTCGATTTTATCACTTGGATTTTGAGAGATATTGAGGGAACTTTGTGTTTTTCAAATGGAACAATACATATTTTTTGAGTCTATGATGGCGAGCGTCAAAGAGGAATCCAATGATATACATATTGACACATGTTAGATAAGCATTTTTTGAGTAATTTTGCTTTGTTTGCAACTGGTGTTTAACGTATATTTTAAGTGTACCAGTCCACCAACCAAGGTCGCGCAGCGCTCCCCCTGCTACCACGTGCTCGGAGCGTTGCAATCTCCCTTAATCACGAGTCGCCAAAAAAATGACTCAAGAAAATGCTTATCACATGACAATATGTACATCATTGGATTCGTCGTTTGACGCTCGTCACAACAGACTAAAAAAATGTATAGTTCGATCTGAAAAAACAAACAAATTAACTTCAATATCTCCTAAAATACAAGTGATAAAATTGAAGTGAATATTTGTATAAACCTAGCCCCATCCCTCGTGCACTTCTGTGAAAACTGCATTGCAATAACTTGAACCGTTCAAAAACTGCAGGAGGCGCTCAAGTTACGTGACTCACCCTGAATATATAATTAAGGTTTTTCCTTATCTCCAGGCGTGGATAATAAATAAAAACAAGGCCCAGCTCTGCGAACAGCGCTATCTGGCGTGTAAAAGTCGGATTAATCGCACCCTAAAACTCCAAATACGTGCATACATATAAGTACGAAAATATTTATAGGCGGAATGGTATCTGTAACTCATCTACGTGCAATTCTTTTGATTATGAAATGTCGTATACTGTATATTGTAGATAAAAAAGAAAAGGGATTGAAGAAAAATAATTCTTTGAAAAAGGAGTAAAAAAAGTTGGTAATCCTGGTCAAGTAGCTTCGCCCGCCTCACCTACGTAGGTTTCTCCAATCGGATTTCGGATCTCTATCCCACGACCACACCTCAGTCTACAAAACTTCGTTTGTGGATTTGCACCCCGCACCCCGTGTAAAAATTACATTTATCGGCAAAGACGTCTTACTTTTAGGAAAGTAGCCTAAAAGATGAGCTTAGTGTCTGTTCGCCGAAATCTCGCGAGATAACAATGTTTGCTTTGAAAAGTAGGGGCCGTGCCCTAGTAAACCCGTTTTGCTATCTAGCCTTACAGTGCAAGTGCATCAAGGGGGCGGTGGCTTTTGAATTATCGCTGAATGACTCGGAAGATATGTGTTCTCGTTTTGAAGACAAAATTCACGGAATAATGTAATAGGAACTTCATTGTAAGAGTTAACATCAATGATTTTTGTTCTGGATTTCTACTATCCCTCATATTGCGTTATTGGGAAGTAAAGAGAAAGTGTTATGTAAGGTGCAGCAAAAAGTGATATTTGTTCGACAGAAAATCCAGGTTTCCGGCACCGAATAAAGTGAATTTTAATACACAATATACAAATATAAAATTTTTCGAAAATATGAGTAGTTTTTGCGTGAAATATAGGCAATATTAAACAATTATTTTCTCAAAAACTGCTCCAAATTGTTTGTTTGAACTTTTTCCTCGTGTATAGAAAAGACCTGTAAGAATTGATTGATGCTCCTCTCATTTTCGAGCAACTGTCTGTTGTCTTTTTTTCTTAAATGAAATCTGTTCTAAAAATAGATCTGTAAATAAAGTCGTGTATATTTTTAAAAAAATTCGAATAGTTACCACGTAATCTCAGTTTGAAGTTAATGCAATTTATGAAGAAAAAATATTCTAAAAACAACTCCAAATTTTTAATTTTTTCGTGAATAGAGAACTCTTAAAAATGGCGCAGGTCTCATTTTCGTTAAACTTCATGAATTTCGAAAAATACGAACATTTTGAATTAACGCGAGAAAGTAGGTGTTGTAATGCTACTAGATTTAAGAGGAAAACACGAATGAAGGTGAAATGAAAGCGCCGAAAAAATGAATTATGTTTGTCAATTGTAATGCCACCAACGCAGAAAAAATGTCCCGGAATTCCTGTAGCTACTGCTCTATAAATAAGTTTATTTCCCCTTAGTAAACAATCTGCACATATGTAATTATTTAATATGTTGGTGTTCGCGAACTTCTTGTAATTGAAAGAATTTGTGTATCGTGGTTACTATCTGCATTCTTTCGATGCAGTTATGTATCTAGTTTCTAGGAGGCTGTCCCTGGGGCCTGGTCCCGAATCGAGGACATAATGTGGCCACGGGACATCGCCTTAACTGCAAAAGGCCAACACCACGGCGCGAAACAAACCAAGTCGATTTAGCAGCGGTGATGAACTGCAGGGCAGTGGGAGTGGTCGTTCTGCAACTGGGTCTTGCAAACAGCGATAGCGATTTCAGTTTCTGCTGCGCTCAATCGTTTCAATCGCGCGTGATGATTCACAGACTTGGAACCCAGCTCTGTGAAGCCAGTTTCAAGTGCGTATGTGTTTTTTTAACACGCCGTGCGCGAAACGCGCATTTTCATGCTTGTTTTTCGTGTGCGAAACAGCTAATTTTTTCACCGGTTGCGAAACATCTGTACCGATTGGCAGTTGTCTTTCTTCTTGACGACGACTTTGTTTAATATTTACAAACAATAGTGTTACGACAATGACTGGAATCCATTTACTTTCCTACAAGAAAGGTATTTCTAGTTATTTGATATTTGGCTGTTAGTGATTCCAGGCGCGTCAACTAACGAGGTCATTCGTCCCGTAAGTGTAGTGTATGTTTTAGTCGTGAGGTGGCGATGATCTTCTCTCACTGGATAACGAGATCCGGCGCCGACTTCCCGTCGGCTAGCGGGGTTCCCCCTACCACGTGTCTCCCACCAACGGGGCACCGCCTCAGCCAGGACAAGCTCTAAACTCCCGACTAGTTTCCCGGCATGTGTAATAGTGCTAGTTAAAGTAAGTGTGTGTGTGTAAGGGGAGAAGATAGGACACGGAAGAGGAAGGAAAGATCGTGCGTAGTCTTTGGTCTGTTTGTTAGGGTACTGCTCCGGCATTCGCCTGGTGTTGATCGGAGAAACACGGAAAACTAGCGATCAGAGCAGCCGGTCGCTAGAATTGTCCTCCAGACAGCGACTGAACTCAACCTAGTTGAAAAGCTAGTGTCGAGAATGCTGCCGCCGTCGGGACTGAAACGCAGGAACTCCCGGTCAGAGACACTGCAGTGTTATCATTTGACGCACTGAGCCACCTCTCCCGGTGTTTGATATTTAATTTATATTTCTTAGTTGACGCGTGTTAAAAATAGTTCTCGCGAGGCGACGCCCGCACGCTGTCTCTTTGTGTTGACTCGTGCGTGAATCACCTGTTTGGCGCCCCTGTGACGGAAACTACTATTCTCGTCAACTCACTAACTCACCCGTTCGACTGCGAGTGGCTGGCGCCTGCGACACGGACTTGTTCGTAATGGCAGATTGAATATTGAGTTAGGCACAATCGTATTGTTTACTTTACCCCAAAATATTAATTAAAATAGTTACAAAAATCGAATTTGAAAAGTATGTAATTTCAGTACCTCTTGATAGCAGAAGGTTGAGGTTTTAAAACTAAACTAGGCCTTCTAATTAGTTCCATCTGCCCATGAATTTTTTCAAACTGTCTATACAGAGTGCCGATATCTTCCCCCACAGAATGGAAACCACGAGTTGTGACGTACAGAGACATCACCAAACACTTTAAAACTGGAAACTGTAGATGAAGAGTTAAATGCAGGAAGCCAGGTGACATGGCGTCAACTGCACTGCGCGGCTGACGCGTCATCGTTTGACATTGCTCGGATTTATCTGCCGACCGCCATCGCAAGGTGAGGCGGGTGCAACTGGCAATGACAATTTCATTTCGATAACATTGGCCCCGGCAGTGCCAACCTCGCTCGCAAAGCCTCCCTCACTCCGTCTCCACCAAGGACGTGGCTTCCACACCCGCTACTGCACCCAAACAATACTGCATTATTCCTACTACTAGTACTATTAATATCATTATTTAGGTTTACACATTGCTGGTTCACAGGAACTCTGTGTGTTATTTGCTATTTATTTAAGAATTTGAATTTAAGAAGATCATAACATTACGGCAAGTATTTAAGGTAACAAACTTCTGTATTAATTTTAAAAGCCTTGAAGGGGAAGTTTTGTCAGGTTTTCTTTGGCGTGTTTTTCTATAATGCTCCCAATAATTACTGGAGATAATTATTGGGAGAATGGATACTTAGTCCTGTTTCTATTGATCTTTAATTTAATATGCCAGATCACTGTACTTCCTTATTTTTTTCGAGAATGCTTTTTGCACGTTCCTATAGGAAGGGACTGCAATATCAATGAGAAAAGTAGTTTTTGGCACCTTGAGAGTTGTTACAATATCCAGCCTGTTATGTTCTAGAGTGTTGTACTTATTACTATTATTATTATTATTATTATTATTATTATTATTATTATTAAGCAATTCAGTTAAACTAATTGAAACTAAATTTAATAAAAGTCAATGTTCACACTTTAATTACATAGGCCTAATTTTATGACGTGTCCATGTCAAATATGTTCATTTCCTACCCACATGGTTTTGGCTTTGATTTCCAAATCAATTCTATGAAGCCTTATTCTTACGTGGCGAGACCTGACCATCAGGTCTGCTCGTCCGTGTGACCACGCAAATTTCGCTACGCTCCTTTACTTCGTTGCGGCAAGAGGGCCTCACTCTGGCGACGAAGCACGCGATTGGAGCTTAGTTCACAGGCTTCTTTTAGGCGAGAAGATCGTTTACGTTCAATAAATCTACCACATGGGTATGCGGCTTCACTTCCCCTCCGAAAGAAGGCGCAGGAAGGATTTTTTCGTCCTGAAAAATCTAAGGCATTGTTAGTTTCAATCCGCGAACTTACGCATTACAGCCCGATAGCCTGAAATTAAACTAATTACTTATATTCTACGCGATTGAATTACGGAAGTGTACCTCTCTGCTCGGTAACAACATTAAATAAGAATAGTTTGTATTGACAAGAGTGTATTTTATTGTTATCAATTACAAGGAGACATGAAGAACAAGTGACGGGGGATAACAGGGTCTTGAAGAAAAAGACGACTTCATATGGAAATGGAAAAATAAGGAAGGGGGTGGGGTTTAACATGCGAGAGTTCTCGCACGGGTACGATAGTTATTCTAATTGGCCTCGTTAAAACTACGGAAGCCGCCTATTTCCAGTGGGCACTCGTGTTTTGTTTTAGTTCTGCATTGAGACAAATGCCGGTGATTTAATTCAAACAATACAAAAACGAACTAGGTTTCGAAAATACTGATCGAACTCCAGCACTTTCAACAAGAACTATTGTTATTATACGTTTTACACAAGTGCATTTCATGAACTTAGATGTTATTGCTGCTACTAGAGGTGATAACGAAATAAAATTATTTTATTTCGAAAATTTCACTACCCTGGTTTATATTCCAATAATGAAAAATATGTAATTTTCTCTCTCATATACAAACGTTACCATTAAGGAATGGCTATTGTGGAAAGTTAACCTTACCACAGAATCGTCATTTTCCATATAATGAGAGTGCCAATTTTGTTTAGGGTATTTTTACTTTGTAATACAAACTAATTTTCTTTCTGATGGCCTAAATACCATTGAACTGAGCGGTGAACATATCTCTACATTTGTTATTTTCTACTTTTAGCCTGAATTCCGTCATAACAATGAAGTATTTTACGTAGAGCTTAATGACATTCTATTAAAGTAGTACTTTAAATTCAAGTTCTTTAAAGATAAGTTACCTAATTTCATATCATTAACCCTGTTTTGTAGGCGTAATTAAACACGAGAATAATTATTTTCTTCATCATCACAATCATCTTTAAGAATTGCGAATGTCCTCTCCTCAGAACGCTCTCCCTTTCGGAATGCACTGTCATTCTTGTATCAGGCACACGTCAAATACCCGCCTTCCATCTCAGTTGGCATTGTTTCTTATATAGTTGTCTTCACCTGATCGATTGTCGTCGCTTCTTTTTCATCCATCAAGGGATAACCGGCTACCTATCTTAAGCTTGTGGTGCTTCAACAGCACATACTATCTTCGCATTTTCTAACTTCAATAATTTTTGAAAATTTAGAGAAATCAACGGAAATGAGACTTGCGCCATTCTGTTGAGCGTCCCTTGTTCTATCCGTTGGAAATAAAACGAAGACGTTCGCAGCGTTTGTTGAGAAAATGTACTTTTAATAATTTGCATTAACATCACGCAGATATTGAGTGAAAACTACTCGTTTTTTCAAAACGTTGTACATGTTTTTTTTTAAATATCTGTAATTTTAAAACATTTCATTCAAGACAAAAACTCCATCTTCAATATTGTACTTTTACAACTGTCAAAAATACAGTTCGCCGAAAATAGAACCAGTTTGACGTTTTTACCGTCCTTTGATACAGACGAAGACAAGATTAAAAGTAAAAAAATTGAGCAGTTTAAAAATAGCCTACACTTCAAGAAAATTACGCGAAAACTATTCATATTTTCCAAAAATTGTACGTGACCTTATTTCAAAATCTCTCTAATACAGATTTCTTTTGGGGGAAACCTCTATTTTCAATATTGTAGTTTTAGGAAGACACCAAAATCTGTAAAATTTTTCAATTTTCGAAAAATGAGAAATTTCCACGACTGTGGGACATGAACCATTCTTTTAAGCGTCCTTTTCGTTATCTGAGGGAAAAGTTGAATCAAACGATTTGGATCCATTTTTGAGAAAATTTTCAAAATGTTGAGGCATCGTGTACACTGCCCCCCAGAATCAAACATTGTTTCACTACCGCAGGGCTCGTTCATGAAGATCGTGGAATTTATTAGGAAATCACCTGAACAGTTTAAAAGCTACCGATGATCACAGACGAACAGACATTTTTGCTGTCAATCGATTTTGCGGTACCAAGCAAGGACCCACAAAACGTATTCTGACTACGCAATGTGTTCGAGGAAGTAATTCATTACATAAAAGAACACGATTTTCGTCTTTCCGATACTAGAGCCCCACAATAAAAAGTTTTTCCGTCGAAAAATCACCTTTTTTCGCAGCATGATTACAAAGCATTCTCTTCTTACGAAGTAAGGGGAGAAAATAAAACCAGAATTTGTAGATCCCAATTCTTACTTCAAACAGTTATGAGAAATTTGCAGTTTTCTTCTGCTAAGAATTGAGCTGGCGAAACGGACGGCGGCTCCATATTAAAAAGGTATTACACTGTAAACGATGTTTATCAAATGTCTTTGACTCACAACTTTGTCGAAGATCTTTGAACTTTGGCATAGAATGTATTACACTGCGTCCAACGAGCTACAATATACGGCCACAGTGGTTACATTGTATCAAAGAAATTGATAAAATACGAGGTGTTCCAGTGTGGTGTTTTCTTTGCCAAGCCCTTTCACAGGGTCTCGGCCGTCGGCCTCCCACCTGCCTTCGCTCCTCAGCCCGCCGCGGGAGGCGCCCCCACAGGAGGCGACTGCATGGGCGAAGCACATGGGGCGCAGGCTCGCGCAAGGCTATGAAAAATAACAAATCCATTGCTATGAACGAAGAGGAATTGCAATGAGCAAAAAGTGTGTTTCACTTTCCTAACCCATTTAGTAATTTCAATAAGCACATTGGATTCTAATGTCCGTGAGAGAGATTACTGTTTCAAAAGGTACCAAGTGATCTGCAAAATTTTAAGTTTTGGGAAAGATCGTTCCAAGCCTTAGCAATACTTACAGTGAAAGAGTTGTTAAAGAAATCATTTTGTGAGCTTCGTAATATTCGGGCTTAAATTTTACACAGATAAAGAGTTGAAGGTCCACATATTCTTAGCGGCTCATATTATGAGTCTGGGTTTGTCCAATACGATCAGGCAAAGCATGCAAATGACTACTTATTTATTGTGAGCCCTAAGTTGAAAGAATCTTTATAGTATTGCAAAAACGTGTGTGTGTGTGTGTGTGTGTGTGTGTGTGTGTGTGTGTGTGTGTGTAATAATTAGGGAGCAGATTTTGATGACCTAAAACATCACCAAAAATTATCAATAAAATGTGCTCAAAATGTTTTCAAATGCCCTAAAAGCAAAGAAAAATTACGAAAAAATATAATCAAAACCAGTTCGGATGAACAACTGAAGCCGTTGAATACGTTTCTGATGTAATCGAGGTTTCTTGTATTCGTTCAAGTGAACTCGGCTTCCAGACCTTGGGTTTGGACGGTTCTTTACCTGAAAATCTCTGTTTTTAGTTATCCGGAAACCAGCGGAACCGCCAATGACGCTGACAGGCGTCACAGGAACCTTAGATTACATACTCACAACGGTTGACATTACAACTTCTGGGCGAAGAAATCGAATAGGCTTCTCAGCAATTCTGTGGAGAACATTTCTTGCATCTCGTAAATATTATTTGAAGCAAGTACCATTAAAGCGATACCAAAAACGATTAAATCACCGAGAAATGCTTAAAAATGACGGGAAAAGGGGAAAATGACTTATTAGTCGAAAACAACGAAAAATGCAACAAAAAATGGCGTATTGAAATGGGTTATTTCCTTTTCGTGTATCATAAATTGAATTTCTATGCTAAACGGCATTGTCCTAAAGTGAAAGGGAAAAAAGGAAATTTTATTAAAATCCGCACCTAGTAATAATTCACTAACGGCTGGCAATCCACCAACCAGGAGGAAGGCACTTGGCACACGCGCGTCACCTTGTGGCCAACACTCAGAACTAAATTACGCAGTGGCGCTCCGTAGCAAAGCTTGTTGTTCTCTTGAACTACGGAGACCTGGATGTTGTAAGCAGCTCTGTCAATTCAAGTATTAACACTTCGTAAATGCGGAGTTCTCAATTATGGGCAACCAATTATCAAATTGTTTTTTACTCATTGTCTAAGCCGTGAAAATTACTGTTAAATGCATCTAGAGATGATAATTTCTGGTGTGCAGACGATGGATGCAACAAAATCCTATTCGTTGTTCTTCGATTAAAATGAGTTCTTATTTAATCTGCACTCTATCTGATTTAAGGTCAAATCTGATTTGTGTAGGAATTGCTTAGTTAAAAATGTTACACTCGCATATGATTTTTTTCTTGTAAGACAATCAAAGTACAATTATTTTAAAGTGTTTAATTTTTTACATATCTTAAACATGGCGTTTCGCGTAAAATTTTTTCCACATCATTAGGTGTGAACAAAATTGATATAAATTCATATATTTCTGAAAATAGAATCAAATTTTGTTGTCATAGTTTAGTACGAAAATATTAAATATTAAATTGCAAAGTAACGAGACCTGATTATACTTAAAAGTAATGCGAAACGTCGTGTTCAAGAATATGTGAAAAATAAAACATTTAAAAAAACTGTGTCCAAATGGAAAACAAATGCTTTATTCGTAATTTCTTTTCATTATGGGTTATATCAGATAACCTTATCATTATATCATAAAGGTTACATGAAGATTATGATCATTTGAATAACAAGATATAATAGCAAGTTGCTTGAATAAAAAAACTTCATTTAATTGATATAAAATGTAGTAGTCCATACACTTAAATACAGTTTTAGCAGATCAATGTTTCGTATACTTCCTAAAAGCCCCTAATCCAAGTATTATCTCACATTCACAGTAATTCCGTTGAATCCCAGGAAAATTAAAATCAGCAATAATAATGACGTTAGATGATACTAAATTACTAATATCATTTGAAGATACAGAATACGACTCGTACAAATCAGGAGAGCTTCTAGGAGGAATATACACAGATCATGAAATCACTAAATATCAACAGATTTTTACGGAAACAAGTAAGTGTATAAAGTTCACACAGAACGAATTAACCTATACACTGATGAAAGGAAACTCAGAATTCTTAAAATAACAATAACAATAACAATAACAATAACAATAACAATAATAATAATAATAATAATAATAATAATAATAATAATAATAATAATAATAATAATAATAATAATAATAATAATAATAATAATAAACGAGTCGCGACCTGACCGAGCCTTGAAAAGTCTTGCAGAATAATCGTAGCGTGAGAACTAGTGTGTTGGGCTTTCTGCACCAGGCAATTCCAGCGGGCAAATCCAGACGTTAGGCGCCCTATCGCCCCCTTCGCCGAATTGCTTCCGCCCTGCCCCAGCGGCCCGCATCTCGAAGCAAGGAGAGCGGCTTCCCCGAATGCGTTTGCGGGGGCGGGGCCACCACTTCAACAGCGCCGCTGTCCCGTTATTCACACTTGGCGATAGCAGGAAGGCCAATAGTACGGTCGAATTTTAGCCATTGTCTGGAGGAGAATTCTAGCGGTCGGCTGCTCTGATCGGTACTTTTCCGTGGTCTCCGATCAACACCACGCAAATGCCGGAGCAGTACCCTAACAAACGGGCCACGGACCGCGCGCGATCTTTCCTTCTCCTATTTTCACCCATTTCTTACACACACACTTACATGCACTTCATACGTCGGGTGACCAATCAGGAGTTGGGTCTCAGCTGGGGCGGTGCCCCGCTGGTGGGGAAAACCTCGCTAGCCGACGTGTAGATCCGCGCCGGATCTCGCCATCCAGCGGGGGAAGACCACCGCCACCTACCGCGATTAAAACATGCACTACACGTTCGCGACTAATGACCTTAGCAGTTGTCGTGCTCGGAATCACTAATCAGTCAATCAATCAACCAAAAGTACACGAAGAAGTGTGTTTAAGGGATTTGTTCGTGTGATATTTGGGGAAAGCAAGGAACCTTTAGCGGATTCGGTGGTATAACGGACTGTTGTACCAGAGTTTGCGGGTTCAAACCCGGTCGATCCCGTGGATTTTTAAGGGGCGAAAAAATCCTTCATACGCCTGCCTTCTGAGAAGAAGTAAAGCCGGCTGTCCCATGTAGTAGATTTGCTGCATGTAAAAGATCCTCATGCCTAAAAGAAGCCTCTGAGCTACATTCAAATCGTCTGTTTCGTGACCCCAGTAATACCTTTTTTCTCCGCTAGATGGTGAAAGGAGCGTAACGAAATTTGTGCGTGGTCAGACGGAAGAGCGGGCCTGATGGCCCGAATCTCGCCAAATAGAATAAGGTTTAACGCACTAACCCTTTCACTTCGAATTGTTCTCAGGAGAGCTGTTGGTCCTGGTAGGTCTTTTAGGCGCCGATAGATAGCAGCTGGAAAGGAGGTGGCGCAAGACCGACAAGTTCAAGAGTATATGAAAATATTATGAGAAAGTCTGTGCCATTCTGTTAGGCGACTAGCTTTCAATTTTTATTTTCTCGTCTGATCTCGCGGTACAATATCGCGGAGCCGGTAAACATATTACGAGAAAGTATGTGCTGTTATAGCTATATTTTTGTTATCGGAGCAACATCGTGTTAAAAAAACTAAATCAACTTTTCCAATCAAAATTTTATTTACATCGGTGTAACGGATTAAAGTATTATTCGAACGTATTTATAAAACAACATGAAATTTTTAAAGCTCATGTCAAGTGTGTCTTGTCGTTCACTAATCTCGAACTCTGATCTGGTCCGTGAAGAGGGGCTTCACAGAAATAGATTTGCGAGCGACCTGAATGCACGGAGATAAAAGTATGCTCAGAAGCAATCAGTGTTGGACGCTGGTCAAATGTCGACAGTACATCACCTTTTGTGGTGACTCACGCCGATAAGGTTTTCGTATCTGCGAATCACTATCAACAAATAACGGATATTTCTCAATAAGAAACAGATTGTCGTGCAGCAAATAACACGCCCCCTTTTTGTAACTGTTGGGTTTTCCTTTAAAGAATTATCAAAATGAATGGGCCAATCATTGGACCACTTGAAAATGTGGTCTCAGTTTGAAGATTCATTAGGTCGTTTTTTTGGCGAAAAGTGGCGTGGCGTGGCGTGGCGTGACAAGGTATCTTGGCGTCTTTTGTGTTCATCTCGACTCTTCACATCGCACGAGGAGGCTCAGGGTATCGCCTGATGGCACTGCAGGGCCTTAGAATCTTCCACAGTAGCTACTCAACTAGGTCCAATTCACCACTCTCTGGACAATTCTTTACGGTCGGCTGCTCTAATCGGTAGTTTCCAGTGGTTTCTCTGACCAACACCAGCCGAATGCAGTACGCTCACGAACGGGCCACGGACCGCGCGGAATCTTTCCTTCGTCTTTTCTGTTCTATCCTCATCCCTCACTTACACTCGAGGGAGCAGTCGGGAGATTAGTGCTTCTTCCGGCAGGGGCGGTGCCTCGCTGTTGGGAGATACGTGGTTGGGGAAACCACGCTAGTCGACGGTAGGTTGGCGCCAGATCTCGCCATCAGCGAAGGAAGATCACCGCCACCTCTCGATGAAAGTACATGCACAACACTTACGGGACTGATGACCTCGGTAGCCGACGCGCCCGCAATCACTAACTAGCAAGCTCACGACGGTGGCAGGATTTTCGACACTAGCTAGTCCGCTAGGTCGAGTTCAGCCGCTGTCTGGAGGAGGATTCTAGCGGCCGGCTGCTCTGAACGGTAGTTTTACGTGGTTTCTCCGATCAACACCTGGTGAAAGCCGGAGCAGTACCGTAATAAACTTATTTAACACGTACTACTCAATCACTCATGTCGAGAGACCGGTCGGGGACTTACAACTTGTCCCTGCTGGGGCGGTGCCTCGCTGGTGGGAGATACCTGGCTAGGAAAAATCAGCAAACCGACATGCGGGAACGCATCATCGAGGGGGAGAAGAACACAGCCACCTTTCGTGAAAAAACATCCGCTATAATTACGGAACTAATGACTACAGCAGTTGACGTTCCCGTGAACAATCATTCAATCAATTGACTGTTGACAGACAGATTACGCGTGTGTCGTTGCTTCGATTTCACTTTTCGTTGTGGTTACGGTATTAGGTGAGGAGGCAGACAGGTTGAATGCCTTTTTTTTTATTGAACACACGTCACACTTTAAATATTTTAATCCTGTCTTTGGACCACAATGCATTTATAGGTGGGAGGATGCGGTCTTTTTTAGCATTGTGATTTAGGGATTGCAAAATAAAATTCGCCAATTTTTAAGAGTTCAGAATGGCACACAAGACTTGGAGACTGAAATATTGATGATATTAACTGATGGTATTATCTTCACAACGCCAGCAGAAAAGTATTAATACCGCAGAGCACAGAATGTATAACAAACACCACCATACAATATGTTGTATCAGCTGATGGAAGAACTGTCTTCGTCTAGTAAAGAACGTTAATCTAGAATAGTTTTCTATAGATTTTGGTGGAGGTTAGACGCCATAAAACAAGGAAATGTTATGATGTCGGGGACTCGAAAATGTTGAAAAAAGTGCAGTATACTTCGTATATCAAACGTCTAGATTCCATTTAATAGTAGTTTCCCCCTTTCCAATAAAAAAAGAGGACATTTCATCGTTTCTTGTGAAATCCACCGGAACAGTTTTTCTTACTTCAAAAATAGGACATGTCCGGGGAAAACGACGTATGGTAACCCTACAATTTAGGCTTCGAGAAAACACTGAATATTTGCGAAGTTTCTTGACACCGGTTTAATACGATCATTGGCCGCTCTAAACCTTCTTGTATTCAAATGTAAAATGTGCTCCTCTCGAGATAAAGTCAGGACGTTCTGAGTGCGAACACTGGCGTTATAACCATTATCTATAAGCCCCTGTCCAAAACGTATTTTTTTAAAAATATACCTACATGAATATAAAATATTCTGACATTAATATATACCTACAGAATACATTGCTAAAATATTTGTCACGAGATAGTTTTGAGAACATTCATTAAAATGAATGAAAAACTGCTACATTTGCAGTTTTTGTTTTAAAAGAATACTGGAAGTCTTTGTATTTCACATTCTACACATTCAAAATAATTTTTGTCTTTGTAACTCTAATTATTTTTCACTGTCTTACACCATCCATATGTTTTTTCTTACTTCCTTATCATAATTAGAACAAATAAAATTACAGCTCTTTCAAGGGACTGAGTTTCACACGAACTGATTTTGGCAGTCCTGCGTGACTTTTGTTGTAAATTTATCTCAGAACTTTCTCGACAAACTTACTTCCAAACTCCTTAAGTTGTATTTGGTTCGTAAATTAACTTGTCAAGATAATGAAATAATTCGCGATAATTATTCGTGAATAAGGCAACATAATATCTTCCCCAAAATTACCTTTAGAAAAAAAGCAACTAGAAAGTACTTATTCAGCTGTTAAAAAAAGATAGAAGCTTCATTCTGCAATTGGACTGATGTTTGCTCGGTGGCAGTATATAGAAACATGAAGCAATATACTATTATATACAAAAATAGTTGTGCTAAAACAGCACGTACTTTCCCCCTCGTATTTTCGCGAAAAGTACTCAAATTTTCGAAAAACTCTACATGACCTTATTTCAAAATTTATCTTTAAGGAACATACTTCATTCAGGGAAAAATCTCTATCTTTATAAGTATAGTTGTAGGAAGACGCCCAGAGAATTTGAACTACAATTTTCGACATTATACCTGCACCATTCGTCGCCACCATTCAAACGTCCTTCACACTATGCAACAACAAAATTCAATCAGAAACGATGGAGCATTTTTTTGAAATTTTGGAAAATGTCCCAGGGTCTTCATTTTAAGTACCCCCAAAAATTAAAATATCGGATTCAAATTCAAGGAGCCATGACGTCACCCAGATCGATTGGTGAATATCAACTTTGTAGAAAATCGGATGAACGGTTTAGCCGCTAGCGTTGTTCGCTGACGAACAGACGGACGAACAGGCACATTTTGCTGTCAATCGCTTTTTCGGTAGCAAGGAGCCACAAAATATGGATCCTTTCTACACCACGCGTTAGAGGACTTATTCCCTAAATTTAGCGACTGGATTTGCCATCGTTGCCGGGGTCTTGTAATAAGAGTTTTTCTGCGGAAAATTCGCTGTTTTGTTCGCGCAGCATTACATAACTTTCTCTCTACTCTGTAGGAAGAAAGTAAAAATCCAGTAAATTATCCTCTGGCACTACTTAGCACATATAGATGTCATTTATATCAATTAAAGTACATACTATATACTGACGTTTACATAAATAAACTTACAACATATACATACAAGCATACACATGGAGCATACATTTAAACCTGCATTTACGAGTATTCACTCACAAGCATATTTAAACAATTAAGGATAAATATTTACTTAACACCACATAATAATATAGAATACTTACAATTATTACATTTTTAACAGAAACCCTCGTGAACATAAATGAATAAACATGAACGTATGTCAAAATAACCTAAAAATACATTAGAATAGCAATAACAAGAGGGAGAAAAAATCACTTTCTCTTCACGTCAGTACATCAACTTAACGTAAATTTTAACTGTTTAGTACTTGTTATCTGTAGACTTTACAACGATCACGCCTTTCATTTCACTTAACTGTCACTACACGTCTTCGACCTATTGACTAATTTCCAATGATTTCCTAAAAAACCCGCACCGAGCAAGGAAATGACTCAGAAACAGTCGTAGGCAATTCGTTCCAATCTACGACTATTGTACTATTGTTCTGCTTACAAAGGAGAGTTTGCCTACGTCAGTTCTTTGAATTCCTGTTCCAGTTTTATGTTTGTGATTATGATGAAACTACGGCATTGTGGTCACTTCTTTGCTAAATAACATCGAAGTAGTATAACATGTCAATCGTTTTAATAAGAAAAAATATATAATAGATGATTTTGATGAGTTGACATGTCAAAAGTTGCGTCATTTCTGCATCCCAAAGTTGAGTTTATTTATCATTAACTGTGTTTTTCTGTCGCACACAGCACCTTCCGATTAATATCGCTTCGATTTACGTCCCCGCCGATAACAATCGTATTACTGGTTCTATCCAAATTTTCCGCCAACTCCCAGATATCCTCAAGAATGGAATAAGCCTACCATTTGTGAGCCTATAACATGCAATAAGATCTGTCTGAGAACTATCAATGCTTATATGTACTTCTTTCATTTCATTATCTATGATTTTACATTTCAAGTACGCGTTTATTGGTGTATAGGATATTTAGCGAAAATAAAGACCCCTACTTTTCAGTCCCGCCGAAATATTTTGTAGTCATTTCAACAAATTTCTGAAGTGAGTCAACATCACAAGCCTCAATTCTGTTCCACAGTTGGGTATCCTAATTAACAACACTTCAGCCGTTTTCCTGCAACAGCTTTAAAGCTCCTTCTTTCACCCGTAATTCTTTCCCTGAGAATGCGTCTGGCTTTGTCCGCTGCCCTTCACTTCGAACGCGCCCCCTGCGTATTTTCCAATCGCTGACGCCAGCACTAGAGGCTTTTTGCAAGACGGGGCATCAATTGTCCTAGTACGTTAACATTATAGTCAAAAGGAAACAACGTATCTTCAGAAAAATGAGATTTTGCATGTCGTACAATCGAAAACATACGTTAAAACTAAGAACTCATTGCAACTGAATACCTCTATGAGGATCTAAAAGCTTTCATGGAACATTTGTGTATCTCTGACTCTATTTTTGCTTTTGTTAGGATTAAAGATAGTAAATACAATACATGAAATCTCATTGTATCATACGAATATGTAATACTTGTCTATCTCCAAAGAAAACTGTAGCTTCCTAGATAACCCCGCTACTATAACATATTTATATTGTTTATATTAGGTATGGGACATGTTTGGGAATTATAATGTCCTATGGATAAATAATAAATTTTTCGTGACAATCAATGTAACCTCACTATATACATAACCTCCAAATCCTAAACTGTTACGGTAGTTTATTCCTGACATGTTTGAATTAACTTGAGAAGGAATGAACCATTAAGTTCCTGCCATATTATATTGGTAGTATGAATATTGTATTTTTCATTACTTCCAAGCTCATTGTGTGTTAGTGTTGAATTCGTGTTTAGTGGTGGCGGCGAAAACTACGTTGAGTGTAAGTTTGTCGTAGACAACAAAACAGGGAAAATCACGGGACCCGACAATCAAAATCGCGTCATTTGATGCCGGCGCATGCGCAGTACAATTCTCCCCAGAATTGTGTAACGTCTTTCAAATCCACGACTGGCAAAAACTCTCTACTGTCTCCCCCAGCGGTCTCCACCGTTGTCGCCGACAGCGAAGTTTCCTCCATGGAGATGTCCAGAACACATGACTTTAGAGCCCCGCTGGGCAGCACGCAAGGAGGTTATAATGTATTTTAACCTCCTTGGCTCTTGGCAGAGGATGCCGCAACCTAATAGTTAAACTAGTGGTGCTAAAACAGCACGGACTTTCTCGCCCGTATTTTCACGCAAAATTACGCGAAAAGTACTCAATTTTTCCAAAAAGTTTGAACGACCTTATTTTAAAATCTATGTTTAATGAAAAGGTTTCATTGAGGGGGAAAATCTCTATCTTCATAATTGTTGTTGTAGAAAGAAACCGAAAAAAGTTTGAAGTTTTACAATTTTCGAAAATTCAGTTTTCAACGAAAATGAGACCAGCACCATTCTCTTAAACGTTTTTCATGCTATTCAACAACAAAATTTAATATAAAACGATGGAGCCATTTTTTCGAAAAAATTGAAAATGTCCTAGGGCCTTTATGAAAAGTACCCCCCAAAATTAAAATACCGGTTTGAAATTAAATGGGCCGTGACATCAGTCAGATCGATTGGAGAATATCGGTTTTCTCCAAAATCGGCTGAACAATTTAGCTGCTAGCGTTGTTTACAAACGGACAGACAGACAGACAGGCGGACGGACGGACGGACGGACGGACGGACGGACGGACGGACGGACGGACGTTTTGCCGTCATTCGATTTTTTGGTGTCAAGAACGCACAAAACATGGATTCTGGCTACACCACGTGTTAGAGGACATTTTTTTAAATTCAGCTACTGGATTTTTCTACTTTTTTGTTACTAGGGCCTTGTAATAAGAGTCTTTCTGCTTAAAATTCGCCGCGCAGCCTTACATAAGTTTCTCTCTGCTGCGTAAGCGGTAGCGAGAAAGTAAAAACGATTCATTTGGTTTGCCGAGAGCCTTCTTCGGTGCAGGTGTCCCTGTGCCAACATTGGTTTAAAAACGTGTAACGTTTAACGTAACCGTGTACGTTTCCTTTCTCGAAGGGAAATGCTCCTTTCTCTCTAAAATAAAGTTGAATATTTTCATACTCAAGATAAAGGTTTGAATTTTAAGACATGACATTAATGATATAAACAATTTAACTGACATGTTGCATTAAAACTGTTTGCTGTGTAAATTAAGAATGAATTTATTTATGGACTTATATACGTTTGTCTACGGAAATATACCTATTGCATCTCTGTAAATTTTCACTAATCTAATGATTTAAGGCTAAGTTTTTAATTTTTGTATGTTCACAAAAACTTGCATTGTTAATTAAAGGAAGAATATTATTAAAAAAACACGCCACACAAAAAATACTGCGACAGTTAATAAATTATAACCTCAGTATTGCTAACCATTGCAAGAGGTTATCCATGGTTAGTAATTCCAAGAAACTACAATATACATTATCTCTGTAAAACAAGATTAGGAATAAATATTATTAATTATTATTATTATTATTATTATTAATAATAATAATAATAATAATAATAATAATAATAATAATAATAATAATAATAATAATAATAATAATAATAATAATAATAATAATAATAATAAGTTATGAGCGGTAGTGAACCGCGGCAAAAGGGGTGGGGGGTGGGGAGAGACAGTTTACGTTTTTTAGGTTCCGTAAAAGATAACATTTTGTACATGTTCATTTTGTAGAATTTTAGAATTAAACAAAGGATTCTGTGGAATGTTTTTAATCCTTAATGTTTACTTTCTCGCCTTACTTCTTAAAAAGTAAAGAGAAAGTAATGTAATCGTGCGGCGGTAATCTGCGATTTTTTTTATTAAAACACTCTTATTGTCTGGCTTCTGTAGAAACGAAAAAGTGGATGTCTTGTTCCTATGTATGTAGTTAATCACTCCCTCTAACGCACTGTGTAGTCAAAATCCACGTTTGGTGGACATTCGAAAGCGAAAAATCGACTGACGTTGCAAACGTTGGCTAAACGTTGTCTGACTGCCCGTCCGTGGTCAATGCTTCAAGCGTTTTTTTTTGTTTTTTTTTTTTTTTTTTTAAATTGATATTCTCCGATCGATTTAAACAAATTCAAAATCCTGCGAGTTTGAAACCTACGTTTTGATATTGAGGATAATTTAAATAAATCTTCAACATTTTCCAAATTTTCTCGAAAATGGATCGAATTTTTCATTAAACTTCGACTTGTGATGAAGTAAGCTTCGGATGACGTAGAAAACGCTTAAAAATGAAGCAGATCTAATTTTCGTTGGTATCTGAGTTTTCAAAAAATTTGCAAACTTTAGAATTAATGCGAGAAAGTGTGTACTCTTGTAGCACCACTAAATATTTTTTTAAATAATATTTGAAGAAAATTAAAAATTGGGTCATGGATAGCTCATCTTTCCTTTTTCTTACATTTTATTCGTGAAATTCCGTAGCCTCTGCTTTAAGTTACGGTTAGCATCTCTCTCTCTCGTTCTCCCTCCGTCACGTGACTTGAGTTGGCCCAGGAGGGGAATCCCATGGGAGCACGTGTGGTGCACATGGCGCAAGATGCGGCTCCGGAGTCTTAAGCGTGGGAATAGTCTGACTCTCCCCCGAACCATAAACATCGAACATGCAAACGTGTGGCGTTGTGTTTAAAGAGAACTCTGCATTGGCGGAAGCGAGGAAGGGAGCGAAATAAAGCCACACATCACTTGGAAAACGATCAGTGGCGCCAACAGTCGTTTGCACCTGCACCAAGGGCGCTACAAGCGTTCCAACGATCGAGCGGAGAGCAAACGCTCGAGAGCATTAGAACCAGTGAACGCCATGCTACATTCGTCATTTTTTATTTTACCTAATTGTATTGATTCAGATTTACATATTTACTAATTAATTACGTTTTGACTCGGTTTGTCTTTTTATATTTCCTTCTCATAATTCTCTTTCATAAGAGAACATTCAATTGCTTTCATATTTGAATCGGTTATTTTTAAAGTCTCAATTGCTTTTCCGCTTTTTGTGAGGAAATAGAAGTTGCAGGAGAAATGCATCGTTCCGTGTATAAATCAGATGAATAGAATAGCCGTGAGAACATTGCAAAATTTTAGAATGGTTTTGAACCACGGTAAGTCATTGACTCGCGGGGTATGTATGTATACAGTGTGTGTGACTGGGGTATCACTGACAGAGAGAGATCGGTTAAAAGAGATGCTCAATACGGAAGTATTCCTATGTATTATCATAGGAACATATACTTCAAACTGTTTCTGTCATATGAATCATGTTTGATGTAGATGTACATTGTCATTTCACATAATATTATAATAAATGTGTCAAATTACAAACTTAACCTGGCATTTATTTACATGTTTAAATAAAAAATTCTTGATTTGTTTTTAAAATTCCGTAAATCATAAACTTTTAAATAAATCCAGTGACTATTGTAGTATTCATACAAGTAAATTACAAGCCTCCATGGCATTCTGAATCAAGATTTCTGCATCAGAAATTAAAAAGAGAAAAGCTCTCTATGCACTTAGTTATTCGATTTTTCTTGTTTTCTCACAACTTTACTATTCCTGCCTTGCGGGCTTTTGAAAATAATCGATCCATTTCCCTCGTAACCACGATGCTCTCGATCGAGGCAGGCTGTGCAGTGTGTATCGAGCCCCGCGTCAAAGGCAATGACAGGCAATAACGAATCAGTAAAAAATAAAATATATCATCACACTAGTGAAATATTACACATGCAATAAGCGATTAGAAATAATTATGTATAAGATTCAGAACTAACACAATGAATACATCTATCAGAAAAGACAAAAATATCCGAAAATACGTAAAGAAACTAGTGGTGCTACAGCCACACATTTTCTGGCAGTATTTGTTTTATTTTTCTGGCATTATTCATTTGCAATTTTCGAAAATTCTGATAGTTCGGGTGGACGGGAAGAAAGACAGACGGTTTATGTTTTGAAAATCTATTAATAATGCCCTGCTTAGTTAGAAGTAACTGAAAATTATGTTAGTGAAAGGTTGTTTGTTTGTTTGTTTCGTAAGTTGCTACGAACTAAATATTGTAATGGTAACACTACATTCCATCTAACGCAGTGATCTCTACACATGTATACATTTTTCTGCACTATCGTTAACCAATACCTTTTTTATTCTCTCCTATTGTCCATAAACCAACTTATATCCTCTCTCTTCTGCTCTAAAATCAGCTAAGCGTTTTCTCTAAACACCTCCATCCATTTTACTCCAGCATTTCCAACATGTTTCTAATTTTCCTCTACTAATTCGCCTTCCCTACAAAGCCTTTCTTCCGCTTTCAGCCACATTCCTCATCCTCAGATGTACTCACAAACACCTTCTCTGATCACTACTCTATCTTAAGACATCTCGATATGCTCCACTCCATTGCTTACCGATGCAGGGAGGTGTACGCACATCTACCAGGGTTGCCAAACGTCCTGCTATTTAAGGCTAAAATTGAATGTCCCGTACGGTCCCAAATGTCCCAAAATCACTCTTTTTAAAATCTTTCGATTTCAATTGCCCAATAAAAAAACCAAACAACAACAACAACAACAACAACAACAACAACAACAAGGAAAAAGCACGCGAAAGAAATCTCAGCGACAGTATCGGGTAAGTCGGTCGTCGCATGATGCAATGGACTAAATGATATTACAAAGCACTCGAAAACAAAATATCACGAGAAGATTGCAAACTCTTGCGCTGAAAAAAATTAAACAGAGTATTTGGCAAAGCTAGGTACGTCTTCTGATTACGAAATAACTATAAAATATCAGCTGCTGAAATTTCATAGCCTGCTGATTACGTTATTTGTGATTGAAATCTGTATAAATGGATATGCTTCGATTTAATTAAAATATTCCTTATTATTAGCTTTTTACGTTGTCCCGCTTTTTCCAAACAAACTATGCTTTTTTCTCTAAAATTTGTTAAAAATCACGACTTTGGCGAAAAATAATCTGGGAACGCTGACATCTACTGAATAATTTATCTGCCTTCTCCTTGTAGCTCCTTATCTCTTTTATCTGTTCACCTTCTCATAACGTAACTTCATTATCTGTACACGTCTTCTAGAACTCAGTGAGAAATGTAGTTATTAGAATTATCGTTCCGCATTTTGTCGCGGCAGGAAGTATTATTCCTTCACGAAGGGCATGACGAGGGATAAGGGAACAAATTTATAGCTGATCTACCCTTGAAAATAGATTTCATTGCATCAAATCGAATATTTTTGTTAACAATCCTGGTAAAAACGCTCATTTTTTCTGTATTCAAAATTCAAGTAGTATATGACTTAGGGTAGCGATCACAGAATTATGAAAACGTGCACAGAATTCACTTCTCCGCATAGCAAGTCACACAGTATTTAACTGTTTTTGAGGTAAAAATAAATTTTAAAAAATGAACTTCGGCCTGAAGAGTAACCACTGAAGCAGAAGCACTGCTAGAGGTCGCTTAAACAACGCAAGGGAACCCCTGTCTTCACTATCTATCATAGGTGATACCACGAGTGCTTTGGAAATTGTCGATAAATCCCCGATTCGCGAAGCGAAGAAGGGATTTATCTGAGTGGTATTTAATAGGACTATTCCACAATTGAAATTACGGCCAACAGAGTTCCAAAATGCGCCAAATAATGACAATAACTGAAAGCATGTTAAAATTAAGGAGGTTATGTTTATTGGACATCGACATACCGCCTGCTAAGATCGATGAGTCACAGTTCATGATTGGTCAGTAGGGGGAAGCGATAAGAAAATTCGGAGAGAAAAAGAGATACATTTTTGGAGATGCATTGCAATGCTTGGGGCATTTTATATGTATTACAGTTAAACAGTATTGGTTTTAATTTCACGAGTGGAGTAGTCTCTGCAATATCTTGGTTTGTTTGTAACTGTCTGGCTTCCTAATATCAGTTTGGGGAAATTATTCAGTTTCCGTAATAGTTTTAGAGCCACGAATATTGTTTTCGAGCATCAAATTAGCAACAAAAAGGCGACTATTTCCCATGTAATTATTTTTTATCTCTGGAATACCTTGGTTTTCTTGTAATTGTCTGGCTAACTTGATTTCAGTCAGTAGAATATGTAGAGCGGGATCAGACGAAGAGCGACATTATTTTTGCGTAACAAATTAGCAACAAAAAAGCGACAAATTTTGTGATTATTTCTGGTATTTTTGGAAACTTTGCTACGCAAATTTTACGGCCCCTTCGCTTCCGTCATCAGAGCTGACTGGTCGCAAGGCCAACTTCCCTCCATTATCGTCAAACAACTGTCGCTTTGAGTAATGTCTCATGTGAAGGTCCTGTGCACTGTACTACTTTAAAAATTCCTATGATAATGAATATTACGATTTTCGCTTGCATTTCCACAAAATTTCTATTTTGGTTTTCATTGCATTACACTACATATTAAAAGTGATAGTGGAGAACATGAAATTAGCATTTTTCAAATGTACGTAATCAGAACATACTTATTTTTCTCTTCCTTTGTTCTAGCGTAGAAAGATTTGATGTTCAATAAATCAATTAGAGAATAATTTTTTCTCTTCAGACATTAGGACGTCTTCAGTATTGTCTCTGGTTTTAAAATTTCATCAGATAATATCAAAGTTGTTTGGGCAAAAAGAGAAAGAACAGCTGGTCACTCAAAGACACTTCAGTATCAGAGATGAAATAGGCGGAAGAAGTATAAGTAGCTAATCAATATGCACGTTATCAAAGCACAAACGCCTTTATAACGAATGCTTAACTCATTGAAAAGGAGTATCTTTGTTAATTGTATTGTATACAATATCTGATTGTATTCTTTGACTAACAAAAAACAGAAACCCTTTCGCAATAATTTCTGATACATCAATAAAGTGGCTTGTTGAGTTGAAAGAAATGTAGATATACTAGTAGTGCTACAACAGCACAACTTTTTTTGTAGTAATTTTTACCAATTGCGAAATATAATATTTCAACTTGCCCCCTAATCATTCTTCAGCCATCTTGTGAAAAAAACCTATTCGGGCAATGCAGATTTTTCATGGGTTTTATTAACAACTGGACACACAAGCGTTCTGTGAATCTTGAAAGTCATGGGAATAAGCATACAAATTACGACACCAAAACAAATAGACAACCTCTAGCTCGCAGCTCGTTCGCCAATATTTATCTCTTCACAGCTAAAATGAAGAAAAAAATTGTATTTGCATGTATACTTTTGAGAGTTGTAGACTTCCGCGGCCGGAGTCATTAAGTTCTTGGCTGTCCGGGATTAGCCGCGTCATGGTCGCTGAAGCTGATGTTTCGGCCATCTTGTTGTGGCCTTCTTCAGCAGTATAGCTCTGAAGAAGGCCACAACAAGATGGCCGAAACGTCAGCTCCATCGGCCATGACGTGGCTAATCCCGGACAGCCAAGAATTTGTATACTTTTGAGATTTTGATTACGTCATAAGAGAGTATTAGAGGGAGTAACTTACTACATAAAGGAAGAAGTTCTGTAATGGTAGCGGAGATATTGTGGTAAACCATGATAAAATTAACCGAGTTATAAGAGATATCAACCACAATAGTAGGCTATATAAATTTACTGTGAAGAAAATTCAGCCATACACGTGTTTCGGAAATTTTTCCGCATCATCAGTGGTTCTACAAAATTAAAATTAAATTAACAAATTAATACATGAATAATTACAAGGGAGTACCTAATCTGATAAAACAAAAAATATTAAATAGAGTACTTACCCACATAAACATAGATTAAACACATTAAGTAAACATAGTGATGAGTACTAGGATGGCGCCGTTGTGTGGTTCGTACGAAGGCAGACCGAGCGAAGGTGAGGGAGGGAATAAAGGGATGGGAAGCTAAAGCTTTCATTGGTTGACAATACCTAACACAGGTTAGGCGGACTTCGGCGCCTGTTCTTTTTTTTTTTCTGCGTTGAATATCAGTCCGCATTGTTTACGTTGAAAGAGAATTATCATCAAACATTTTGTGGCTGTGTGTGGTAGAAAATTAATGTTGTTTTCTCTCGTGCCCCAAGTGAAACAGTGGTGGCATAATCACGTTTTGGACAACGTAACGTCGAGGCCGACAGCCAATTCTTCCAGTTGCGATGAATTTCGCAGGCGTTTTTTATCAGTTACTTTACCGTGGGCGACCTAACGAACATACTACCTTAAAATGCCCGCTGGTAATACGGGGTTTTATCGCCACGCCTTAAGTAGCGACGTTATGCACTAAACACGTGACGAAACTTGAAGCCATAAATCTAATCTTAGACGTAAGGTACGACCGTATACATTCGTAAATAGTGCATGCCTATGGTTGCCATACAAACGGCAAAATGGCCGCCTAAAAACAGGAAAGTTTGCATTATCCAACTCAAACTGATACTCGAATGTGAGGAAATATAATCATTCCTTAGCAACTGCACAACTCGGGTAAGAATAAAGGGATATTGGTTTAGTGGTGAGTTGTAGTTGATATTTACATAATCGAAATGATTGAAGGCGTTGTCATTGTCAACAATATATTGTAATATTGTGGACAATGACAACGCCTTCAATCATTTCGATTAGAATAAAGGGAAAATGTTAGAAGGGTGTCGGGTACGAAATTGGTGAAAAAGAAGTTGAAATCATATCTTCGTGTTAGGTTACGTCTTACGCTGATAACAAACGCGGTTATTAGATATTCCTTACATTCTCAAGAAAAGTCGATTCAAAACCCTAGACTGCATACTTATCATGTAGGGCCACAAAATCTAAAACTCCTTGCTTTATGGAAATTTGTTTACTCTTGACTCCTTCCGTGGTTCCAATGTCTCACCAATTGCCTACCATCTTTGATATATTATGCAGCTTCTTTGTTCGACGCTTGAAATGCATTGTTATAAGGCGTAACGCATTGTTGGGAACGTCGTTCGTCACGTGATCAATAGAATGTAAGGATGACTCCGTACGCCTGGCCGTTAAAACTACCTACTGTGGCGCCCACTGTTGCCTGAACCTCATTGGCTGAGGTTCAGGCATCCATGTCATTGCGTTGTGGTTGCGACGCTAATGGTGGTGGTGGGGGGAGTGAAAGGGAGGGGGCGGGAGGGCGCATGCGCTAAAGCAGTGGTCGACAAACGACGCTTGTGAGAAGCCATACCGTTTTCGATCCTACTGTGATCTACCAAGACAGATTTTTTTCAAATCTTAACATTTGTTTATTGCCTATAAGCATACACTTCAATATGAAACAAATTTTAATAAAACTGTATGCTAGAAAAATATATTGAAATGGAATTGCACATTACAAACAGAAATTGAAAAACAGTTAGTAACAAATTATTAAATACAAGAACAGAATTTCCGAATGAAAGCGGTCTTTGGTGTTTTGATTAAACTCGCCAACAATATCACAAATCTTAGTAACAATGGGTAAATCATTGCGCGGGAGTTGGCAAGAAAGTTTTTTCTCGAATCATCTATCTGACTGGTACAAAGTGACAATTTTCAACGGCAGCCAACCAAAAATAACGCGATGAAGATGGACATGGTGCAATATTTTAAAGAAATGCTTCATAAATCTGTTTGAATGTCTTGTAACGATGTAACAGTTCTCGTATCTGGGTGGATTTAAAGTTCTCGCTAATATTGTGACGCAAAGTGGTGTCTGAAGCTCATTGGCTGGGCGGATACCATGTGCAAGAGCTCCCACATTGAGCATGACCGCGATCTACCGAAAATTGTCCCTGGAGCAACTAGTAACTCACGATCGACGGATGGCTGACAGCGCTAAAACAAGGCCACGCCCCCGACCTTGCGCCGGAACCCAACGCCTTTGTGAGGCGAGCAGCGAGGGAATTGGTATTGTGTGACTTAAATAGAGCGGTATGGGCGAACTCTGCAGAAAGGTCTCAGGTACAAAGCCAGTATACCTTCTCAAAATTTTAATTGGTGTTTCCGAAGGATTCTTTTCAGCCTTCCTCTTCAGCGCATTGCTCACCATTTGTCTTGGTATCTTGCTGCCGCCGTTGTGATTGTGAGAAATTTCTCTTCGAAAAACAGATTGATCATCATCGCTTAAAAAGAGTTTTGCTTTCCCATGCCCAAATAGAGTGACTCCCCAAGGTGAGGCGCTGGAAGAAGAGGTGGCATGGCATCCAATTCCAAACATTGAAGTCGTAGCAGGTGCTGATTTCTATGGATAGTCCAAGCTCGTCGCGTTGCAAGAGTTGCGCTAGAAGCTGCGTTTCTCTCTGTGGGAAGCTGTTCAGGTACACGTCAGCGCGAAGAAAACTCATGGGAGTTGCATGTTTAAGGCCACCAAACGTCCTCTTTTAGTCGGGAAAGCCCCTTATTTTGAGTCCCTGTCTCGAATTTTTTTTACAGGAAAACGGAACGCTAAAATGTCCCTTTTTTTCTGACATCAACAAAAAATGACGTCAACAATATTAAATTTATCATAATATATTCCGTTTGACTCGCATTTGTTTATAAAAAATGAGTTTGACAAGATATTGTGCTCATTTGCCCCGTAACAAGATCCCGACTGCACGGAGGCAGGATTTTCGACAATAGCTTGTGAGCTAGGTCGGATTCAGTCGCTGTCTGGAGGAGAATTCTAGACACCGGCTGTTCTGATCGGTAGTTTTCCGTGGTTTCTCCGATCAATACCAGATGAATGCCGGAGCGGTACCCTAACAAACGGGCCACTGGCCGCGCGCGATCATTCCTTCCTCTCCCTTGTCTTATCCTCTCCCCTTACACACACACACACACACACAATTACACTAACATGCAGTACACTCCCACATATGCCGGGAATCCGGTCGGGGGTTAGAGCTTGTCCCGACTGGGGCGGTGCCCCGCTCGTGGGAAATAACTGGTGGGGGTAAACCACGCTAGTCGAAGGTAGGTCGGCTCCGGATCTCACCGTTCTTTATCAAGAAATCTCTGTCTTTACGAGTTATCCGAAATCGGCTGAACCGCCAATGACGCTAACAGACGGCACATGAACTTTATATTACATACTAACATTACAACTTCTGAGCGAAGAAATCTAATAGGCAACCAGGTATAGATATTCAGAAATTCTATGGTGAGCATTTGTTGCATCTCGAAAATATTATTTGAGGCAAGTATCATTAAAATCGATTAATTGAGCGAAAAATGCATTAAAAATGTCGGGAAGAGGTAAAAAATGACTTATTAATGGAAATCGACGAAAAATGAAAAAAATGACATAAGTGGGTCATTTCCTTTAGTCATAACAAAATAAATTCTATTCTAAGCGGCATTATTCTAAAGTATAAAGAAAAAAATGCATTTCATTAAAATCCTCCCCCTAGTTATCACAAGTAATAAATTCCCCTCTTTTGGTGCGTATGTGAAAGAAGAAATGCGAACCGGTTTTGCTTATCGAGTCAAGGAATGCTCTGAGGTTGATGATCAAGGCGAAGGTCAAAACACCTTTATAAGCAGAAAACAAGGGAACGGCGCACAGTGTGTAATTTTGACGATCTAGGAAGAAAAAATTAATAACTCCCTTCGAAATGAATTTCTCCTAGTTTTTGGAGGTCTGTTGTGTAAACAATGTACAAATAAACAAATTTGCTTGTAGAACTTAAATTTTTACGAAATATTTTTTAAAATATTTAGGAAATTTGTATACTTGTATTAGTCTTCATGAGAGTATACGTTTGTCAAACGTTGCATTTGTTTAATATTATGGGACATAATATTTGAATTTAACAAAACATTCTCTGCAAGGACAATAAAATGAAAGTATATGAGAGTAAAAAGTCGAAAATGTAAAAATTATAACAAAAAAAAATAAAATAAGAGGAATGTACAAAAATACTCACAAATTAGTTTGAATCACTATTCGCTCATCAGAAAATTTTTGTTTATATCTGTTTTGTTCAGACCCATCACATCCCCACTTAATTATAATTTCAAAAGATGTAGTTTGAAGCGAATGTAAAATCTCTGTCACTTTTTGAATTTTAAATGTCCCTGCCACGGTATGGTCAATCAATGCTTGGAGGAGAATTTCAGCCGATCTTTCAGTAACTGTAATTTCCGCTGAATAGCATAACAGTTTCGCTTCCTTCACTTTGTGATAGGGGGGATAGAAAAAACAATTTGAGTCTTTTGCTTGATGGCGTATGCGAACATACTGGCGGGTTGAAAGATTGGTATCCACCATCAAAGCAAGTGCGTGATCAACTGACAATGATGGCGGCTTTTGAAGAATGGATCTTCGGGCTTTCTTAATTGTAGTTCCCCTGTTGGGGGAGGCTTCAGAGAGCTCCTTAACTATAGCTGCCAAATCTCTTTTGCCATCCTTCCTTAGTTTCATTTCAGTGGCCATGGATAATTCTTCTGAACTAGTGGTATCCCAAAGAGGTTTCAATTTTAGGGCTTTAGCTTTATTCCCACAGCTTTTGAAGGGCTTATTAGATCTTCCAGCTCTATTAATTTTTACATTAATTTGCGATGGGCCTGGGACTGCCTCTAAAATATAATTAGGAAGGGAAAGAGTTTCTTGCATCCAGGACGAATTGTATTTCTGGAACTGTTCTATACTTCTCACGGATTTTTGCCATCTGGTTTCAAATTTTTTACAAATACATCTAACATATGGCATAATTTTATCCAACAATGCCTTTTCAGGTTCTATATTACCTAATTCATGCAAAAAACAGTTAATACACCTTCAAATTTTTCAACAATTGGTTTTTTTTACTCATGTATCAAATAACGACATACAGGTAACTGGAGGAGCCATTCTGTAAAAAAACTATATTCGTCAGATAAGCAGATATAAGCAGCTAGTCTTTTCACGATCAAGAACCTAAAAGTACTAGTTTTAAAATGTATATGGCCCGAAAGGTGTATAATGGTGTATAATACACTAAAACTCTAAGTGAATTTAGAGAATATGCAATACATTTAATATAAATCACTCACCTATTCGATTAACGTTTTTAGGCACAACAAAAGTCAATAACTAAATAATATTCACATAAAAATGATTGTAAAACTATGAAAATTACTTCTGGTTGACACACAAATCACAGAATCAGTCAAGAGGTGTGCTCTGAGGTTGGATGATCAAGGCGTAAGGTCAAAACACATTCGGAGCTGAAAACAAGGGAGCGGCGTTTGAAAGCAAGCCACCAAACATTCTTTCAAGCTGTAAAGAGTATTGTAAAAACGAACTAAGATATATTTTCAAGATGATTCACTAAAACTTTACCGTTGAATAATAATCAAGTAGACAATTTAATGGTTCAGAGAGATATTTTGAATGGTTGGAAATGATAGGGAAAAATCATTACTCTTATCACCTTGAAACGTGAAAGCGGGGATAGGAAGAGCTACGGTTATCTCGAGTGCAACATTATACTTATTACTACGAACCTTCGATTATGAAGTTGATATCGTCCCAGAGAAAAATTACACAGTTATTCTCATAAGCGATACTGATAATTGAAAACATTCTGAGATAGATTGACAGTAAAGTATTTTGACTAAACTAATCAATATTAGAGGGTCCACATTGTATCCGAGATTGGAAGAAAACATCAAATGGCCCGTCACTCAATTGTCACTATCGCTTAAACCAGGGAGTCCCACTTGCAAGGCTTCACGGGCCACAACTAAAACCTTCAATATGGCTGCGGGCCATATTTTCCTTGCTCGGGCTATCACACCTGACTTCCTCGTACAGTTTGCCAGGCTGCTCTGAAAAGAAGCGGGGTTGGAAACATGCGTGATATCAGGCCGTACCAACCATAACGCAGAGAATCAAAATGGAATGATTTTAATTTCTGAATTTCGTAGAAAAAAAAACTGAAACTCTAAACTTGACCTATTTTTACATTGAAGGGAGTGTCGCCCCAGTCGGACGCATGCGCTAGGGGCCCCACGTGGTTGGACTCATTAATAACCGTTCGCGGCCCGCATGTGGCCCGCGGGCCACCAGAGGTGTTAGTTCACTGGACTGTAGAAATATCTCCCAGTTGTTTTGTGGTAGCTATATTGTTGTGGATGATTAGACAGAGGATTTTAATGCCCTAAAACCTTGATATATGTTTTTAAAAATATGCATATATGACAAAAAATCTTAAATATGCACTTTAAAACGCAATTAAAATTAACCACATTTCATTTCCTGTATAAACCATTCTTGATAAAATTCAGGAGCAGCATGCTTGGAATGAAAATATATATTTTTGTGCAAACATAAAATAACCTTTTTTCCTTCGCGGGAGAAGTAATTGAAATAAATAGACACCTTAGTAAAGTACATTGTAAGACTTGTTTCATTTTAAAAAATTGTTTTGGTTTCATGGTTTAAAAAATACGATATCAAGAAATATCCTACATTTGCACAAGTATTTTATCATCTCTAGAAACGAACAAAAAACTCAAACTGTGACAAGCTCTTTCTATGCTCACAAATAAATATATTCTGTGAAAACATGAAACGTTTTACAGATAAGTGACTATTTAATGAAATATGCAAAATATGGTCCTATAATTACGGGAATACGGGCCAACACGTAAAAGTGGCCAAATATGCATTATCATATTAATCTACATTGCATCCAATGTTAAACAAATGTCACGAAATTAGCTATGCCCTGAAGCAACGGACAAAAATATGCAAAATCATAGAATTCCGCTCCCTAAAGACGATTTTAATTCTGGTTGATGTTCAAATCGTTTCCCAAACAATGAATAGGAAACGTTTGAATGGGGTGTTTTTCTACTACTCATGAGACTCGAATCACGGGCATAATTATAACAACTCTGTTCAATTATTCGTAGATCGTCCTCCCAAGATCGCACCCATCTAGAGAAGTATTCGTCAGCTAATTAAGCAAAGGTGTGAGCAGAACGGGAGCAATGAACCGTCTGAAAATTTTGAAATAGACCCCGTTTTCTGTACAAAATTACTTCATTTCCGAAAAGTGCTCAATCCCTGAGTTTCCACTGTTTTAACCAGTCAATTTTGAGAGCTGTTGAGCGACAAAACATCTTGCAACCTGTAAAATGTTCAACACGAAATAAATTGTATTGAATTAATTATGCCATTCTATAATTTCTACTAATAAACGACAAAATAAATAAAATTATATTTCACAAAAACAGTTTCATGTAGTATAAATCTCAATAATGAACATTAAATGAACAATATCGAATAGAAAGGAGGAATTCCATTGCTAAAGTTCAAACGTAGAGAAGTACTTTCATATTTTGTTCGTCTTGAAAATTAATATTTGAATTGAAAACGTCACGTTCTGCCCTAGCAGAGCCCTCTATCGGTACATTACGACAAACACCCAACTCCCCACAACTGATTCCTCAACCAGGTATCCCCCACCCGCCGGGACAAGCTGTAAGCTTCCTCAAACAGGTATCCCCCACCCGCCGGGACAAGCTCGAAGCTTCCTCAACCAGATATCCCCCACCCGCTGGGACAAGCTGTAAGCTTCCTCAACTAGGTATCCCCCACCCGCCGGGGCGAGCTGAAAACTTCGGCAACCATGTATCCCCCACCCGCCGGGACAAGCTGTAAGCTTCCTCAACTAGGTATCCCCCACCCGCCGGGACAAGCTCGAAGCTTCCTCAACCAGATATCCCCCACCCGCTGGGACAAGCTGTAAGCTTCCTCAACTAGGTATCCCCCACCCGCCGGGGCGAGCTGAAAACTTCGGCAACCATGTATCCCCCACCCGCCGGGACAAGCTGTAAGCTTCCTCAACTAGGTATCCCCCACCCGCCGGGACAAGCTCGAAGCTTCCTCAACCAGATATCCCCCACCCGCTGGGACAAGCTGTAAGCTTCCTCAACTAGGTATCCCCCACCCGCCGGGGCGAGCTGAAAACTTCGGCAACCATGTATCCCCCACCCGCCGGGACAAGCTGTAAGCTTCCTCAACCAGGTATCCTCTACCCGCCGGGAAAAGCTTTAAGCTTGCGACTGGTCTCTCGGCATGTGTGATATTCTTATTGATTATTGGTGCAAGTGAGAAAGTGCACTTGGAATGCTTGCGGCAAGCACCTTGGCGTCGCGCCTATCCTCCTTCCCCCACCCTCACATCGCTTTTCGGCTTGGTTGGTTCTTAGTGATGCGAGTCAACTAAGGTGGTCATTAGTCCTGTAAGCGTAGTGCTTGTTTTTTCTCGGGAGATGGCGGTGATCTTCCCCCGCTGAATGGCGAGATCCGGTGCCGACCTACCGTCGGCTAGTGGGGTTTTCCCTAACCAGGTATCTCCCACCAGCGGGGCACCGCCGCAGCCGGGACAAGCTCTAAGCTCCCGACCGGTCTCCCCAAATATGTGGTAGTGTATGTGTCTGTGTAGGGAAGAGGATAGGACGAGGAAAAGGAAGGACAGATCGCGGCGGTCCGTGGCCCGTTTGGTAGGGTACTACTCCGGCATTCGCCTGGTGTTGATCGGAGAAACGACGGAAAACAGAGTAACCGGTCGCTAGAATTCTCCTCCAGACAGCGACTGAATTGGACGTCGGTGGAGTCGAAAATCGTGGCCCGTGGGACCTCCGGGTGAGAGGCGCCGCAGCGACGCCAGTGGGTGCGCTGGGCGGCGGCTGAGCCTCCCCGAGGGCGCCCCCCTCCCCTCTCCCCCCAGCGGGCGCCAGGCGGAGCGGCGCGGAGCGGCGCGGAGCGGCGTGCGTCGGCAGTCGCTGCGATGGCGTGGCCCAAGCCGTTGGTGCTGGCGCTGGCGCTGGCGCTGGTGTGCGGGGCGGGCGCCGCGCCCGCCCACGGCGACGGGGGCGAGCTGTTCGCGCTGGCCGTCGTGCACCTCAACGACTTCCACGCGCGCTTCGAGCAGACCGACCCCTCGGGCGCCGCCTGCCCACCAGGTACAGCACTTCAACGGGGTCTCGTGATCGAGCGGTTGAATCTGGTCAAAAACATGGCCATAATGGCGAAATTCAAAGTGCGCGTTCCGAACTCTGACTAATCAAATCTCGTTTGGGAGACGTTCGAGCACACTACTTTAGCTCCAGAACGTTATTTCAATCATTTTTGTCGTCCTCACGGTCTCGTCAAGTTACCGTTGCTCGAAACACGCGAATTCATTGCTTCTTGTCGACAGCTTTTCTCAAAGTAAAAAAAGTGCTTAAATTATTTTCCTGTGGATTCTTTTAGTGTTTCTCAATAGAAAAGTCTTTTGAATAGTCAAAAGAGTCTTCTATTTGGAGTGAAGTATATTGTTAAGAAAATATGTCTAATTATTTAATGTATGATACGGCTGAATTCTAACCTATGGAGCGTAACAATGTTAGTCATGTATCTGGTGAATTATAATTTTTGTCCTACGTATTCCTGGCTCAATCAATTTTTTTATTTATCATGTAGAATGCACTTCATCAAAATAGCACACACTTAGCTGCACATACCTGCAACGTTTTTTTTGATAGCCCTTTTACTGCAACGCTACATAGTATGATTCAACACTAGGTATCCTGGTAGTGCCTTCCACGCCACTGGGGATTATGTTCTCTGAGTATTTTTTTCTATTTATCCTTCTGATAATTAATTTTAATAAGAAAATTACTGATATAAATTTTTGAAATGATTAAACAGATGTGATCTCCAGAATTCCATATGTATATTTTTTATGCACTTATGATTATTTTTAAATAAGTTGACCCTCCATTTGAAATTTAGAAATTTCATTATGATATTCAAATTCAGCGACCTCAAAAACCCAATGATACCTATTGCAATTATGACAAGATTTTAGGCCCAACTGAATCAGCGTGCGGCGGTAAAAAGCCTCTCGATCATTAGAACCCGTTAACGCCCGTGATATACACACATAATTTTATTTTTTACGTCATTTTATGAATCAGATTTACTTATTTTCTAATGAATTAGATGTTAACTCCGTTTGTCTTTTCATATTTCCCTCCTATCATTTCCTTTCATAGTTCCCTCCATAAGAGAACATCTAGCATTATTCAATTGTTTTCATATTTCCCTCGTAACCACGATGGTCTCCATCCAGGTGAGCTATGCAATGGATATCGAGCTCCGTATCCTAGGCAATAACGAGCTATAACATATCAGTGAAAACTAAAAGCATTTTGCACCACGACAGAACACGTTTCTGCTCAGGGCACTTCGTATCATAATACTATTCAAAATTGAGTACCGTACGTTCACAAAGCATTTTCCGCCACGATATGTCTAATTTCTACTTTGGGCACTGCACAGCTCTGATGTGTCTCATAATTTTTATTCAGAATGCAGTGCCCGACACTAACAAAAGCATTTTGCTTCACGACATGACAAACTTCTGCTCTGAGCACTTCGATACTCTGAATCGTCATAATTTCATTCTAAAGAAAGAATATCGCACTCGAAGCATCGTCCTTGTCTTGTACATAATTGTCTCTTAATTAAATAAAATACTCCGTAAGTTAGAATATCAAAATCATTCATGTTGAACAAGTGTAAAATAACATTAACGAATATGTTTTAAAAGCGAAGGTTTTTTGAAGTAGTGATGCATCCATCACTCCTCATTCCCATCCTCGTTGTATGTCAAATGCGACACGTAAACCACACTCATCTTTATATCGCATTGCAAACACCGATGATAATAATTAAACTGATGATGATGCAATTGTTTGTTTTTACGACTTGTCGCCCAGAGAAGAATATTTCCCAATCATTCGATAAAGAAACCAGAAAGTCAAGTATATCCTCTTATCTAACGTTATGGCCAGTGCAATGCAAATATAACAGAATTAGAGGAGTAACTCATTTCGAAGTTAAGTTTCTATAACTGATCTCTCTGAAATGCCACAAAATAATTTACATTAACAGCGATCAGTCCCGTTCGTTTTCTTTTCGCTCTGTTCAGATGTAGAATCGAAGTTCTCTTATTCAACGAATGCGTACAATTGTTTCAGAAGCATCAACTATTGCTAATTAATTTACAATTTCACCTGTTTTATTTTTTTATTTTTCTGGCTTGTATTAACGTTCAGGTTAGGCTTGTGCACAAAAAAATCCATGAATAATGCTAGCAAATTTCGACGTGCGTGTGCGATGACTGCACGATTGACGAATCATGCAGTCATCGAAAGAATTTTCATCTTTAATTATAAGAAAAATAATGACTATTTTCTTAAACAATGTTATGAAGAAACAACGAAGATCTCCAAGCAATTTTTATGATGTTAGGACGTCGTAATTAACAAAAAAACAGCAATTGTGTCACATAACAAATATTCTTATTATATGCCTTTATAAATGTCGAAAGGGTGCTATTATATCTCTTTTATCTTATTTACCAAAAATGTAAGGATTATAGTCAATTTAGAAACCAATGAAAATTATAACATAACTTTCTCTCTACTCTGCAGTGAGAAAGTTACATAATGCTGCGCGAAAAAACAGCGGATTTTCGGCAGAAACCTCTTATTAGAGGGCCCAGATAAGGAAAAAGTGGATAAAAGCAGTTGCTAAATTTAGAAAAAAAAACTCCTCTACCACGTAATATAGCCTGAATCCATATTTTGTGGGTCCTTGATATCGAAAAATCGCATGACGGCAAAACGCCCGCCAGTCCGTCATCAACGCTAGCGGCTAAATCGTTCAGCCGATTTTCTCCAAAATTAATATTACCCAATTGATCAGGCCAATGTCGCAGTGCTTTGAATTTGAAACCAATATTTTAATTCTGGGAGGCACGTTACATGAAGCTAATGGAACATTATCAACATTTTCAAAAATATGGCTAGATTGTTTTTGATTAAATTTCGTTGTTGGATAGTGTGAAGGACGTTTAAGAGAATTGTGCAGGTCTCATCTTCATTGAAAACGCTCATTTTTCGAAATTTGCGAAAATTCCAAATTTGTTCCGCGTCTTCATACAACTACAATTACGAAGAATGAGATTTTCCCCCTTAATGAAATGTGTTCCAAAGATAGATTTTGAAATAAGATCATGCACAATTTTTCAAAAATTTCAGTATTTTTCTCTTAATCTTGTAGTGCGTGCTGTTTTAACACCACTAGTTGCATTGGGTTCTCTTCGGTCACGGCCGATTCAGACTCACGTTTTGTTTCCAGAGAAAAAGAGCCGGAAAGTGAATTCGTACCTTTAATGATCCCACGTCACCGGCGGCGTTTTTGCATTCGTCTTTCGCGTTTACAAGCACAGGTTCGTCACCGGAGTCACCCGTCAAGTTTTGCAAGGGAGCTCACTGCTCCAGAATGCTGTCAGTTACGAATTATGATTTCGGAGATTTTACGTTTAATGTAATTTACACGAATATGAAGGCACTAATGTGAGTGATTCTGATAATTACTAGTGCTACTACAATAATACATATTTTCTCGCATTATTTCTAGCAGCTTTCCTTTATTATAACAGCACATGAACCTGCAAGAGTGTTTCCAAACAGCAAACAGTTTTGTTTGCGCTAGGATTTGAGCTCAGGAGTTCTTAGAGTTGGTTCGTCAGTCACATTATAGAGCGATTTTCCTAAGAATGAGCCAAAGTGACAGCTAGTGCTGGCAACATCTCTGAAGGTTCTGTGGTCGTTGTGCCCTTGAGCCCATTAGACTCCCTTCCCGCATTCGTTCGTTTGCAGTTGGCCAACTTGTAAATGGCTTCGTATATTCCTTTTGTGATGTCTTTGTCCGACAAAAATATAGTGCTCCGCGAGAAATAATTGAAATTAGGAAGTGTAGTGTTATGTGCTCTTCTGCAAAATTTCTTTCTTTTCTATGAACATTACATTAAATTTACTTATTAAATATTATGTTTATTTTAAAACTGAGGCTTGAATGCGAGATGCGTACCGATGCACGTGGTTCCGGCTTAAAATCATTTTTCTTTCTATTTACATTCGTGGCAGTTTTCTTTTACTGATTGTGAGTGCATGTTAAGAGATTTGCCACATAATGTAAGTAAATTAAAATACTTTACGGACTCGCGTATGTGCATATACCTCAGCGAAACTCTTAGACTTCTGCATAGGGATGTTTTCACAGGAGCCATTAGCACTTTACAAAGAAGTGTGGCTGAACAGCTGTCGCGACGGAGGGATACTTCTCTGAATTACATGTGATGTTCACTTGTTTTCGCGAACTTTGGCTCATCCTTAGGAAAATCGTTCTATATCATTGGCTTCACACATCACCGGCCTCATAGCTAAACTCATCCTTCCCGATGCTTAAAAATATTTGAATATTTGCATTTGCAATTTTCAAAAAATCAGAGATTTTCATTCAAATTATTTATAATTTTGTTTTAAAGAATAGATTTCAAGAACAAAATTTAAAGACAAAAATTGGAGTCGTTTTTGAGATTTTTTGTTGAAATTTTTCACATTTCACGCAAAAACTACCCACATTTTCGAAAATTTGAAGACGATGTTATTACAAGATCCGTCATTGAACAATAAACTTCACTCAATAAGAAATTTCTATCTTCAATGTAGTAGTTGTAGGAAGACCCCCGAAAAAATGTTAAATATTTGCAATTCAGATATTTAAACGAGAATTAGTCCTGACTCATTTTTAGCATCTTTTATCGTTTAATCAAAAAATTGTAACTTATGATGTTCGTCCAAACTTTCTACCGTATAGTTACAATTACCGTCTACAATATGAAGGATTTTAAGTAAACAATTGATTGTGGTATGCGAATGTGTGATGGATTGTTTTTCGGAACAATGGTTGTAATTTTACCTCATATGGTGCCATATAGAGCTCCAAACCTTTGTTAAACGGAGGGATGTAAATGTTTACAATATAAGAATTGACTTTCTGAAAATGTTGAGGAACATAAATAAATAAACAATAATTAACAGAGACAGTCTTGCATAAACTTAAAGAAACCTGTGAAAATGAATTTCTTTACTTCATACTTCTTTGTTCTATATTTGGTCAATTATTATTATTATTATTATTATTATTATTATTATTATTATTATTATTATTATTATTATTATTATTATTATTATTAGCCTACAACATCCCGTAAAGGGCAAAGGCCTCTTGCGTTATCAGGGTTAGAGTAGGTTGATATTTGTAAAATCAGTGAAGTAAAAATCATCAGTATCAAGACAAAATATAAACGAAAAAAAGTAGTAACTATAAGAAACCGTATAATAAAACAAACTATAAAACAACAAAGATATGAGCAAAACAAAATAGCAGCTATAAGAAACATAATTGGTTAGTTGGTTTCCTTTACACTAAAACTCGTCCTGAAGAAGTTGCAGCAGATGACGCGTGTCTTTTGTCGGTAGCGTCGGGGAGGGGGGCGGAGATTAGGGCTTGGGGAATCACCCATTGCGGAGTACCGCAGGCAGCTCGCTGTGCCGGGAAAATACCGCAGGCAGCCTTTACACCTGGGCTTATTTCAACATCAGACGGCTTGGGTTTCGTAACGCAGCTGAGGGTAAACCAGAAATGCGAAACAGAAAGAAAAACTGCTAGTCTCCCTTGCCTTGTTCCTTTATGAAGATTCCAGGTACCTATTTGCCAAATGTCGATGAAAATTCATGTTCGTGAACGCAGACATTAGTTACCAGAAGTAGCTATGATTTTTGAACGCTAGATATACATTTCTTGTTTATTATTGAAATTATGATTTACCATTTATGTTAACTCGACTATTTCTACAATAATTTCAATTTAATAATCTTGCCGGTGTTATTTATTGTAGCAGCACTTTAGTTTCGAATGGAAGTGTGAAAATAGGTTGTCATGTGTTGGAAGAGCTTTCCTGACGGAGCCCTTAATTTGAGTTTCACAGTGAATTCAGGTATGAAATATGCACCCACAATGTACAACGACAATGCAAATTACAGAACAACAATATACTACAGAATAATGAAATAAGTTGAGATTAACATTTGTAATTTGTACACAAATGGAAAAATATATTTGCAATTTTTGGGCGCAAGGTTTTGTGTAAAGTAATATGTAATAAACGTTTTAACAACAATTCGTAAGTTTTTAGTATTATATAAAGATATATTCAGAATTGGATTGAATCTAATTTTTAACGTTGATAAAAGAATGTTTTATATTTTTACGTTTCTGTAAGGTACAGAGGAAAATAAAAAAAAAACAGCAATAATGTGCAAGAATCCTGGCTTAAAGACACTCCTGCCTTCCTTAAAATATGGATTACGTCCGTAAAACAGTCGTTCCCGCACTTTTATTAAAACTACCCTTTTGGAATCGATATTATAAAATTGTCCCCTTATGTAACAATATTTGAAATGTGAACATCTGCTATGGTTTTCAATAGATGAGCCCACAGCATAGAGATTGTGAGCTATGATACTATGTATATTATTGTAAGACAACAAAGAAACGAAACGTTTGTTTTTAGATATTTAAAATAAGCTCCAAAGCTGAAGAATTAACTTATTATATTATTTTCACTCTTATGCAGGAAACACAAAGCAATGCGACACCAAATATACGAAAAAAAACCAAACGAATGTTCCATATTGTTTCTAGAAATTTCTCAAGGTAAAGAAATAATGGATCTGAGGATTGTTACCACCTATGTTTTACTTAAAAAAACTTTCCTCAAAGTGTTGAGAATGAATGAATTGGATCTTCGAAGCTTTAAAATTTTCTCGTCATTTATTTCTTAAATTAAATCCCACCATGTATTTCTTACCTATTCATTGCATAAAACTACGTTATAAATTGAGAATTTACAAGAAAACTATAAATATAAAGAACATCGTACAAGTGTATGCATTTGTATGCTTAGGTTAGTCAATTGAGATTACGGGATTGACTCGTCACTGACCTTATATCTGTTTATACACGCGAATGTCGCCCAAGACAACCATTTTCTTCGTGGCAAATATTCACAATCTAACGACGCGAAAACCCAACATTCGTTACCTACTCAATATTCCCGTCTTTCTCAGTAACTCACGCCCCCTGCTGCCAAAAAAAAAACGAGACTTTTTCAGTTCAATTTGCAACAGCACATTGTCACTGGTTGCACACTCCAGTGCAAAAAGTGAATCTCTACGCTACCAACGACCCCTGCCGGCTCCGCAGAGAATTCTATGTCCATTGCATTCCCAATTTTGAAGCGAATGAACATTTATTCTCAGAGAATGAAGGATATGTTTGGAGTACAGAAATAGAGAGAGTCCACACTTATCCGAACTAGATTACAACCACATGTTGTAACGATCGCGACAATGACGACACTAAATACTGCAAAACTCTTGCACGAGCAGGCGGAGGAGTTCCACAGCCATTGCAATTGCAGTTTTGCAATTGCTCAGACGTGAGGTTTCCGCACAAACTCTCGGAAAAACGTTTGGCAAGATGCAGACATCCGCCGCGTCTTCTGTCTTATTGCCTTGAAAAGTTTAGATTTAGGGCTTTTGTAAATAAGAAGCACACTAGCAGAGCAAGTCCAGAATATTAATTTATTGAATTTTTTCGTGGGCAAGAATATAATTATATTATTTTTCTCATGACTAATAATTTTTCACAGACTGTTCATAACTTATTGTTACATACTGCATTTATAATAAACGTTTGGACAATAATTGTTTACCTTCTTCAGGTGATAAACCTTAAAGATAAGACACAAAGTTAAATTTGTTCGTAATATCATAATATTTGTTGATTTGTGGAATGTAATGAGAAAATTATTCTAAAGAATTAGATTTTAATATTATGATACGTAACCGTTAATATTTACACGAGAAAGTATGTGCAGTCGTTGGGTAAAAATGCTAGATTAAGTTCAGCTATACCTATCATGTGAAGAAAAAACAATTGAACATAGTTCAATGTTATATCAGTACTATCTGATTTGCTCGTTATTGAAGGAATCGATTCGTTTTTGTAAACCAGCATACCTGCATACAAGTTTTAAAAATTTCGAAAGAATTTTATTCTTTTTCGAGACACACTGCCTCAACACCAGCCAGTTCCCTAGTACCTATGTTAGCATATTAACTTGCTGTGCACTTGCAATGAAACCAAACCTGAGACAGTCTCATACAAATTGTCTTTCGATTATTCTTGCTTAGGTTTTCATTTTCCCTTTTATGTGATTGATGATGAGTAGGGAGAGGATTTTTAAGCCCTAAAATCTTGAAATGTGGTTTTAAAAGTATGCATCTATGACCTAAAAATTCTATAATATGCACGTTAATATGCAATTAAAATAAAAAATGTTTCATTTCCTCTATAAAATATTCTTGTTAAAATTCAGGAGAAGCATGCTTGGAATGAAAATATATATTTTTGTGCAAACCTAATCTAATCTACTCTACTTCGCGAGAGAAATAATTGAAGTAAATATTCACGTTAGTCGAAGTACATTGTATAACTTGTTTTTCTTCAGACTGGTTTAAAAATTATCAAGAAATATCCTACATTTGCACAAGTATTTTATCATCTATAGAAACCGAAAAACGCAAACTGTGACAAGCTCTTTCGAATCAAAATGTTCACAAATAAATAGATTCTATGAAAAGATGAAAAGTTTTGTAATAATAACTCTCTATTTTAACGAAATATGCAAAACATGCGCCTATAATTACACGAATATGCACCAACAGGAAAGTGAGCCAAACATGCACAAATATGCACTAACATATTAATCTACATAGTATCGTATTCTAATGCAAAATCAAGAAATTTCGCTTAGCAATGCACAGAAGTAACGGAAAAAATATGCATAATCATAGAAATCTGCTCTTATTACAGGGCCCTGGTAACGAAAAAGTGGATAAATCCAATTGCTAAATTTAGAAAAAAAATCCCCTAACACGTGATGTCGCCAGAATCCATATTTTCTGGGTCCTTAATACGGCACAATCGAATGACAGCAAACCGTCTGTCCGTCCATCTGTGAACAACGCTAGCGGCTAAACCATTCAGCTGATTTCTCCAAAATGATATTCCTCAATTGACCTGGATGATGTCGTTGCTTCTTGAATTTGAAACCGATATTTTAATTTCGGTTTCAAATTTCCGGTTCCTTGTTTTTTTTGGGGGGGGAGTACTTTACATGACACTCATAGGACAATCTCCAAATTTTCAAAAAAAAATGGCTTAATCGATATGGATTACATTTTTTGTAGAATAGTCTGAAGAACGTTTAAGAGAATGTTACAGGTCTCATGTTCGTTGCAAATTCTGATTTTTCGCAAATTACAAAAGTTCAAAATATTTTCGGAGACTTCGTGCGACTAAAATATTAAAGATAGAGATTTTTTCTCTGAGTGAAATATGTTCCTTAAGGACAGATTTTTAAATAAGGTCATGTACAATTTTTGTAAAATATGAGTATTTTTCGCGTAATTTTGCGTGAAATTACGGACGAGAAAATACATACTGTTTTAGCACCAGTCGTTTACTGTGATTTCTATGTATTTTGGGAATTGTGATGGGATGTTGTTGACGTTATTACATGAAGAAATAAAGAAAGTCATCTCCGTCAACTAAATATATTTATTCAGAGAGCCGGCTTTGCCGCCATCATCAGTTTACAAATATAAAGAAAAGAAAATGTACGTAAAATACAAAGTAAATACAAAATAAGATGAAGCTAGAAATTAATATAAATTATAGTTACGTTTAAAATTATAGTCATGAATTATCATTAAAATAATAATGATTATAATTTTAAATGTAACTATTATTTATATTAATCCCCCACTTTATCTTATTTTGTATTTACTTGGTATTTTACCTCCATTTTCTTTTCTTTATATTTGTAGGCTGATGAAAGCCGTCTCTCTGAATAAACATAAGGCGTTGACGGAGATGCGTTGGGCGTGCTTGCTCTTTGGCTGACGCGCGTGGGCGTGTGCGTGCGCGTGCGCAGGCGAGGAGGCGTCGTGCGTGGGCGGCATCGCACGCGTGGTGGCCAAGGCCACTCAGCTGCTGAGCGAGCGGCCCAACCCGCTGCTGCTCAACGCCGGAGACAACTTCCAGGGCACCCTGTGGTACACCATCTACGGCTGGAACGTCACCGCCGAGTTCCTCAACCGGCTGCCCTGGGACGCCTTTGTGAGTATCCGCGCTTCACGCTACGGAAGTGACATCCATGCAGCGGCGTAGCATCTGGATCAGCCCCCCCTCCCTTATTTAGGTATTTCAGTTTAAAAGAATAAAATATACAAGCATGAACAACGTCAAACACAATTACATACACTGTCAGAAATTACATTAAATTTAATGTAGATTTAATGTACGACTGTACATTCATTTTAATGCAGCTTGTACATTAAAGAGAGATTCATGAATCTGCACATTAAATTTGATGCTTAAATTAAAATCAATGTAGTACATTTTACGAACGAATGTTAGCTTAACTTACTTGTGTACATTCAATTGAACTATACACGTACATTAAATTTAATTTACGTACATGAAAATAACTTTCGTGTACTTTTACATTAAAAGTAATGCAGACATTTCTGACTATACATAAAATATGCAAATAAAATATTTAATACATGGTCGAATGTATACGTATACGAACCATACAATTTTCAACAAAGTTCAATAATTTAACAAACACTACACGTACTTACAAGCACTAAAATCAAAGTTTGGAAAGAACTTACATATTCACGATTAAATTAATGTGAATTGAACATCAATGAAAATTCCTTTGAATTGTCAAAGCATCACCCGGACTTTCCTGAAGGGACTTATCGGTACTGTAACCTAATTTGCAGCTGTTATTACTCCATATTGAACCCTTTTCTGTATAATTGAAGACATTCTTGCTGGATATTAGTAAAAAATAATCGAAACAAAATGAAATATGAGGAATCCTTAGAAGTCGGTACAGACGTGTTGCCAGTCCCTACAATGAGCAAGATGTCATTATTACACATCCATTTAAAGAAGTCATCACAGAATAATTAATGAAAAATTCCGTGCTCATGTTAATCGGTCCGAATCGTAGCTGCGAGAATTTATGAAAGGTAATGGTTCAAATTTTTACAAGATATTGTTATTATTTATTGTGAAATTTTGCCGCCCCTTCCGCCCCCCTACGCTACGCCACTGCATCCATGTGGATGTTTTCAAATCGGCTTAATAAGAAACTTAAATATAAAATAAATAACATTTTTGTACTTGCGTTTGTGTTTTAATCGTATACCTCCGAATTCCTGCGGACGGGAGCTATTGTCATAGGTAATCCCATGAGTGCTTTGAAAATTATCGATAAATCCCCAACTCGCGAAGCGAGGAGGGGATTTATCTGAGAATTTCCAAAGCACGAGTGGTATTTAAAAAGACGATTCCACGAACGAAATTATGTCCATCAGAGTTCCAAAATATGCCAAGTATTGAAAATAACTGAAAACACGTTGAAATCGTCAAGGTTATGTTATAGTACATACGCGGTTTATTGGACATAGCGATCGATGTATACCACCTCCTAAGATACATGAGTAACACACAGTTATGATTGGCCAATAGGAGAAGCGGTAAGAAAAGTCGCGTAGAAAGGCGATTAATCTTTTGAGATACATCGCCCTGATTGGGGCATTTTATATGTAGAGTTGAACAATATTGGTTTTAATTTCACGAGTGGAATAGTCAAATAAAACTCCTCTCCCACACGGGAGCCCTGCGGTCCCTTTGACCTGGAGCTCCTAGGTTCGAGTTCCGACGGAGGCAGGATTTTCCACACTAGCTTTTCAGCTAGATCGAATTTAGTCGCTGTCTGGAGGAGAATTCTAGCGGCCAGCTGCTCTGATTGGTAGTTTTCTGTGGTTTCTCCGATCAAAACCAGGCGAATGCCGGAGCTGGATCCTACCTAACGGACCACGGACCGCGCGCGATCTTTCCTTCCTCTTCCTTGTCCTATCCTCTCCCCTTACACACACTAACATGCATTCCATTACCACGTATTCCGGGAGACCGGTCGGGAGCTTAGAGCTTGTCCCGGCTGGGGCAGTGCCCCGCTGGTGGGAGAGTCCTGGTTAGGGGGAAACCCCGCTAGCTGGTGGTAGGTCGGCGCCGGATCTCGCCATCTAGCGGGGGAACACCACCGCCATCTCCCGAGAAAAAAACACGCACTACACTTACGGGACCAAAGCCGTTTACGCGCCCGGAAACACGAAAAAATCAATCAATCAGTCAATCAATTGGTTCGATCGTCTCAACCCCTTTGAATTTCACGTGAGATTTTTCAAAATGCGTTTTGTTAACGTAAATACGTTAATATGTGATTGCATTGGGATTTACTTAAAAAATATAATTTGCTTAATTATATTTATTTAAGACTGTAGATGACTAGTATTTAGAAAATAGAGTGACTGAATAACGATGAATATTTTTGCACTTCTAAACATGCACGGTAATTATTCTTTAAAATTTCTGTAATAAAACAGGTAATAAGATTTATCTCCTTGATGATAAAACGTTCGGTAATTTTAGTTACATTCTTTATCTCAGTAAACTATGCTACTTATTGAAGAACTTACATAGCCATGATAAAATTATTGTGCAAGATTTAGCCATATTTTAGTATAGAAACGTGTTTTTCTTAAATTGTCTCCGTTTTCTCGCAATTTAGGACTCTTTTTAGCGAAAAAAACTACGTGATATTTGCCGAGACTGCGCTCTCTCTCACGTAAGATTAGGTGAGATTCGCTTGACCCCTCCCCCCTAAAGACTTCACATAATTTGTGGACGGCCCCTAAACGATATGTCCTTGTCCATTAGAAACGGAAGAACAGATTTATTTGCTGATGGCATGAATTGTCTTTGCAAAAACCAAACAATAAGTAGTGCGATTTCACTTGTTTCAAATCGGTTTCGTAAAAACTCAACATCGGAGGTTTAAGGAAATGCCTATTTTAATTCAGCGAACTTACTTAAAGGCTGATAATATATGTGCACCAATCATGACAAACGATGACGATATATGAAGAATTTTTGTAATGCTTATTTTTGCTTTTTTAGCATAAATGTATTTTTTTACATAAATGCCCGTTTTAGAATTATTGGACTTTTTTGCCTTTTATATATTATTTTTGTATACAATTCTAAGAAATCAGAAAATCGGCCATGGTCCAACGTGACCATTCATTACGAAATCTTTAATTCCCGTTTTTTGTATTTTCAAATACAAGCAAATTATTAAAAGTATACCCACAGATTTTTCTTCATTTCCCTACTTCATAGATAACAGTCATGTTCTGAGAACATGGTCCATTAACAATACGAGGGCACCGAAATTTGAAGTGGATATAAATGTAAATTCCCGGAAGGTTTCGATGTTAGACTTCTAAAAATATGCCAGGTATATCAGAAGATGTTGACAGATCCTTCTACGCATTCAAACAGATTGCTTCCCAATCGTCGCAAATTTGAAATTGAGATCCTTGAAAAGTTACTGATTATATTTTGCAATTCAAACTATTAAGAATAAAGTGTAAAAGAATTTTAAATGTATATCTTGTTTTACATTAAAATGAACTTACTTGTATTGTGCATTGAAGATGACAAAATAATATAGACAAAATGACAAACAACTTTTCATTTTATTGTGTATGTAACTTATGGTAGTGCCTTTTTTCTCCTTATTCTTTAAATTTTCAGTGCCTTTAAAGCGCCTAAAAAACTAATTTTAGTGCCTAAACAACCGATGTCTGGTAATAACAACCTACAGTAAGCGAAGAGAAAACTTTTGCATTTCAAACTGGTATCACATCACACTGGACGTTCAAAATGAACAATATACAATTAGTTGATGGTAAGATAAAAATAAATTTGGGATTCTCAATTCAATTAAACCTCAAATGGAAAATCCATATAAAGTAACATAACACTAACTTAAGTTCATTATTCAATGCATTATGAATTCTTCCTAATGCAGTCAGCCTTATTGAAGATAATTGCCTACATTTTGCGAACGTAAATTCCCGCCTGAGATATGGTGCAATATTCTGAGGAAGCTCATCCTTTAGTACCCAGACTTTCAGATTGCAGAAACAATTGTGCGAATATTACGCAAATGTCATGCACGTGATCTTCAGCAACTCGTCTCTTCGTTCATCTTGGAAAATTACCATTGACTTGCTTATTTATTTCCGAATCTGTAGTTTTGTCAAAACTGACTTACGTAAATGTGGAAATATATTTTCATACAATATAGACACTTGTAATGACAACACATGTAGCAATCTTATTCATTCAATGTCAGTATCAACGGCTCATAACAAGAAATCACCGTATACATACATGTACGTTACTTTACAACACGTCAGATGACACAAAAACATTAAAATTGATACACATGTATACGTGGCAAGTAAAATATTTTCTGCTCCATAACTATTTCTGTACAATTCGAGACTACACCGACCATAATAAAGAAAAATAATATTTATTTTGACAAGAATATTTAATTAATTAACATTTGTACTGTGTAATTTTAAAAGTGTCTAAATATGCCTGTAATAAGTCATGTGCATCAGCTTCTGAGCCAATAACTCTAATTTCCATCGTTTTCGTCTAGTTTTCTTGATCCATTCAGCTAATGCTGAGATGGCTCCTGGTTTGCTTCTGGACATAAATGTAGCTTCATTTTTCACACGTTTTGTTGAACGCAGGTTGCAGTAGTGCAGCTGGGAGTGTTGTTTACTATTTTGTTAGCATACTAAAAATTCAAATCTGTGTTTCCATTACAGATGAAAATAAGTTTAGCTTGAATACGTTATCTGTAATTGGGGGAGCGAAACTTCAAATGTCGCTAACCTCGCTTTGTTGGTACTTTTATTCATCATTTACCTATGTATAGAAAAAAGATGGATAACAGTTCTGGAGCTAAATTAAATGTGAGCAAATGGTACTTCTTATACATCACATATAGCTTTTACTGTTTGTTTGTTTTTGTTTTTTTACGAAAAATAAGTCAAATCAAAATAGTTTTCTTCTTTCATTACAATCACGAAGTTGAACTACAAGTTCATAATCTACAACTAGAACTTCACGAGGTTATTACTTTCTTATGTTGATGGTCCCATCGATGTGGGAGAGTGGCCAAACAGGTTTAGAATTTTCTGCCTGCACTTTCCTCAATCGATTACACGGGAATCCAATGGCCGCTTTTGTGATTTTATTACCACCGGCTTAGATGGCTCAGTGCATCAACTGATGTCACTGCAGCGCCTCTCACCGGGAGGTCCTAGGTTACACTCCCCACGGCGGCTGGATTTTCAACACTAGCTTTTCAGCTTGAATTCATTTGCTGTCTGGAGGAGTGGCTCTGATCGATAGTTTTCCGTGGTTTCTCCGATTAACACCAGGCGAATGCCGAAGCAGTACCCTACCAAACGGGCCACGGACCGCGCGCGATCTGTCCTTCCTCTTCCTTGACCTATCATCTCCCCTTACACACACTTACCCTAACATTCACTACACTACCACATATCCCGGGCGACCGGTCGGGAGGTGAGTGTGTCCCCGCTGGTGGGAAATACCTGGTTCGGGAAAACCCCGCTAGCCGACGGTAGGTCGGCGCCGGTTCTTAACAACCAGGGGGGAAGATCACCGCCACCTCCCGAGGAAATACATGCAATACACTTACGGGACTAATGATCTTAATAGTTGACGCGCCCGGAAACACGAACAACCAATCAATCAATGACTCCAATACTGACAAAATTCTTTTGTTTTATTTTTTTTAAGAAGACCAGCGAACTTTTGCATCCTTTGTGCCAAAAGATCCGATTTAGGCTACGTTAATCTTAACTATATAATTATGATTACTTAAATATGATTGACGGCAAACCGTCAGTCTTGTGCTTGTCTGTGTCTGACCGTCCATCCGTTTGTCTGTATTACCTGTGGTCAATGCCAGCTCCAGTCCAGACTATTTTCTCCAAAATTGATATTCTGATATTCACGAACTGAAGGCTCTGCGAGTTTGAAACGATATTGTGAGTTTTGGGGGTACTTTACACAGCTTCGACATTTTCAAATTTTTATTAAACTTTTTCTCGGATAGCGGGAAGGACGTTTAAAAAATTGTACAAATCTCATTTTCTAAAAGTCTGAATTATTCGAAAATTGCAGAGTCAATTTTTTTTCGGCCTCTTCCTGTAAGAACACTATTAAAGATAGATATATTTTTCTCCAAATAAAACAAGTTTTTCAAAGACAGATCTTAAATGAAGGTGTTGTAAAGTAGTATGAGTAGTGTAATTTATGAGAAATAAAGGCAATTTGTAAATAAATATTTTTTCAAACTTGACTCCAATTTTTTCTTTGTATTTTTCCTCTGATATAGTAATGTGCAGAAGAAAACGTAGTGCTGATCCCATTTTCGGCAAACTGCCTGCATTTTCGAAAACCCCCAAAATATTAATCGTAAAAATACAATATTCATAGAAGTGCTTTTCTTGAATGAAATCAGTTACAAAACATATTTAAATGGGGTCATGTAAATATTTTGGAAAATACAGTACGCTACGAGTAAAGGCAATTTACAAAACAAATCTCCCCAACGGTTCCAACTTTTTTATTGATTTTTCTTTAAACAGCAAGGTCGCTTGAAGATGGCGCAGATCCTATTTTCTGCAACGTCGAACTTAGGAATTTTGCAACAGAAAATAACATTTTGAAACTACAATGGTGATGAGAAAGTTTCTACAGTATTATAATATTGCGTAGCTGTTACACATAAAGATAGAAAATATGTGTTCTTAACTTGCTTATTTGTTTCGTTTAGAATGTTTGCTCCTATTAAATAAATTAAATTCGCAAATTATAGTACACAATGTCACACAACATTCCCCAATTGAGGATCGTGGCAGTTAATGGGTTCATGTAACATTGAATGAAACTTGAGTACACCACAAATTCGGAAATATATCTTATCACTCTGTATTTACTAATATTATATTATGAATCGAGACTTTTGTCTGGGGCGTTGGAAGTGCAAACACGTGTTAGCCAATATCTTTTTCTTAACATTTTTTTCTAAAAATGTGATGTATTTTATTTATTACCTTAAAAGAAAACTACTTTTTATTGGTATTTTAATGAATTGAAGGACTTAGTGCGTGAAGATGTTAACTCGATTTTTAGTTTTGTCGACAAAACGACTTTTTTTTATGAGTTTCCTATTAGTTGCTTTGCCACTTTTGATGAAAATCACAATATTTGTCGTATAAAAAAGAAATAATTTCCAGTAATATAAGAAAAAGTTCCTTGCAAATGTACTAAATCTCAAATATCTACTTGGGCCATGTTTTGAGTTAACACCTTGCACTAAGCCCTTTAATTGTATATTTAGAATTAGTAGAGGATCCAACAAATATATGTTTCATACTTCAAATTGATATCAACCTTCCCAAAACGTAATTCCTTTAAAGTCGCTTGTTATAACAGATTTTCAGAAAACTCGACTTATATTGTTAGTGTTTCTGATTCTATGAATTTACGTGATATTCGTAAATATTCATGCCTATTACTCAGCATCCAGAAAATGTTGAACTTATCTGCTTTTTCAAAAACGTAAGAGGTAATAAAATCTATTAACATACGTATAACATTCTCAACAAAAACTCGACTTACCAGCTTACTCACTGGGGTCACATATATCACCAAAACACAAGGAGCGACGGATGTCCACTAATATCTCCTTTAAAATTAAACTTACAATTGCTAAGTTTTAATAAAAGAATTTTTCGTTTAAATAGTAATTCAGATAAAATAAATTTTGAAGCGCATTTTCCTTGCATTTCACCAAAACAAATTTTCTGGCGATCATTTTCCAATTAGTCGAATGGAAAAAATGCTACGGAATACCATAGCAAATTTGTCAGTGGTTGTGAAATTAATTCGAACAATTTAAACAGGTTACATATTGAGCATTTGTCATGCATGCGATTCCTACAAGTTTCTCTTCATTGAACTTGGAATATTGTCATTGACTTGCTTATTTATTTCCGAAACTGTAGTTTTGTGAAAACTGACTTATTTAAAATTGGGAACATATTTTCATACAATGCAGATACTTATAACTACTACACATAGAGGAGTCATATTCATCAGATGTGAATATCAAAATAATTGATCAGTTATTGATCCCATAGTGTACGTTCCTACAACGGAAGATGTTTTCCTCAGAGTTCAATGGGATTTTAATGGAAATTTCTAAGCGCGAAAATCACTTTCTAAATTTATATTGTAAGTGATATTGGTTTCTATTTCTTAGTCTTCATTCAGTAACGACGCCTCTCTCATGGTCGCAGGCTGCAGAGTTTTCTTTCAATTCCTTAGCACAAGGAAAATTAGTAATACAGGAGGAACAGGGCTACTAGACTAAACCACACAACATTTTTTTAAGTAGCACACACATTATTTATTTACTTATTTTACGTCAAAAACAGTTAAAAACTGTGTGTGACGTGCTATGGGGAGAAGTGAATTCTGTGCACGTTTTCATGATTGTCACCCCTACCCTAAGCCATATACTACTTGAATTTTGAATACAGAAAGAAATGAGCGTTTTTTTGCCAGGATTGTTAACAAAAATATTCACTCCGATGTAATAAAATTATTTTGAAGGGTACATCAGCTATAAATTTGGTCTCTTACCCCTAGTCATGTCCTTCCTGAAGGAATAATACTTCCTGCCGCGACAACATGGAAAACGTTAATTTTAATAAGTATACTTCACACTGAATTGTAGAAGACGTGCGCAACTAATGAAGTTACATTGATGTCCAGAAGCAAAACAAGGGGCCATCTCAGCATTTGCACAAAGGATCAGAGAAACTGGACGAAAAACCTGATCGAGACATCGCTCGAGAACAGCAAATAAAATACTCTCTTATAATACTCTCTCGTATTACATCATACAGTCTCCTATCAAATATTTCATAAAAATAATACTCAGGATTACAACAGTAACATCGAGTAGGATATTCGGATACCCAGTACAACACTTCTTTCGCCATAAAGAAATCAAAAAAATATATTTTATATCGTAAAACAGAAGAAGCAAATAGTTAATGGTAGACGACCTGTTCTTTTCAGTCTTTCTGTCACCCTTAGGTGACACAATGGCACACATACGTTTGAGAATTCAGTCAGTAGGGGCAGAAGGAGAAAACAATGAAATATTCGCATTTTTCAGAAAATGTTCAAACTGGTTCATTATTTTTGTATTTTCCCGAGATCCTGCATATCTAACAAAACTATTGACACTTCACATGGCCGTGGGTGCTTTATCGTCTCTCAATTTCTGCGCGGGCACGAAATTAGTATTTAGACATTTGTTTTTTGTAATTGAATTATCGATTTGCCCAAATTCTATTATTAACAGTAAAAAAATGTGCTTTTTTTCCTTTGAACATGTATTCAATGAGAAAGTTCATCTCTTAAATTGGTTCTTCTGAATGGACGAGAAAGTTCATCTCTTAAATTGGTTCTACGGAAAGAACGAGTTTACACTGGATGTATCTAGTGTTACTGCGCAACATCCTTGCGTCAGAACGTCACGTGGTGCAGCCCAGCTGCGTGCCAGATACACGGGGAACCCCCGTGCAGCGGTCGTAGTGCGCTCTCTCTCTTGCAGTCGTATATCTAGCTTAGTTATGTATTGTGGGCGATTAGGTCAAACCCATTTATACCCAGTTCAAGGCTAATTTAAACTCGTTTACAACTTAAATGTGTCAACCCCTCCGCCACTTTCAATAAATTCCTCCCTCTGGTTCAAATTTGAAGCGGACACATCCCATTGGGCGTCAATTTTATAGTTTAATGGCTTGTTAATACCCTTAATTTCAATATTACCATGAAGAATAGGAAAGTAGAAAAGAGAAGTTCAAAAAAAGTCATATTAATCAATGTAAAAATCCGTTTCTATTATTTTAAAACTATTAAATTAAAAAATCTAACTCATTTAAAAAATTAAAAAAACATATTACTTCTTCAAAGTTGTGAAAAATAATTTAAAGTTAGAGTGTGTCTTATTCTGTAGTTTATTTTTACCCGTTTCATGCTCTTGGCGATCTGAGACCACAAATTTACATAAATGTACTTGTAAACTTGTTTGCCTTTTCCACAGCAATTCCATTCAACCCGCCTAATTGCTATATAGATATTTCATTTAAATTCTCGTTCCTTCGCTTACGTGAAGGGTACTCCCTAGTTTTTGATACTGCAAGTGACTAAAATTAAACATTATTTTCAAGATTTTTTAATGACATGTGAAATTTAGTGGTCATAATTTTTTCATGGCTAAACAACGTTTCTAACCTCATGTGATGCACAAGATCTTTATCTTATTCCATTTATTTTTTAAATATTTTTACTTTAAGTATAACGAACCACCATCATACACCAAAATTTAATACAACCAAACAAGTGAAAGTTGTCATCCTTTGATTCTACGACACCGGCCGTAAACAAGAACTAGAAAATTGTTCGTGTATGCATTTTTTTAACTGTAAAGAAGGAAGAAATTATTAATAATGTGACAGAAATTCGAAGGAAAATTTCTGAAGTAGTGATGAGGTTGCGACGAAAGACGTTTCGCGTTATTCCGAATATTAATTCTTTAAAGCGCATTTTTCATCCATTACGTAAAGTCCTACATTATTCCCTTCTAATCAGTTTCGTAATGAAGTATTATACCGCCCTCGAGCGGTAATGTATTTCATAACGACACTAGGGCGGTAAAGTAATGGCGAACGAGTAGGGTTATTCTGAAACTAGCATTATCCCATAGCCTAGGTAACAATAATGTTCAAATAATTTATTACCAACATAACTTTATTTACATATTTTAAACGTTTTTAATGCAAGTATTTATAACATTTATTAATATAAATATTTGAAAATATTTTTGTTTAACTGAGAAAGCTACGGCTGATATACAGCCACAAACTCTTTTTGCTTGGCAAAATCAAAACGCACGATATCGTAATGGTATGTATTCTTGCTGTACAGTCATTAGCATCACATAAATAACACTGATCAACAGCATTTTTGTAACAAAGAATGTGAATGGTGTTCTGAGCTAAGACTTGGAATGGTTTTTCTTGTTACATGCTACTCTCCGTTTACGGAAACGATTAAAAACGCTGCATATTGGTTATTTTTCTGTAGCTTTAATTAACAATTCTGCAGATGTAATTGTTCAGGAACAATGGAAATGTGAACAAGAAATTCCTATAAATGACACTGAATTCAGAAAATTCACCTTTAGGAAACGAAAAAGTCACGGTAACATGCTTGAACAGATACAATCGCGTTGTGTTTCTTGCCAGTTACTTCCCAGCATTGACAGATGTTAGTGTGGAAAGTGACTTGGATGTGACTGCTTGTTGTTCTAAGTTTGTGAAAGTTTGTGCTTGGTATTAATTCAAAAGAAGAAATGCCTCATAACTGTGTAAATATGTTATCTGATATCTGTGAAGAATTAACTCTGAAATCCCCAAAACCAAACCTTAATGCTATGAGAAGGAAGTGTTATGAATTTTATTTCGGGTGTAAGGTAGGCGACCAGGACAAGAAATGAGCCTCCCATATGAGGTGTGTGTCGTGTGTTACACTCCTGACATGCTGGTTAAGAGGGTCACGAAACATGCCCCTTTGCTGTTACCATTATTTCGACTGAATCAAGGATCACACAACACACTTTTTTCTGTATGACTATTTAGCTGGAATCACCTCAAAAAAGATTAATACTGTGTAATATCCTATTTTACCATCTGCTACAAGGCCTGTATGTCAGAGTGAAGAATTGCTGGTTCCTCTACTCCTGAGAATGTGACAGTGACTGAAGACGAATGCTATAATGACGAGCATTCAGAAGACAGAGGAGGAGATATGCATGCTGACCCAACATTCCAAGCTTCCTCTTCACTTTTCTGAACCCTTATGTTGTATTTCTTACTGTATACATGTGGATGTACATTTTGCCAGATACATATAATACATAGAGAGACACACACAAATACAAAAACTATCATCACATCAAAACTGAAGCCGATATTGAAATTCTGAAATTACTTCTGGATTGAGAGGCAAATTATCTTATAGAAGCGGCGTGTTTTGTTCTTGTTACAGAAAAAAGTTATTTTTTGAAGACCAATATAATTTTGTAGGTCAATTTATAGGGACTACAAATTGACCGATTCCGCAATTGATTCAGAAAAATTAAAAAATATTTTTGTAGATTGTTTTGTATTGATTAAGATATTAGAAATATGCTATGCTTGGAAAGCTGCAGTTTAATAAAAAAAAACGCATACATCATTAATATTCATATCTACAAGTTTTGTTTCACTACGATTAACCATTATGATTCCGTTGTTTTATTTCTCACTGATTTCTCATTATTTCGCAAAATGTACGCGACTAGTATTTTATTAATTTAATAAAATTTAGTACACTTATCGACAAAATAGAGCAGTAAATTGTAAGGGCGGAAGAGAGTTTCCTCAAAACAATTCAAACAATAAGCAGACAAAAACATTTAATATTAGAAATTTTGCTGTAGAAAATAAGACATATGTTATACAAAAATAGGATTCATCGAAATATTTTAGAAACTGAGAGTTATTTTACATGAGATAGACTCTCGAAGCTTAAAAGAACCTTTGCGCGCATTAATTAGAAAGCAGCAATCGTAGATTTTCATAATTACTTAAAGAATAAATTAATAAAATTGTACAATTTAATGCTACTAAAACTTTTTTTGCTACTAAAATATAAAAAACAAAAGGATTTCGTGAGTGCCTCTAAAAATAATTGAAGATGGTATTCAGAATCAGTTATTACTTACAATCTCATTTTTCACCGGAGAGATAAACAGGTTAGAAAATCCACGTTCCTCGTTTATGTAGACAATGTAAATTGTAAGTATCTTTTGCGAGCTCGATATCTCTTGATAAATGTCACGTGTATCATTTAATGAACGATCTTTATCATTAAAGTGGATCTCCTCAAAGTGTCAACGATCACTCAAAGTACAAAGTTGACCGCTAGGAATACAAAATTTGGCTGCGAGAATGCTGAATCAACACTCCTAAATAATTTTTTTTTAATAATCTGTCTCAGGAAAACCCAAATTGTTACTAGTCACAAATACGTTTATTCACACATCTATCTGAAATAATATGTAATTATATTCTACTGCTCTTAAGAAATTAGTCACAAAAGAAATTAAGATAACGAATGGAAAGATCTCAACAGGGAAGAGGAGTTGTAGACAAAAGTTGAAAGGTCTTTCAAGAGAAAATTAAAAAGAAGGCAGACAATGAAGATGAAAGAAAGATCCTAATAGAATTTAACCTTTGTTTCCGGCCCTTCGATATTTCCATCAGAACAATGACATTTTGTCTGAGCATGCATTAAGATATTTCGAAATAAACGTTTTCGTTTTGTTTACACAGTGGTAATGTAACATCATTAATAATAATAATAATAATAATAATAATAATAATAATAATAATAATAAAATTTAAAAAAGCGCGCGATTAGCAACGTTTGAAAAACTAAATATTTTCGTTCCCGAGTTATAGAAAAACTGTTTGCAACGGTAAACGAAATGGAGATTTGATATTTCTGCATTGCTAACAAAATAGTAACTCATCCTCAGCTCTACTACCATTACAAGCAAACTACTCCTTTATTGAACGTTTACTCATCAACTACTTTTATTCGTCATTCAACTATTTAGGGTTTAAAGGTAGGAAAGGATTCCAAAGCTGACGTGAAAAAAACGTGCGCAGATTCTAGGTTATTCTCCTCCCACACGTCACATACAGTTTTCACGGTTCATTGACGATCCGCCATGATGGTGAACATCTATTTGTCCTACTTATCTGAGAACCAAAACACAGGAATTAGCGTCTCAGTCCAATTTTAAACATTTATTCTCTTGCATGATCACTAAAACTCAATAAAGTATTGAAAACAAAATTCAATACTCTGAAATTCTGATTTACTTTTGATTAATTACCTTTAATTTACTTATGCTTCCAATTTACGTACAATACTTTAACAAAGCCCAGTCTTTCATTTCTCGGAGACTTTTTTTAACATTTACGCAGGAGAGTGTTCTTGGCTTGTGTATCTTTAATAATTTCGCTAAATCATCTTACGGTAGTCGGAAAACGAAAACAATATTATTAAAGTAATGGCTGCCAAATAAATATTTCATCTAACAGCGTTCACAACTAGTTTAGTTTGTTGACGTTCTTTACAACCGAATGCTAGATTAGATTAGATTAGATTTTATTGTTAATTCTTCAATTAAGTATTGTGACTTGGTGGCAGAATATCTTAACTTTACATGCATTAAGCTTACTTACACTAGCAAGTTAGTTAAAAAGTAGTTAATTGAAAAAACAATATACTATGATAAATAGTGATAAATAGTATGTAATATCAGTGCGCAAGCCTTACTCAACTTCACTTCACTGCACTGTACAACATTTAACTGTGACACGTCATCCGCATTCCCTTCCCTCCACTTCATAACACAACACTGTGCTGCACTACATAAATAGTAATTAAATGATGACCATAATAATAATAAAACTGCTATTAACACTAACAATTAAGCAACTTACTTAGTAGGGAATACTACTAATCTAACAGTGGAAACTTAACACTGATACATTGACCTAAAATATAATTAGCTAGAAAACTAATTTATTTTTAAAATTGCTCAAGCTTTGAGGAAAGGGTTCTAAGATTGTCGCGGGCAAACCATTTCAGTCTCTAATAGTTTGGTTTGTAAATAAACATTTCTAGACGTCCGTTTTCTGTTTTCTTGTCTTAATTTGATGCATGTGATCCGCTCTACCGAAGTATGTAGGTTTTCCTTGAGACGGTGGATTTTCATTCCAAGCAGGATAGCTTTGTAGCTTATAGCATAGAGTTGCAACTTGATTCGCCTCTTTTTACTCCCGTACACCTCTATTTTTTCAACCTCTGAAAGGAAATTTCGATGCTCTTCGCTGGACCTTTTCAAGATCACCTCGCTGCGATGTTCTGTACGGGTTCCAACATACCGCGCCATATTCTAATACGGGTCGCACTAGTGGCGTATAATCTAATTCTTTACCTCTCACTGTACTTTTGGATCCGCATAACGAAATGTGGAGATCTCCAGGCTTTCTCCACAACGAAATTTACTTGATTTTCCCAGCTCAATTTACTGTCTAATTGGATTTCTAAATATTTGCAAGATGTGACTGTAGGTATTACACTGTTGGTCAATTTATACACAGTTTGACCATAACTTCGACCCCTACCAAACGTGATGGCTTCACACTTTAAACTATTTGCTTCCATGTCGTTTGATTTTGCCCAGGAGAGTATTTTGTCTGTGTTTCGCTGCAAAATATCCACGTCCTCCTCTGATTTGATAACCCGATAGATGATACAGTGATCAGCCAAGAGTCTCACATTTGAAGCTAAATTTTTTGGCAAGTCATTCACGAAGGCGAGAAACAGTGCAGGTCCAATGGCACTTCGTTGTGCAATCCCTGACGTACCTATTGCGGTGGATATCTTCCTTGCGGTTGATGGATATCTTCCGATTCGAGCCTTCAGATTTCGATCACGTATACATTCGTTTATCCAAGCCACCACCCTAGAGTCTATACCCGAATCTATTGATTTGTTTACAAGACGATCGTATGGAACAACATGAAAAGCTTTGGCAAAATCTATTACTATTGCGTCTACCCTTCCACCTTTATCGATTTCGTCGGCTAGTTCCTGTAGAAGTGAGACAAGCTGACTTTCGCAAGAGAAACCGTTCCTGAAACCGTGCTGACCATTCCTTGCCCGCCCATTCTTTCCGGATGTAGTTGGTAATCAGTTGTTCCATGAGTTTGTATACGACTGATATGAGACTTACCGGTCTATAGTTACTAAGTACTGTTTTATTGCCGCTTTTAAAAACAGGTACTATGAGTGCTAACTTCCAATCTTCCGGTACGCAAGCGTTATTGATAGGAACATGAAACAATCTAATTAGGTACGGTAGGATAGCCTCGTCACCTAATTTAATGACGTCCGTGGAATTAGAATCTGGACCTCGAGATTTTCCGCTTTTCATTAATTTTAGTCTTTTCCGTTGAGTACTTACGTTGATATGAAATAGACTTATATCTGATAACTAGACATCGGATGCTTAGGGAAATGCCTATTTTTTTCTAGAGAACTTATTTAAAGGCTGATAGTATATGTCCACGAATCATGACAAATGATGACATTTGACGGAATTTTATAATGCTTATTTTTGCTTATTTTAGCATAGACGCCTATTTTTTGCATAAATACCTTTTTTAGGACTTTTTTTGTCTTTCATTTATTATATTTATATACAATGCAAAGATATCGGAAAATCAGCGATGGTCCAACGTGAAAATTCATTACGAAACCTTCAATTCACGTCTTGAAATTTAAAATTACGAGAGAATTCCTGAAAGTATACCAACTGATTTTTCTTCATTTCCCTATTTCACAAATACTAGTCATGATCTGAGAATATGGACAATTGACAATACGTCGAGGGAACCGAAATTTTAAGTGGAAATAAATATAAATTCCCAGGTTTCAGTGTTGCTAGTGTTGGACTGATAAAATATATGCCAATCACATCGTTCAGATATACTTCTCCGCATTCAAACTGATTTTGTCTCCCAGTCGTTGCAAATTTGAAATTGTGATACTTGAAAAGTTACTGGTAATATGTAAATATTACTGGTTAATGGAAACTATTAAGAATAAAATGTAGAAGCGTTGTAAATATGTAAATATAGTTTTACATTAAAATGTACGAACTGGTTTTGTGCATTTAAGATTACAAAATTACATATACAAAAATTACAATTTTCCATTTTATTGTGTACGTGACTTAAGACGGCGCCTTTTTCCTCCTTATTCTTGACTTTTTCAGTGCCTTTTTAGGCGCCTAAAAGACGATTTTTTAGTGCCTAAACATCTGATGTCTACTGTTAACATAGGTATCTGTTGACAGTTTCTTTTCTGCTTGAAAACCGAAGGGAAATATGCATTAAAAGCGTTTGCTTTTTCTCTGCCGTCAGTTATTGGCAAATTATTAATATGAACAAGTGGCATTTCGTCTGTTTACCTTCCTTCTACGAACATACTTAAAAACTTCCGACCAATTATTGCCATCCGCATCAAGGACATATTTCAAATGACGTTCCTCCGCCATTTTCTTTACCTTCTCCAACGCTTTTGAATAACTTCGAAAAATGCCCTGTGGTTGCCACTAATGTGCCTGTTACTAAACGCCTTTGTGGTTTTTCTTTTCATAGTCTAATCTTTACATTATATTCTGGGTCGGGGTTTCTTTTTAACAATTTACATGGAACAAATGTCTGCACGACATTTTCAAGAACTTTTTTAAATCCTTGCCATACTTCTTCCATCCCCCCTTCTATTCTAAGAAACTCCTCGTACCAGTCCTTAAGTAATTTTGAAGCCCTTCTACATTCGTTTTCGTGTAGTCCCTCACAAGAAACCCGGTGTTAATACTTTTCCTTAAAGTACCTAAGTCTAAGTCGACAAGAACTGCTTTATGGTCACTTACACCTTCTGTGACGTCGCACGATAAGAATAAGTCTTTGGGACTAACGAGGCAAATATCTAGAAGCGCGTCCTGGCGAGTCGGCTGCCCTACTACCTGCGCCAATCCGTTGTCCCAGCCCAGTCTATTGACAAGTTGCTGCACGGGCCCATCGCATACGCATCCAATTTGTCTCTGGAATATTTCAATCTCCGGCAGTAACTACAGGATGGCTACGTGTTTTTTGTTGTTGTTGTTGTTCTAAATCACTGCTTCAAAAACAAAGCTATGCAATACTTTGGCATTTTCGTAGACAGAGACGACTGTAAGCATTACTATCAACACAAAAGATACATTTAACTCATAATAAAATCTGTAGGTAGACGTTCACCGCAGCCAACCTAACGAGAAACGACCGTGACGATTTTCAGCATTTCAAAGCATTGCAGCAAATGCCACAGACAATATGGGATAGTTCCCCGTTCTTCCATGCAACCGATGCAAACAAGTTCCCACTCGCGCTCCTTGTGGCAGAACCTGGCAATTCAGCGACAAATGGAAACGTCACTGTCATTCTTATGGAAGAAATACAGTTTTTTTTAAATCGATCTAACGAAATGAGACTAATTTTTACCTACTCTCTTTGTGATTTAATTATATTGAAGGGCTCAAATTAAGGTAAACAATAATGTAAAAAAGTGATGTTTTATTTGTTTCAAGAATAAAGTGGTTACAAATGCAAAATTTTTCTTGCCTTAACACTTTCAGTGATACATTTGATCTTCTTTCATTTGCTTTCTTTAAAGAGCACGGTATCAATACATTGATACCTCTGCTTACGTACAGATTAGTGTATTCCTTACATAAACTATTCTCCAATTGAATATTAATGATTTGCATGTATGGCTTTTTGACGTCAAGTTTACTTCGACGTAAACAATTTAAAAAGTCATATTTAATTTTAATTTAAAAAAAATATTTAATTTTAGAAAACAAACTATTAGCCAATTTATTTGGATAGAAAATAGTGGCATTCACCTACTAATTAACCAGAATATGCGAGTTTTTTCATTTTTGCTTGTCATCCACATTCGATAAAGCATTCCTACAACCATCGTGTGGCAAGGTACTACACAACCAGCCACATAAATAGGACTCTACATTTTCCAGAAATTTAGCAGAAAGACAATCAAATAAAAAGAAATGAAGTAGAAAACCAACATCTATACGAGTTTTTACCAGGTTCTGCCACTACATGGAGCTTGCATATCCCTGTTTCTCGATGTATCGCGAAGTGTCCTTTGACTGCAGTTGTGCCTCCGAGCTCTTCACTCTTCTTCTCGTCGCTGGCGGCGCTGGCAGCGTTGCATAATCAGGGTTACGCAGCAGGTGCTTGGCTCGCGTCACGTGCAGCCCATGCGCCCGTGCTTCGGTTCTTGTTCTTTGTCCCAGGCTCTCCGCATAAAGGGCACCGGAAACCTAATGTTGAGTTCTATAGTTTAGACAGATCTGAAAGGAGGGTGTGTTTATTTGACGTGTGAACTACGAATTTTGCACGTGGTACCAAAGAGCTGTTGTGAATGATTCGCAAAAGTATGCTTCATTGTGGAACTAGTTTAACTATTGTATGTGGAATGATTTTTTAATCTGTATAGAAAAACAATTTTTACGTTTCGACAATAATTTATATGCTTGAGCAAAATCCCTGGCGTGAAATATGTAATTTCGTGTCCATGTGTCATAGTGTATTGGCGTAAAATGGCACTACATGATGTAACAGAAAAGAACCGAAGGTTGTCATTTGAAACGCGATGCTTAAATGAGGGATGAGAGTGGTGCGGACGTTTTATTCTGAGAGAAAATGGACGCAGTGCGCAGTGCGTTAAGCTCATCACGAGGAAACGCACTGGCAAGTGTAAACACATTCTGAGAGGTTCTACAAAATAGCTCCATTCAGTATTCTTTTAGGGTTTGCAATATATTTTGATTGAATTAATTAATATTTTTTTTATTTTACATATTTTGATACCATTACATACTGAAGTTATTTTAACTACTACTATATTTATTGTATATTTCATTACATTTTTGTTCATTTACAAGTCAAAACGGAACTTAACAGTTACGAGTTTGCTAGTTTTCCTGGTGTAGTTTTTCTGTGTAATAAAACAAAGTATTAATTCCCTTTTTTTGCAAAGGCACCCAAAGAAATTAAGACAGTAGTTCAACGAGAGACTCTTTCAAACAGAAGTCCCCGAAACATAAGCAGCATTCTTTCTCCGAGCAAAAGAAATTTCTTCCAGCGGTGAATTTGAATTAGGTGTGACTATATTTATTTGTTTTGAATGGAAAAATCAGGGTCCCAAATAATACGGGGATTGGGGCAAGTTGTCCCAGCTGACTCTCCCCCCCCCCTTCTGGGCACCTCTGCTTCTACGACTTTTTTTATCAAAGCACAAAGGACAATCTTTCTTCTATGGTCAAACTTGCCCCATCCTTCTCGGCATGAAGGATGAGCGGATATTTGCCAAGCAAAAGTAATGTTGCTTGTTGTGTAACCTATTCCCTATTCATACCAGACCAATGTCTTATTTCTGATTGGAATGCAACATCGATAACAAAACAGCGATAGTTAAAATCGAACCATCGACGTTGATAATACATAGCAAAAAATCGTCGATATTTTTAAACAATCGCTGTTAAGAAAACAGTCGATAAATCTTGTTCCTACCAGTAGCATTTTGCTTCCTCTAACACTCTGTATTTTCATTATTTGGGTCCTCGATCCCAAACAATTGACTGGCGGCAATACGTCCGTCCGTCTGTGATCAACGTCAAAACTGTTCAAGTACTTTTCTACAAAACTGATTTTCCCTGATCGATCTTAAGAAACGTGAGGCCCGACAAAATGTGAGTAGTTTTGACGTAATTTTGCGTGAAATATATGAAATTTTTAAACAATAGTTTTCTCAAAACGGCTCGAAATTCCCTTTTTAAAAAGTTTGCCTCGTATATAGAAAAGGACAGAAAAAACCTGGACCCATTTTCGGCAGCCTCTTTGAATTTTCAAGAACTGCAAAAATAACATTGCAAAAGTACAATTCTGATTTCAGAGATTTTTCTTAAAATATTTAAAAAAATTAGACCTTTAATAGAGGTCATGTACAACTTTTTGCAAAAACAAATCGTTTTCTCGTAATTTCTTACTGAAGTTAATGTAGTTTATAAAAATACTTTTTCTCAAAAGAGGCTCCAAATTAATTTTTAAATTTTGCCACGGACGGAGCAAAGAACGCTTAAAAATTGCGCAAACTTCATTTCCGTTGATCTCTCTAAATTTTCGAAACTTGCCAATTTTATAAATCATGCGAGACAGTGTGTGCTGTTGTGGTTTCTTGTAATGTTCTTGCGCGTTGGCGTCGGGGCGGTGTACTCCGGTGCATTCATCTTTCTTTTCCAAAGGAATAAACATTTCTCCATGACATAGGACGTAATGCTAATTAATCAGACCAATTAGTTTCTCTGCAGATAATTTTTGTTCGTAGCAGTACATTAATCACACAGAAATCACTTATTAATTTGATCTCTCATTAACGATTTAAAACACATCTCTATTACGTTTATTTTATGGCAATCTGGAAGTTAAAGAAAAAATTCTGGATGTTCTTCATTAAATTGAGTATTGTCATGTACTCATGTTGTAGAATTTGTAATGTATCATGCCTGGAATATGACGTTACTTTTAAGAACTTAAAATACTTCCATTCTTCATATCGTTATCAATATTTATTAATATAATTTTCGATCGCGAAGGTATTTCCCAGTGATTTTAAATGGACAGTAACGGGTTCAACATGAGATGACATTACAAGAGGGCCTTAGTCTAGATCAGTGCTTCAGTTTTTAGTTGCGTACCAACAGTTCTCTTTCTCTCCGATGGACAACAGGGCACAGCGCTGCCCTCATCGCCAATCCCTCTACTCCGCGTGGTCGGGATTTACCTAGTGTCGAAAATCCTGCCACCGTGGACAGTGGAACCCAAGGTCCTCCTGGTTAGAGGCACTGCCATTAGTTGATGCCCTGAGCCACATCTCCCGATAGAATGATTAGCTGGGCTCAGATTCTGATGACCTAAAAATCTTCGAAAATGACATAAAATGACTTAAAACTTGCAGCAAAATGATCTATAAAATGACTTAAAAATAATAAGATGGCGTCATTTTTTTAAAAGTTCCCAAAAATGTGTATGAAAATGTTTATTTATTCAATGAATTTTACAATTTTAAATAAAATGTATTTGTACGAACTATATTTAATTTAAAGTCTTTATTTTAGGAGAAAATGCAAATCCTTAGCTCCGACCATCAAGTTTGAGATGTCGAGGAAGTAACCGAGGATCCGTGTTATTTTGAGAGTTCCAAGAAGAGTCAACTGCAGTAGTTAATGAAAACTTCGTTTTAGTGTGTATATTGTAAATTCGTGAGACATTCACTAATAAAAAACACGAAAAGGAAATAAAATGCGTATAAGTGACAAAATTGACGTAAAAATTTAAAAAAAGAGCTAAAAATTGAAAAATGGCAAACAATAATTACACGTATCAGAAAAGAAGTATACTTATCTGTCGTGGTGAACATTGCTTTACCAGTTAGTTACGTCTAGAACGCACCGATGAGGCGACATGTGGTCAGAATCGGAGCGCCTCCACAAGCGCAAGCTTGCCTGTCGCAATTCCTGGCGAGCGAGGACTGTTTCGGGGGGTGGGGAGGGGGTGACGTCACCGAGGCGTGGCCTGGGAGGCAGGGGATGCCCCCGGAGCAGCCGCGCGGCCGCTCGCCGCCTTCACCAGAAACGGCTCCAAGATTGGACTGATTGGGCCTGGTCGGACTTAACGCTTGCGCAGTAAAGATAAAGTTATGTAATCGTGAGCCAAACTAAAACCGGCGAATTTGCGAAAAAAAAAAAAAAACATTGCCGAGCCTGATAACGAAAAATTGGATAAATCGAGTTGCTAAATTTAGGGGGAAAATCCTATTACACGTGGTGTAGGTAAGAATCTATGTTTTGTGGGGCCTTGATACCCAAATTCGAGTGACGGCAAAACGTCTGTCCGTCTGCGAACGACACTAGCGGCCAAACCGTCTAGGCGATTGACTCCATAACTGATATTCCCCTTTCTGGCCTACGTCGCGGACTGAATTTGAAACGGATATTTTAATTTTGGGGAGTACTTCACATGAAGCCCCTGAGACATTTTCAAAATTTTAAAACAATAGCTCCATCCTTTTTTATTAAATTCTGTTGTTTGATAGTGTGGAGGACGTTTAAGAGAATTGGGCAGGTCTCATTTTCGTTAAAACCCTGATTTTTCGAAAATTACAAATTTTCAATTTTTTTCAGTTTTCCTACAACTACAATTATGAAGATAGAGATTTTTCTCTAAATGAAATCTGCTCCTTAAAGACAGAAGAAATAAGGTCATGTGCAATTTTCCGAAAATTTGAGTACTTTTCTGAGTAATGTTGCGAGACAATACGGTCGAGAATGTGCTTGCTGGTTTTTGAGTCCAACCCTATGACGTCGGCGCGCTCGCTGTGGACTGCGCTGGTGTTTCCCATTCGTTTCCGCAACGATGGCTAACGTGTTTGTCAGTCCTATTGCCCTACCATGCTGATGATGTATACGGCTTAGGGAAGGGGACACACAATTAAGAAAACAAGCACAGAATTTACTTCTCCCCGTAGCACATCACACACAGTTTTTAACTCTTTTTGACGTGAAATAATTAAAAAAAAAAACTAACAGTGTCGACCGAGCAACCTGGAGAGAATACCCACCGCAGCCTCGAGCACAATAGTGCCACTAGCACAGCGAATGCCTCCATTGAGCCCTGAACAGTAAAGGGCGAGCTGCTCTCCCTTTAAGGGAACGACGCGCAGCTGACTGCGTCCGCCGCACAGTGGAGCCAGAGGAAGGGAAAGTTGGCACAAAGTCAAAAATCAAAATATGCTTCAGAAGCCCCGTACCACACGAAAGGGGGAGCAAAATGGTCCCGGATCAGCAAAGGAATGGGGAATCACGCCACTCCTTTCAGTGCAAGATTGAACTTGCACAAATGATGCGCGGCGTACCTCGCTCTCGCAGTAAGAAGTGACGTGTGTTTTTCGACGCAAACATTTTTGCTCTCTCGACTAGCAGAATCGTGCGTGCTATGCATATGATACCTGGAGATATGTACTTTAAATTTCTATTTCTAAAAAAACATATTCCTTGAATAATAATTTTGTCCAATTCGAAGTAGAAACTTCAATGTCACAATGGAATAAAATTTGTTAATCCCATTTTAATATTGTCTTTTAGTTCCCTTCCGAGAGTTTCCAGGCGATGACACTAACTGAATCTGATTCTGGAATTCATCTAGTTTTCAAAACATTAATCAAAGTTTTCCCCATTTTGCGTTAAGGAACATTATTTATGATGATGCACATCTAATTTCGTTACCCTTTCTACCTACAATATTCATTTTTGTATTTTTCCTTGATGATCTCGCAATGATATCTCTTTATTAATAAGGAGGGATCTGTATAATTTTATTAAGCACACTGAAAATTAAAAAATACAGAAGAAAAAGTGCAACACGGAAGAAAAAAAGGAAGCGCTTCGCAAGCTGTTAATTGCATCTGACCCACTGATTTGACAAATGGAACAGAGAAAAATTATCACTAAGGCATTCAACCTAGAAGTTACTGCAATGTTAATGGCTTCGAGTACAAATTCACTTCTTGAAGTGAAATTGATGAAAGTTCTGATCTTGATGTTATGTAAATAAATGTTTGAAGATGAATCAATTAAATTGGTCATAATTTAATTATAAAATGTGTTTTTATTGCGAAAAATTCCAAAAAACATTAGAAATCCTTCTTGCCAATTCTTCCCTTTGTGGCCCCGCTGCCGGTCTTCGCCGCGGGGGAGGGGCAGCTGCCTCGCCGGGCAGTCGCGCTCCCCCAGGTGCAAGCGGTGGCGCTGAAACAGTACGTGCTTTCCCGCCCCTACTTTCAAGCTAAATTACGCGTAAAGTACTCGAATGTTCGAAACGTTGTTCATGACCTTATTTCAAAATCTATCTTTAAGGAACAGATTTCATTAAAGGAAAAACTGTCGATCTTCGTATTGTAGTGGTAGGACGACTCCGAAAACGTTTTGAACTTTTGCAGTTTTCGAAAAATCAGAGTTTTCAACGATTATGAAATCTGTACCGTTCTCTTCAACGCGATTATCACTATATTTGTTGAAAAACGATGGAGCAGCTTTTTTTAATTTTTTAAAATGTCCCAGAGGCTTAATGTAAAATATCCCCTAAAATTAAAATATCAATTTCAAATTCAAGGGGCCGCGGCATCAGCCAGATGGATTGAGGAATATCAATTTTGGAGAAAATCGGCTGAACGGTTTAGCCGCTAGCGTTTACCACGGACGGACGGACGGACGGACGGACGTTTTGTCGTCATTCGATTTTTCGGTATCAAGGACCCACAAACCACGTATTCTGGCTACACTCCGTTTTAGAGGATTTTTCCTAAATTTAGCGAGTGGATTTATCCATTTTTTCGTTACTAGGGCCCTGTAATAAAAACTCCACCGACTCCCGACCTCCTGTTCTCTGCGTATCGTAGCGAATGCAATGGCGAGTGCGACCCGGTGCGACGGGACTCCACCGCTGGCTTGCCTGCCTGCCGCCTGGCCCACGCAATCATGGCTACGCCTTACATATTTTGCCAAATTTCACTTCACGTCGCATTGCGCCTACTCGTCCGATTTGAATGGTTGAAAGTGCGTTCGATTCATGTTGCCATCGCGCTATGAGCTAACGTTTTCTAATTTCTTCTCGGAATCATGAAAGACAGTTTAAAAAATGCGTTGTTGTTTTTTTTTGTTGCTTTGGGAAAAGGGGCTTCACAGCGTAAAATTTATATTAAAAATAAATCAAATGCCGTTTACAGATCGAAAATAGGACCACTTGCTGAAACGTTATTCGTTATGTTATCTTTGCTATTTTGTTTCCGTCATGTGACGGTGACAAGTTGAACTATTAGAGAGTTTGTGCACACTGGAACGTTAAAGCAGTATCGACCTTCTGCGCATGCGCAGTTCAACTTTCCCATCACTAGTGCTTCTGCGCATGAGCACAAGGTCGGTAGTGCTAATGGCGGGCACCAACTCTTTACTACCGGTACATTGAGCTTTAAGGGGCCATCCATAAATTACGTGAGGCCTTTTGGGTGGGGAGGGGGTCCAGCGAATCTCACTTAATCCCAACGGGGGGGAGAGCGGGGGCTGGCAAATATCACGTCATTTTTTCGCTAAAAACAGTGCTAAATCGCGACCAAACTGAGACAAGTTAAGCAAAGCATGTTTCTATAGTAAAATATGGCTCAATCTTGCACAGTTTTTATCGCGGTTATGTGAATGCTACAATAAGTAGCGTAGTATACTGAGAAAAAGGATCTAACAAAAAATACCAATTTTTTATCATTAATGAGATAAATGTCATTACATGTATTTTTACAGAAATTTTAAAGAAAAATTACCGAGCGTTTGGTAAAAATAACCGAACTTTTGATCAAAATTACTTAAAGTTTGGTAATATTTTCAAAATTTCTGAAATAAATATCAATAGTGAGACTATTTTAGGGTTGTTAAAAGGTTTGATAGTATTTGTTAAACTTCTTCTCTCAGAGTAAAAACTCGATGATATCTAGTCTTAAATAAATACAATAAAGCAATTTAAAAAAAAAAATAAATCCCAACGGAATCCATCACAAATGAAAGTCTTGACGTTAAAATACTCCTTTTGAAAAGTGTCCCATGTGCTGAGAAGGGGGGGGGGGGGGTAGTCGAGCCAGATCATTGATGCACTGTGCACTTGGTGCGGGGCCGTGAACGCCTGCGAACGCCCAGTGGGGCGGCGGGAGGCCGTGGCTGGCGGTGGCGCACCGCTTCCCACGGGGGAATTCGGACCTTCCACACGGGACGGGACGGGTAACGGGCGGGGAACGGGGCGGGGAACGGGTAGGTAACGGGCGGGTAACGGGGCGGGGAACGAGGCGGGTAACGGGGCGGGTAACGGGACGGGTAACGGGGCGGGTTAGGGGTGGGTAACGGGACGGGTAACGAGGCGGGTAACGGGACGGGTAACGAGGCGGGTAACGGGACGGGTAACGCGACGGGACGGGACGAGACGGGCATTTCGGGCAGCTTCTGAGTCACATTCATTTAGTTCATCTCTTTCTATCTTGACAGACTAAACTCTTTAAATAAGTTAATTTAAATTCATACATGTTCTTAAATTTTGTTTTTATTAAGAAACCTGGTGACGATTCAACGTGTCGAGACGCAGTGTCGCCTCATCTTCAGCTACATCTGTATAGGTGCATTTACAATGCTAATGCCATATTCAAATTTAGTAACAACTTAAAACGCTTTAAATTATGTGACAATCTAAATCTACTTATGAACAAATTAATCATTTAAATGGCTGACAGTTTTTAAAGAGAGTAAAAATTATAAATGTATCTGCTTTCGCTCACCGTGAAATGCAAGAGAAAACTGAAAAGATTTCGCGTCACATTTGAGAATCATAAAAATGTTATTTCAAACTCAGCACTAGTGAACCTCCCATGTTATTAGGACGAGTAGAATTTTGAAAACCGTTCGTCACAAATACTGGGATGGATTCCGTTAGGAGGAATTCCGTTAGAGTGAGGGGGAGGGGCAAACAATAGTTCCATGAATTTGAAGATTTCTATTGTAATCTATTAGCAATATTGGTTTATCTTTTTTAGAGCACTATTATAAGTAGATGTAAATGTATTTGACTCTGTTATTATATTTATGGATTTATTGTTCTTTATAAACAAAGTTTCAAGCACCACCCTCGAATTCTCCCGCGGAACTATTGCCAATATTGTCAGATTTTCAAAATTAATTTTGTGATTGATAGAAATTCTGTGTTCAGATATGGAGTTCGGTCTTTCATTAATTTTTTAAATGTTACATCTAATTACACCTATTCTTTCCTTCAGTTTGCTTTTGGTCTGACCAAAAGAAATCTATCACAACCATGGTAATCAATCTTATGTACAAATTTTTGTTGCTCTACTTTACAAATTTTGTCTTTGAGGATTTTTACACTTTTTTGTTGATTAATTACTCTATTAACAATATGGATGTTGTACTTTTTTTGAATATGGTCTTCAACTCTGTTAATGGAAGGAACATAAGGCAAACAACGCTTATTTTTTTAAACAACGCTTAAGTTATTCTGAGAATCATCGATCTGATTTTTATGGCAATGCAACCGTTGGTTAACAGTTTTAGAAATGAACTGCACTGGGTAGTTGTTATTTTTTAAAAGGTTAAAAATAATTTTTGGAATGAAACTTTTTCTCCGATAAATTAAGCATCTTATCAACTAAATTATAGATCAAAACTTTCTTCATTGAATAAGAGTGTTTTGATAGTTAAGACTTATGTCTGCACATATTGGTTTCCTAAATCAGTCAGCCTGGATGCTTTTTACTCATTCTAATTCATTTAAAATCTAAAAAGTTTAAACATCTGTTTTGTTCAATCTCCAGTGTAAATGAAATTTGAGAATTACGTGAATTAAATTGTTCACGTGTGTGAGACTTCTCACTTTGGTTCGCTACCACTACTGTATCGTCAGTACTGAGTAAATAAAACTTTCCGTTAAAATCTTGCAAAATTGTGTTTTCTAATTCTCTTCATGCTAATTCTGAGTCAGTTTGGCTCCTCGCTCCGTAACTTGCAATGCGCGCGACTGTTTCATTCCTAAGGAGAAGATTTTTATGTCGTAAAAAACTTCAAATATGCTTTTAAAAACGCGTTTCGGATCTAAAAATTCTGAAGTATGCACATTAAGATGCCATTAAAATTAACAACATTTCATTTCCTGTATAATATTTTCTTGACAAAACTTCAGGAGAAGCATGCTTGGAATGAAAAGACAAATTTTGTGCAAACATCATGTCATCTACCTTACTTTTCGACAGAAATAATTGAAGCAAAAATTCACCTTAGTGGAATACTGTACATTGTATGTCTTGTTGTATTTCATCTGTCTGGTTTAAAAATATTATATCAAGAGTTGCACAAATATTTTATCTCATATAGAAAAGAAAAAAACGCAAACTACGATAAGCTCTTTCTCATCAATGAACGCTCTCAAATAAATAGATAATATGAAAAGATGTAACGTTTTAGAGATAAGTCTGTAGAAAATTAGATTTAATTACCGTCAATCGGATGAATTAAGTAGTAACAAATCGTGTAAATGGTAGATTCTCTTTTGTTCAGAACAAATGTGACGCTTCATGCCCTGCCGAAACAAGATCTGGGTGGATCTGCTTATCAAACTGCACATATCACTCAGCTCCTTGAGCCCCTCCTACTTTGCCAACAAAATGTAGAATCCGGTTCTAACCTCAATGCGGCCTCTGTTAGAAACAATATGCTCGTGAAAAAGATTTGGACAGATGTTCCAATACATTACTTAATTGTTCTTGCTATAGAGTGATCTCTTTTACCTATTACAGTTTTGAAGAGCTATGTTATTGTTTCCAAATAGAAAGAACCTTATCATGCACCATATCAACTGCCGATATCGCATTCCGCACGAATACAACGTCACATATCGCGCTCCATTAATGCAGAACCACTGGCGCTTTATACTTATTTTCAGAGCGTCATATCGTATTTTTAGCACTGGCAAACGCCGAGTTGAATAGTCATTCGACTACAAGTAGTCACATGACAGTCGAAATTCAACAGTTCATGCTGTTACAATGCTTACGCGCAATTCATTAAACTGCCTAAAGCCGTTTCGTAAGGCACTTACAGTGTCGTTTACAGCAACAAAAGCTACTCAAATACACACTTTCAAAACTAGAGGTGCGACAGAGTGGCACAAACTTTCTCGTAGTAAGTTTTCTAATTTCCTTGGTGTGGTTGGGCTGTAAGGCCTTGCTTCATTCTCTTGCCAGCTGCCTTCTATCGTCGCCCAAAGTACATTTTTTGACATTTTTGTTACTTTTTGCTTTCTTAATAGAACAACGGAAATATTACTTCAAGAATATTAAAGAAGAATAAAACCTCACCCTATATAGAAATTTTTATTGAAACATTTAAAGTCGTTTTTAATAAAATGGATTAAGATAAAGATTAAGCGTTGCTGTAAATGTGAAATTTGAAGCTCTTTTTCATAGGAATCTATTGAGTTTTCGAAAAACTTCATTTGGAGTCATTTAAAGCACTTCTACTCACAAATGCAATAATGTATACAAATTGATGGGAATGTGCATATTAACAGCGTGAGAGATATTTGTAAAAAAGTACATTTGTGTAATTTTTGAAAAACAAAAGAATACACAAAAATAAACTTTACATACTTTACATATTTTCAATGAGTACTAGGCATTGGAAAAATTTGAAAAGGAATTTGGAGCCATTTTTGAGAAAATGGCGTTTGAGAGTTTCTGAAAATGCGGAAATATGGGATCAATTTAACAACAAACTGTTGAGTTTTCGAGAAACTGTATATAACATTATTTAAAGAACATGTACTCATAAATACAATAACGTGAAGAAATCGCCTCTAATGTAAATATTACCGATGTGAGAGATAAGTCAAAAAAATTACATTTTAGTCTTTTTTGAAAAAAAGTATAGAGCAATATGACGTTTATGCCATCGTATAGAGTTCGTTTGGCACTAATCTTATCAAAAATGTAAAGAAAAAATTTGGAGCCTTTTTAATAAAATCTTGTTTTTGTAATTTTTTTAAATGGCAAATATAGCACGCACTGTTGCGCGAAAACTTCTAAAATTTTTAAAAAATCTACATGACCTTAATGAAAGAACTATTTCTTGACAACAAATTCCATTTGAAGGAAAAATCTCTATCTTCAATTTTATAGTTGTAGGAAGACGCCGAATAAAATTCCAACTTTTGCAATTTTTGAAAATTCAGTTAACTGTGCAAATCGGATTTATGCCATCTTTATACGTGTATTTTACTCTATTCTTTCAATAATTTTAAAGAACAAATTTGGAGCCGTTTTTGAGAAAATTTTGAAAATGTCTGGGGGGGCTCCATGTAAAGTATCGCCAAATTTTAAAGAATGTTTTTCAAAATGTCCAAGCTTCAACTACTGGTTTAGGCGCTCGTTGTGTTCACAGACGAATGAAGAGACGGACAGACAGACAGACGGGCAGGCAGACGGACGGACGAACGTTAAAAAAAACACTTTTTCGGTATCAGGGTATCCTAAAACGTGTCTTTCCGTTGAAATCTCGAAATCGATTTTCCGCAGCATTACATAACTTTCTCTATACTCCGTATACGAGAACGTAAAAACGTAGAAAAAAAACAACTTTGAACGCTTCCTCCACATTAGGGGATTTTTAGTGTAATAAGCAGAAGGGACCAACGAACGATCATGCCCTTTCAAAACTCCCTCTTCTTACTGCAGCAGAACGATGTCGAACTCATAGAGACGGGGTAACTAGATGCCTGTGTAATGGTAATCCATCCTCTGCCTTAGCAAATCCCACTAATTATTGATTAGTAAACCACGTTCAATTAGGTTTGAACCTATCCTGATCATCCTGGTGTATTCAGTCAGCAACCAGTGTTGTTTTTCGAAGTACCAACAAAGAACATACGTCAATTTTACAACGTAAATCTACGTTGGGTTCCTTAAAGATAGATTTTGAAATATGTTCCTTAAAGATAGATTTTGAAATAAGATCATGTACAATTTTTCGAAAAGTCGAGTATTTTTCGCGTCATTTTGCGTGAAAATAGGGCGAGAAAGTAGGAGCTATTTTCGCATCCCTTGTTGCTATTATCGTCAGTCTAACAAAGTAGGAGAGGACACATTTAACACCATAATTATTACCGCTAGTGTCTGGAATATAAAAATAAATCCAGGAAACTTAAAAAGTACTACTACGCTACAGTGTATACATTTTAAGCTAACACTAAGAAGCATGCGGCACACGCACCGCTGTTCTCTCACAGGCCCTGTCTCTCACTAGTGCGCGATGAGCAAGTTTGACCCTCATTCGAGCGGTATTGTATTGAGTCACCAATTTATTCAGGAAAACTATTCATTTGATACATTATGTTGTATTTATTTTAAATGTTTATGTGTCTGTTCGTCTATATTATTATATTCTGCTTTGGTCCCTTTATTTTTGAACAGACCTTGAACAGTTGAGGAGGAGGATGGAGGTTGATGCAGATGAATTATTTCTCACTTTATTGTTATTATTATTATTATTATTATTATTATTATTATTATTATTATTATTATTATTATTATTATTATCATCATCATCATCATCATCATCATCTTGCAACAGTTTGGAGGATTATTTTTTCATCTTGAGGCTAGAACATTATGTAAATAAGAAAACCTTGTAGAAGCATATGAGACGTGCACAGATTCATCACGTTTCAAGGTAGCGCACCGAACCGCGCGCGTTCTCCACTCACCCCCTCGCCCCGCCGAGAGCGAGTCCGTTGTTTCTGTGACATGTTGGAGGAATTGAAAAGGATTTACCAAGCAGCACAATCGTGCTCCAATCAGTTACTTCCTTTATCCACTTTGTTTATTTAAAATGAAACTTATCGAAGCGGATATTTTAATAAGGGCTATTGCCATCTATGGCCAGCTAACAACAATAACAACAATGAGTTGTTTTGTAATGAAAACGAAAAGTGTTCTCGCTTGTATTCTAATTGTCCATGACATAACCGCATCAACTTAGGTTTACGAACCCTAGATTTTAAGCTAGAAGGTAAGTAAACTAATGTAAATATTTTGTGCAGAAAAAAAATTACAACTATCTCAACACCAATCTGTCACATTTTGTAGGATAAAAGTCAAATTTAAATAAAAATTATAGTTCAAGTGGATAACATTAATAAATGTGGATAACTTATAAAAGTGGAGCTATCATGATAACTATTATAAGACTTTTACTTATACGTTGCCGTATTCTAAGTTATTTCTAAATAACTAAAATAAAATTTAAATATCTGTAAAAAGTTTAAATATTGATTACGAATACTCAATTTACATTCTATGCAAGCTGCCTACGAGGGCCGTAGTGTCTGCAAGCTTAATCCATAATCCTGACAAGCTAAATCGTGCACAGAGTGTAACACACACCTTGGAACAGAGCAAACCGCGATGCAACTTCCGTTTACTCACGGAGCTAGGTATTCCCGTGGTTAAAATCTACGCAAATGGCTTGATAATTTTCACCGTACTCATTTCCTCAACCGACAAGTTTGCTTATCGTCACTTTGTGACCAATGTGCACCCAGCCTAGAAACGAAGCGATTCCAATAGCCTCTGAACATACCATTTATCAAATTCACCTCTGAAAAACATCTCTTTAGTTGACGGCATAACAATGGTTTTTACCTTTGGAAATAAGAACTTCAGTTCACTGCTGTAATGCAATAATAATAATAATAATAATAATAATAATAATAATAATAATAATAATAATAATAATAATAATAATAATAATGTCTTTGTTAATGGCGAGGCTCAAGCCATAGGGCCTGCTCTTCGGCCTAACCACTGACTCTACATTAGTACAGAGTAGTAATATATAAGAGGGGGAGGGCAAGCTGAACAATTAGGTCTGGGAGTGCAAAACTAGGGACCATCCCGGCATACGCCTTACGCAATAGAGTAAGTAACCCCAGTAAACCTCAATTAGGATGGCTTCTTGGGGCCAAACATTAATAGAGCAGAATATGATATGCATAGTAGTGAAAGAGAAGAGAAAATGCGTTCAGGGGAAAGGGTCATAAAGGCAGAAATGGGGAAATCTGTAAAGGAATGGGAGGGAAGAAGAAGCGAAATGCACTATTCCATTTGCCTGTTTAAACCTCTCCTTTATCATTAAAATTATCATTAATTGTTATCATCATTAAATAATCATTAGCATTAAAACAATTAAAGACCACTTGCTTACTCTTAAGTTACAAGCTACTATTAATTAACGACAACTCCTGAACAAGAAATGCGTGGGCTACAACTGGCTAAATCTTTTTTCTTTCTACAGAAAAGATTTTGTGAGCATTTAGGCTCATAGGGTCTTAAATTTAAGCCCGACATTACTTTAATCTTTTCTTGTTACCCACATAATCCTCTTTACTCTTCACCAGGTGTATTACTTAAAATAGAAATAATACAATGATGGGGAGATTTTCAGCAAGACTCGAGCCTCACCACTTTATAATGGCAATTGTATTATTATTATTATTATTATTATTATTATTATTATTATTATTATTATTATTATTATCATCATCATCATCATCATCATCCCCCTTAACTGGAGTACTTTCATTTCATTACACAAGTAGCATCCTTGGGGTTATCTAAAAGTCGTAACTGGGAGCCTGTAGTTTATTTTACTGGGGTAAACAATATGGTAGTTTATTTCATTGAAATGACGTGAGGGAGAGACTGGGTTATTAAGAATTTCAAAAAGGAATGGCATACTTCTTCCGAAGTGCCGGGATATGGAAGCGATCAAATTACCTCGATTGACCTAGTCAACGGCCCCCCCGAATTTGGAAAGCGCGGTAGTTCGAGAAGTCAAGTAAACTCTCGACTGAGCGACTGGGCGTCAGGAGTGTTTACAGACTTCTGGAATGAACCACGTGACAACACGTACTGAGCAGATCTGCGAAACCTTCAGCGATCAATGTTCAGCTGTGCCATCACAAGACACACACTTCCAAACGTGGAAGTGTAAATCGCTTCTTATATAGTCATTTGGACGTATCTGCAAAATATTATGGTTTCCTTACGATTTCAAATTACATTTGTGCGTATATTCTTCATTTTATTATTATCTTTTGATATGATTTCGGTGGAAAATAAATTCATCTTCGTTGTGCGTTGTCTTAAATACAACAATGTTTTGCCGACAAATGTTTACAAGGGCTCGAATGTACCTGCAACGCATCCGATTTCCGCTCTTTACCTTTTCGTCACAAGGTTTGAACATAGATGTCGCTAGCTGATGCTCGAACCCTAGCGACGCACTGCGGCGCAGTGACGTACTGTGTTGCTATAGTTCATGATCTCACCGCCGCCGCGCGAATAGCGTCACGCGCTAGCGTACGCGCTCTGCCTTACGTGAGTTGTTTCTCGTGTTCGCCGTTTGAAGCGCTGCAATCGCCGCTTGTGTAATTGTATATGTGTGTGTACGCCGCTTTATTGAAAGGGAAATTCTTACACATCGGCCAACTACGATGCATAGTAATCTCATGTTCATTGTTACCGTAATCTACATTACATTTATCTTGATCAGGGTTACCACCTCTCCGGGTTTGACCCGGAGTCTCCGGGTTTCGATAGTAATCTCCGGGCTCCGGGTTAATTCTGAAAATCTCCGGGTCATGAAACGAACTAAATTCGATATCTTTGTTTTTAAAACATTTTGTTTAAAAAAAATGCGGTTTACCGTTTTGCTTACTGTTCTCATATTACCGACACTTTAAGCGAAATGGCGCCAAATGTTCGTTTGGCGCCATCTCTGGTAGCCGTATTGAAAAATGTCAATTCTAGAGATTTTTAAGTTCTCAGGTTTCTAAGGTTCTTCAGGTACTAAAGTGGTCGTACAGAACAAAGCAAAACATTTACTTTTCCCTGCATATTTGATTGTCTTTTTAATAAATCAATTGGTCTTATTTTTACACACAGTAAGGTAATTATCAGTAATTATAATACTAAATACATTTTAATGAAGATTATAAAATTATTATCAAGGGAATTGCATTAAAATATATAAAGTAGTAGAGTATTATTGCGAGTTTATTATGAAAAATTACTTGAAATAAAATTCGTCCAGTGCAACAATTTTGTCCATTCCTGTGAGCTACGCTTACGTCGAACGCGTATTTTCTATTATGGGAAATTTGTGGAGTGATACTAGAAATAAAATGAGGGCGGAATTAGTAAAGGCGGAACTGTTGACTAAATTGAATTATGAAATGTCATGTGGAGAATTTTTCAAATTTGTTAGTCAACCAGAACATCGAGTTATTAAAAATGTGCTTTCAAATCAGAAATACACGTGGAAGTAGATGCCATTACAGAAATGTATGTAAAGTTGTTTTTGTGATAAATATGTAGTCGAAGCAAACTGTATTAATTGTTCGTAATGTTTGTGATGTAATTATCAATATATTTAGTATATTTATTTGTATGCAAATTGAAAGAAGAATTGATCGTTATGTAATTAACAATATTTTATAATATAAATATATTTTATAATTATATATATTTTATATTACTCTTATATTTTATAAAAGAGTTTGTTTTGTTTTGTAAGAGACATTAATTAATATAATATGAATAATTATATTATATTTTGAATATCTTGTCATCTTTTGCATTTAGACCCCCCCCCGGTAACCAGTGATCTCCGGGTCATGGGTTTCCGAAAGGTGGCAACCCTAATCTTGATTGCGGAAATGTTGAATTGATCACCTGTTAATAGTTTGTGTAGAAACCTAGTGTCATGAGAGGTAATTAATTGTTTCACACATGAATTATATACTTTTTTCCTGAATATTTCCTCAAATTTACTCGTCGTTCCATGTGTTTAAAAATAACTGTAGGGAACACATTGAATTTTTAAATACAATGAAAGAAAAAAAGTAGTGGTATAACACAACATAATTAGGTACAACGTTTTTGTGGTGTCCCTAAGTTTTAATATTTTCTATCCCTAAGTTGGTGTCCCTAAGTTTTAATATTATCTTCTAGCACCTTAGCTATTACTTGAAAACGTCCGATTCAAACAAAGCGCCTGTGGTGCGTATCTGCATTCATTTCGATAGTCAGGCGCACCAATCATTTCTCTCTTTGACAAATATTTGACTGATACAGTATTCGCAGCAAATTACACAGAAGGGCTGTTGCCGGCGCAGCTTTGTCAAAAATATGGGCATTCGCTGGGCGAATAATGTCAACCTCTGCAAAAACGCTTATTTCCATCTATTCAGATTTCAACTTGTTTATCGGTTAGTCATACACACTTGATAAATAACTCTAATGCTAATAATCTAATTAAATTACTAATATTCTACGATTTGTAATATTAAGTTCATTTCTTACCGCATTTATATTGACATGCTTACTATTGACACCGTCTTAAACGAAGCGCAGGAAAATTAAACTTTAAGGCAGTAAGTTCGTTTGACCGACCACGGAGTAAGTTCGTTTGACCCCCCCCCCTCCAAAAAAATACTAATAAAAGTAAAAATCTGTTCTTCAAGACGGTAAAAGCAACTTGGCCGTTACCGTCTTAATTTTTTAATAAAAGAAGTTTAAATTAGCACAGACTTATGAAAAAACTTTCGCGGGCACAGTTTCCTTTAAGTTATTGAAGAAGTTACTCGGTTAATGTACTTCTCACTTTTATTCAAAACGCAGAAATTTGTTTAGGAATCAGGTGATATTAAATGGAATATAACATACCCCCCCGGACATTCTGAGGAGTAATTTATAAAAAAAACTGCGGTGAAATTCATCGCAAACGGAAGTACTTGTTCATACTTTCACATGTAGTGTAATTGTAGCACCTCATTACTAGAGCGCGGAACGTCATGCAATTGCATATTTGTACTGATTGCGCATAGCGAAAGGAAATGTATATATAACATTACCTATCACCAAAAGTAAAACAGAAGTAGTTCATTTTCATTTTACATAATTGCATATTTCTGGGATTTTATTCATTAACTGCATATTTTTATTTATGCGGCGTAATTAAGGGCACATATTCAAGGTTATTTCGTAGAAGTGGGTCAAAGGGTGATATTTGCGTTGCTTAATACCGTTTTTGTTTATTATAATGTTTGAAAATATATTTTTACTACACGCGTTTTGTACTTTGTAAAATAAAGATTTATATAAATAAATGTTATCTGCTGCTCACCATATTTTGTTTAACGCATATTCGGAGTTTGAAGCGCGTATATTAGCTATTTTAAGTTTGCCAATTTTAAGTGCATGGTTGCATGCAAAATTTTAACTTTTTCAGTGCATGAAGTTCCGGGGTCTAATCATTACAGACGGTAGAGCATTTGGTGCGAAAACTAATCAGCATCTTCTTCAAAACATCCAATCAATTCCTTACACTTTGTGAAATGTTCACAGTAGAACAGAGCTGCTACTAACCACTTTCCCCATCTGGTTATGACCACTTCTGGAGGTAATGGACAGTCCATTGTATTTCGGTACAATGTCACACGGTGAGGAGGTTTAAATTTTTTTTTTTTCCCGTTGCTAACGAGTTTTTTTGACATTAGGAAATATTTCTCGAATCTTTTCGGCTACTCGGTTGAGGCCGTGTGCAAAACCGTATCCAAACATCTATGTTTGGATAGAAAACTTTTAAAGCATTTCCAGTTTTAAGCATGTAAGGTGCTCCATCCGTCACAAAAAGTAAAATCTTATCTTGGAAGCTATTAATTAAGAATTAAAACTCACAAGCATAATATAATATTACAAGCAATTTTAATGAAGATTTACTCGAAGGATTCGCAATGATTAAGGTGCCAATTGCGGCAGGCCCTGGGCAACCACGAGTTCGACCGGAAGCTGGCCGGCGCCGTCCCCTTCCTGCAGGCCCTGCGCGCGCCCGCGGTCGCCGCCAACATGGACGCCTCCAAGGAGCCCTCCATGCAGGGCCTCTACCGGAAGTCGGTGGTGGTGGAGCGCGGGGGACGCAAGATCGGAATCATTGGCACCATCGCTTCCAACACCAAGGTGAGCCTCACCTCGCAATTTCTAAAGGGGCGATCCCACACTGACGTACTTCTGGGAGGTTCCTTCATATAAATCAATATGTTTTTAAACTTTCAAACAGTTCACTTGCATGTTAGTCTATACTGAATTTAAAACACATATTACGCTAATAATTGAAGTTTTGTAAAACGCTAATAACTCAATTTCATTAAAAAAAAAAAAAAAAAGGGATAGCCCGTTTTCTACTGAGCCCTTCAATATTCAAATTAAACTTCCCACCGCTTTCGGTTCGTCTACAGTCTAGATGGTACTAAATGTAGCTTGTTCTTTTGTAAACAGAATCATGACATCATAATGGCGTTCTTGTGAAGTCGAGTACGGAGTACAATCAGAGAGCTACTATTGTTTGAAAAAAACTTGTAGTTTTCGCGGAATTTCTGTTTAAAATGAATGAAATATACTCTACATGTGTCCTACTAACTTCCAGCCAAGAGAAAAATCCTGGGAGAACAGAAATGTTTCCAATGGAAATGAAAAATAATTAATTTAATTTTAATTATAATTTAATAATGAAATGCCAATATTAATTATATTTTAACTCTATTCTACAATTTGTATTCTCAATGTATTTTCTTCCAAGGAATCCGCAAACCTTAATTGAAATTTGCGTGACAATGCAGCGATGGATAATTGAGAAGTTCGTTGTTGAACGGCGATAAGATCCAGCGGTTTCATTTCTAGTCGACCTTGTGTTATATGTTTACAAATTAGCCTTTTAGAAATGAATTGAAACCTGTATGATATTCCATACTTTTTGTCCCTGTTGCGAGGCATAGGACGTACAAAATGTCACTGAACGAAAGGTCAATTATCTGACATGTTTCAACATTTCACCAGCAATACTTTCCATATTATAGTGTTTCAAAATTTCAACGAGTATAAAGCAATACAGTACAACGTTGATTATGCCTTCTCGCTTCCGCTACCGCGGTAGACAGAGTTATGCGATGCTGTGCGAAAAAAGGGCGAATTTTCTGCAGAAAATATCTTATTACAAAATATCTGGAAACGAAAAAGTGGATAAATCCATACGCTAAATTTACGAAAAAAAAAAAATTCTAACACGTGGTGTAGAAAGAATCCATGTTTTGAGGGTCCTTGATACCGAAAAATCGATTGACGGCAAAACGCCCGTCCGTCTGTGAACAACGCTAGCCGGTAAACCGTTTAGCTGATTTTCTCGAAATGATATTCCCCGATCGATCTGGTTGATGTCACTGCTCCACCGACTTTTTATGTTGGGCGGTACTTAACATGAAGCCTACTAAACATTTTCAAAATTTTAAAAAGAATGGCTCCAACGTTTTTGATTAAACGTTGTGATAGTGTGACGTTTAAGACGTTTAAGAGAATGGCACGGGTCTCATGTTCGTTAAAAACAGCGTTTTTTCGAAAATTGAATTTATTCTCTTTTTTTTTGCGTCTTCCTAAAAGAACAACTACGAAGATAAACATTTCTTTCTTAATGAATAAATTCTCAAAAACATGAGTATTTTTTTCTAATTTTTTTGTCAATCATCGGCAATTTTTATTTTCTTTAAACCATATTTTCTTAAAATCGGCACAATTTTTTAAATTAAATTTAGACCTTAGATATCATAAAAGACGCTTAAGAGAATGGTGTAGGTCTCAAGTTCGTTGAATTGTTGTTTTTTCGAAAATTTAAAATAATGAAACAATTTTCATTGTCTGCCTTGAACTACAATTATGAAGATATTTATGAATAATTAATAACATGTGTTTATCACAGACATCTTCAAATAATGTCAGTTGGAATTTTTGGAAAATATGAGTTGTTTTTTTTTAATTTGGCGTGAAGCTAAGTCGCCCGCTCCGAAAATTCTGCGCTTCGTGAACGTAATTTTAGAATTGTTCTGAAGCAGTTGGATCCTACATAAGTTAGAATGTGTATTTTATTTCATATTTCTTTCTTAGTTTCTTCCATTCGTGCTTTTGTTATACGTTTACAAATGAATCTCTTCGAAATTATTTAAAACCTAAGTGAAATATATGAAATGAAAATTGCTAGCCTTCAGGGTATATCAGATTGGAATGCAACAATTACATTCCGCATCGCGGCTCGCGAATGTCTCAGAATTATGTCTCACTGTTGTGACTTGATTTAGCTGTATGAAGCAGTTATATTTGTCAAATTTGTGTTGATATTTGCTTGAAAATATTTAATGTTCTCACCAAATATTCTACCATTTCTAATGACTTTCACAAAAGAATGAAATTATAATAATTTAGAGGGAAATTAAGGCATAAATAGTGTTTCATTTGTAAAGGAAATTCAATAGCACATAGAGGAACATGTGTCAAGTCTTTGGGTCTGACAACTTTTTACTTTTTCGCACTTCAGACGGTTCTTCTTAAGAAGTGAAAGTTATGTAATGCTGAGGGGGAAAATGGCGAATTTTCGGGGGAAAACTCTTATTGACGGGCTCTGGTAACGAGAAAAACAGATAAATCCAGTTGATAAATTTAGGGAAATAAGTCCTCTAACACGTGGTGTAACCATTCTTTTTGTGGGAATTCTGATTCGGTGTTGTGGTTTCTTATATGAAGAAATAAAAGAGGTCATCTTCGTCAACATAGTATTTATATTGAGATAGCTGGTTTTCGACGGCTTTGCCGTCATCATGAGTCTACAATGTACAGGAAAGAAAATATAAATAAACTGCTAATAAAATACAAAATAAGATAGCAAATTAAATTACAATCAATAGATACATTTAAATTTTAATTACAACTAGCAGTTAAATTGTGAAAATTGAAATGCAACGGGAGGATTAATATAGATAAGAGATAGTTCAAATTAAAAATTATAAAATACAAATAAAGAAAGACACATTAGGAGATTGCAAAAGATACGGACCGGTATCAGATAAAATTGCAAAAAAGAAATTGGTCGGGGGCGCAGGACATCAGCTCCCCCGAGCAGCTGGAGTTCTCGGCGGAGGCGCCGGCGGTGGCGGCGGAGGGCGCGCGGCTGCGGGCGCAGGGCGTCCACATCGTGGTGGTGCTGTCCCACTCGGGCGTCGAGGTGGACCTGCGGCTGGCCGAGGAGGACCCCAACGTGGACCTCATCGTGGGCGGCCACTCGCACACGCTGCTCTACACGGGCACGCCCCCCGACGGCGCCGCCGCCTTCGACGTCTACCCCATCATCGTCACGCAGCGCTCGGGCCGCAAGGTACTTTTTCATCCAATCATTTATCATTTCATTAGGGTGAAAGACCGAAGAGACAGCGGGTAAGAGACTTTTCACGAATTGAAATTCAATGAAAATCGCAAAATATAGGTCGTTTCAGTTACTCGGCTCACTGATGGCCAATCGACGTCTACCCCATCATCGTCACGCAGCGCTCGGGCCGCAAGGTACTTTTTCATCCAATCATTTATCATTTCATTAGGGTGAAAGACCGAAGAGACAGCGGGTAAGAGAGTTCTCACAAATTGAAATTCAATGAAAATCGCAAAATATAGGTCGTTTCAGTTACTCGGCTCACTGATGGCCAATCGACGTTCTACCCCATCATCGTCACGCAGCGCTCGGGCCGCAAGGTACTTTTTCATCCAATCATTTATCATTTCATTAGGGTGAAAGACCGAAGAGACAGCGGGTAAGAGACTTTTCACGAATTCAAATTCAATGAAAATCGCAAAACATAGGTCGTTTCAGTTACTCGGCTCGCTGATGGCCAATCGACGTCTACCCCATCATCGTCACGCAGCGCTCGGGCCGCAAGGTACTTTTTCATCCAATCATTTATCATTTCATTAGGGTGAAAGACCGAAGAGACAGCGGGTAAGAGACTTTTCACGAATTGAAATTCAATGAAAATCGCTAAATATAGGTCGTTTCAGTTACTCGGCTCACTGATGGCCAATCGACGTCTACCCCATCATCGTCACGCAGCGCTCGGGCCGCAAGGTACTTTTTCATCCATCATTTATCATTTCATTAGGGTGAAAGACCGAAGAGACAGCGGGTAAGAGACTTTTCACGAATTGAAATTCAATGAAAATCGCAAAATATAGGTCGTTTCAGTTACTCGGCTCGCTGATGGCCAATCGACGTCTACCCCATCATCGTCACGCAGCGCTCGGGCCGCAAGGTACTTTTTCATCCAATCATTTATCATTTCATTAGGGTGAAAGACCGAAGAGACAGCGGGTAAGAGACTTTTCACGAATTGAAATTCAATGAAAATCGCAAAATATAGGTCGTTTCAGTTACTCGGCTCACTGATGGCCAATCGACGTCTACCCCATCATCGTCACGCAGCGCTCGGGCCGCAAGGTACTTTTTCATCCAATCATTTATCATTTCATTAGGGTGAAAGACCGAAGAGACAGCGGGTAAGAGACTTTTCACGAATTGAAATTCAATGAAAATCGCAAAATATAGGTCGTTTCAGTTACTCGGCTCACTGATGGCCAATCGACGTCTACCCCATCATCGTCACGCAGCGCTCGGGCCGCAAGGTACTTTTTCATCCATCATTTATCATTTCATTAGGGTGAAAGACCGAAGAGACAGCGGGTAAGAGACTTTTCACAAATTGAAATTCATTGAAAATCGCAAAACATAGGTCGTTTCAGTTACTCGGCTCACTGATGGCCAATCGACGTTCTACCCCATCATCGTCACGCAGCGCTCGGGCCGCAAGGTACTTTTTCATCCAATCATTTATCATTTCATTAGGGTGGAAGACCGAAGAGACAGCGGGTAAGAGACTTTTCACGAATTCAAATTCAATGAAAATCGCAAAACATAGGTCGTTTCAGTTACTCGGCTCGCTGATGGCCAATCGACGTCTACCCCATCATCGTCACGCAGCGCTCGGGCCGCAAGGTACTTTTTCATCCAATCATTTATCATTTCATTAGGGTGAAAGACCGAAGAGACAGCGGGTAAGAGACTTTTCACGAATTGAAATTCAATGAAAATCGCAAAATATAGGTCGTTTCAGTTACTCGGCTCACTGATGGCCAATCGACGTCTACCCCATCATCGTCACGCAGCGCTCGGGCCGCAAGGTACTTTTTCATCCAATCATTTATCATTTCATTAGGGTGAAAGACCGAAGAGACAGCGGGTAAGAGACTTTTCACCAATTGAAATTCAATGAAAATCGCTAAATATAGGTCGTTTCAGTTACTCGGCTCACTGATGGCCAATCGACGTCTACCCCATCATCGTCACGCAGCGCTCGGGCCGCAAGGTACTTTTTCATCCAATCATTTATCATTTCATTAGGGTGAAAGACCGAAGAGACAGCGGGTAAGAGACTTTTCACGAATTGAAATTCAATGAAAATCGCAAAATATAGGTCGTTTCAGTTACTCGGCTCACTGATGGCCAATCGACGTTCTACCCCATCATCGTCACGCAGCGCTCGGGCCGCAAGGTACTTTTTCATCCAATCATTTATCATTTCATTAGGGTGAAAGACCGAAGAGACAGCGGGTAAGAGACTTTTCACGAATTGAAATTCAATGAAAATCGCAAAATATAGGTCGTTTCAGTTACTCGGCTCACTGATGGCCAATCGACGTTCTACTATGTCGTCACGCGGCTCGGGCCGCAAGGTAGCACCATCCATCATTTATCATTTCATTAGGGTGAAAGACCGAAGAGACAGCGGGTAAGAGAGTTTTCACGAATTGAAATTCAATGAAAATCGCAAAATATAGGTCGTTTCAGTTACTCGGCTCACTGATGGCCAATCGACGTCTACCCCATCATCGTCACGCAGCGCTCGGGCCGCAAGGTACTTTTTCATCCAATCATTTATCATTTCATTAGGGTGAAAGACCGAAGAGACAGCGGGTAAGAGACTTTTCACGAATTGAAATTCAATGAAAATCGCAAAATATAGGTCGTTTCAGTTACTCAGCTCACTGATGGCCAATCGACGTCTACCCCATCATTGTCACGCAGCGCTCGGGCCGCAAGGTAACTCAAGCGCGGAATGTTTCAATAAAACCAAATTGGACCGGGAGCGGTAGCTCAGTGCATCTACCGGGAGGTCCTCGGTTCCCACGCCCCACGGCGGCAGGATTTGCGACACTAGCTTGTCAGCTAGGTCGAATTCAGTCGCTGTCTGGAGGAGAACCCTGGCAGCCGGCCTCTTTGGTACTTTTCCGTGGTTTCTCCGATCAACACCAAGTGAATGCCAGGACAGTACCCTAACAAACGCGCCACGGACCCCGCGCGATCTTTCCTTCCTCTTCCTTGACCTATCCTCTCCTCTTACACTAACGTGCACTACACTACCACATATTCCGCGAGACGGGTCGGGAGCTTAGAGCTTCTCCCAGCTGGGGCGGTGTCCCGCTGGTGGGAGAGTCTTGGTTAGGAGGAATCTCCACTAGCCGACGACAGGTTGGCGTCGGATCTCGCCATCCAGCGGGGAAGATCACCGCCATCTCCTGAAGAAAAAAACGTGCACAGTAGTTACGGGACTAATGGCGTGAGCTGTTGACGCGCCCGGAATCACTAACCAACCAATCAGGCCATCGTCACGCAAGGTATCGTCATTCTTTTGCGTATCAACATGGTCTTTGTTTATTCACGTTTTAGTTTTTCATTCTTCATACTTACGTATTGAAGGAAGAAAATATTGTTACAATACAAGCGAGAGAAAATTATTCTCTCGCTTTCGTATTTATGTACTAACGTTGTAATATGGAAAGTGATGATTTTTTGACAGAAAAGGTCCCATTGTGGCTCTCTGATATTGAAAAAGTGAATATATTGTTCTTGTGTGGGTTAAAATACATTCTATTATCTGTGGCGTTTTCTTTGGGTGTGCAAGTCGTGTGTCAACGCCCAAGGAAAGAAAACAATACGTTTATTCCTTGGAATGTATTTGGATTTTTCCTTTATTCGGTCGTGCGTGCGATCAGTGTCATAGATCGCCCCAGCGCGTCCTTGCACCGCAGGCACTGCGCGATCGATGCTCAGGCCGCTGGCGAATGCCTCCAACGTCTTCAGAACGGATCGTGAGCGCAAGCTCAAGGACAAAGTGTGCCATGGCGTTCATACCCATTTAACGGCCTACTGGAGAGCGAGCGTCCGTAATTGTGAAATTCTCCGCTGCCCGTTGCCGTCTTTAGGGATACTCATGAAATTACTGTTATATTGTAATAAGGATAGTGAAAAAGTGAAACAATACTTTTAAATCAATGATTTCCTTCCATTTCCTACGAAGAAAATAAACAAGTAATTGAGTAATAGGCGATCGTCTCCTAACCTGATAATATTTCAGAATTTCATTTTTAAAACGAGAACCGAAGAATGGGAAAAGTGTCCAGGATGACTTTTTTAAATTCTATAAAATGTGTTATTCCAACCTTTGCCATAGAAAATACATCCTCTTTGTTATTTTGCAACTATCTTTCCCTCGTTCTTTCAACATTATAATTTAAAATAAATAAGTATTTTGTTTACATAATTCAATTTTACTTTAAAAGTGTAAGCGAAAAGAGTAGTATGGGGGTTGCCCTTTCCTTCGCTGCCAACGCCCTATAGGTCCAGAGTGAGGAGACCCCACAGTGTCGTTAGAATGGACCTTCGGGGGTTCTCGAAACCGAATGTTTGATTTACAGGAATCGATTCTGGTTCTTGGAATATAACAATTACGTTTTCAGCACTTGTGTGCGTTAGAAGCTGTTTCCAAACATAAAATATATCAAGCACAATATTATGTCAGCTGTTTTGGCGTTTTGTTCACGTGTTTTTTACGTTGCGCGTGACTCCCGTCGGCTGGTGTCTGTCCACGTTGAATGAGCGTGTGCCAACATGTGTAGCATTCAAAGAGATAACATTATGCGTCCAGAGATGGTCATTGCACTGATATTTGAATGACGACTAACAGCTCTTGACCATACGAAAAATTTGTCTCAGCTCCAGTTAGAAACAATACATACTACTCCTCGGTAGCGTTTCAACAACCAAGCGAAACGGTCACTTCTTGGAGTTCTAACTTCCCAGAAATTATGGTGTCTAGTACTCCCTTGACCAAAGAATGCTGCGCCCTGGTAGCGACGCTGAGAAGTACTGTATTTTAAATGTATAATATAATTCTGTGAGATTTTTCTGTCTATTTAGGCTCGCAATTTTTCAGAATCTCCAGCGCAGGATACTTGAAAATGCACATTACAAAAACAAGATTTTCTCAAAAACGGTTCCAAGTGTTTTCTTTCCTTCTTTTTTACTTTCTCGTATACGTACGTACAGACGGAGTAATATACGTAGTATAGAAAACACTGAATACTGGGTAAAAAGGCAATATTTCTACAGAAAAACTCGAAGTATGGGGCGGTTGAGGCTGCAAAATAGCTTGTTTTTGGGAGAGCTTCAGGGTTTTGAGAGAGCAACAGACGATGATTGCAGTTGACAACAAGATTCCTGACGCCTTTTCATCCCTTGCCACAAGGGAAAATTCTGAAAGACAATTATTTAAGAATTATTAGTTTACCTCAGCGTCAGAATTATTGAGAATTGAAGAAGTCAGTATTACCCTGTCTGGGCGAAAAGAAATCGTTTTCTCTCGTAATGCGGGCGTGATATTGTTAGTACGCGGAGGTGACGCGCCAACACGTTGTTTTCACGGAGACTGCATTTCTATGCTAGGTCCGTTATCAGTCATTGAAAATCTAAACTTTCGTTGCATACAGGATGTAAATTACTTAGTCTTTTTACTAACGAGGCAATCCTTTGTAAAACCGCTCGGCTGAAGATTCTCAAACAATTGGATTTCGTGGCGTCCTATTTGGAAATGCATCTGATTCTCAGAAATTGTTCACAATGCGTAATTCTATGTTGGTTTCCAGTAACTGGCGCAATCTCGCGAGCGCCTTTGAAAGCAGTTCAAAGTCTTCAAAGCAGTTTTAGTCCCTCCAAAGAGTTTCATACGAAAGACGTGTTGCCTTTCTCTATGGAAGCCACGGTTTTTACAGAAAACAAATGTTATATCTCCAAGGCTGGACTTTGAAAATCTATACCATTTTCTGTTAATTAGCGCCAAGGAATTGTTATAAATCATTGAATTCCAAGTACGACGCCAAATTTGAATTAAGTTTGACCGCCCATGTGCCAACAGGGGTCTTGATCCGAAAAAATGGATAAATCTTAATCCAATGTTCAGTAAATTACCTCTAACACGTTGTGAAGTCAGAATCCAGGATCAATGAGTTCCTAATACAGAAAAAATGGTTTTCGGGAAAAGTCGGTCCATCCGGGCATCAGTAAACAACACTAGCGCCTAATATAATTGTAACATTGTCTCCAAGTTAAATATTCCTAAGTTAATATGTTTTGAATCGAAGCTCTGCGATTTTGTTAGTAATTATTTAAATTTTCGCGGTTCTTTCCATGAAGATTCTGGAATATTTTCAAAATTTTTTCTTTAAATTTGCTGTAAGAATGGAGTAAAATACACTTCGGCATCGATCCGATTGTCACCATTAACTCAGAAAATGTTTAAATTACAAACGTTTAAAAAGTTTTCGGCGTCTTCCTACAACTATAATATTGGAGATGGAGATTGTTTTGGAATAAAATTTGTTCTCCAGAGTTAGTTCTTTAATTAACGTAACGTTTGTTTTGTAAAGATTTTTGTAGTTTTGCGTCCAATGAATAATTTTTTACGATAACATGCCTGGCATATCTATAAATAGAAAAGTATTAACTCTTTGTTGTCATGTTAAATAATGTCCTTAAACCTTACTTAAATGTATAAATTATGTGTATACTCTTTGATTGTGTAAATCAATTTTTATAAAACTGAGATTAGCGTCATAATAAGATTAGAAGAGATATTAAGAAGAGTTAATAAGATGAGAAGAGTTATTATGAAGCAAATATCCATGGTTCATTATTACCAAAAATAATAATTGGTGTAAAGTAATACACTGATGTGCATACCTAAACATATCGCGCAGCGTAGCAATCAAATTTTCTCACAATCACTGGAAATGATTCAGCGAAAGGATAGAAGTAGAAGGCAAGGCGCACTCAGAAAAGTACAATGAAGGAATACATGAAATATCAGACAACAAATGCATCGCAGTAATTAGGGACATTAAATTGCCGTGGCATGAATCTAACAGTTGTATTGAGGGCACTTCCGGTTTAAAAAGAAAAGTAAAGAAAAGTTTAAAAACTTAAAAAAACAGCAATAGTACTTAATATTTTCCCACCATGTTGCCATAAGTTGGAAATTGTTACTTCAATAAATCGGGATACTTTCAATAAAATGAAATCATTGAACTGAATTATTTCAAGAAATATATCACAGTAGGATTGGCTTAAGGTAATCAAAAGGCCTACTGTCTGTTGTGTGTTAGAGACAACTTGCCCTCTCCTTCTGAACGTGAAATGTCATTCTCTGATTCATTTCTAAACACCGGAAGACGTAATTGCAGTATACGGGCACCCTAAAAAAGGTCTTGTTTATTCACCCTCCTTTTGTTACTGCAAGAAGACAAGAATGGTACCTTCAAACGAGTGTAGAATGATAGCTTTTATTCACAAGTTGGATTTTACGACACGAGCGACGTTAGGGACGAGTGTTGTAATTTTTACGAGTGAAATTTCTACCAGAGTAATTCCCACGAATAGCCATTATGAGCGTGTAGAAGACTATACTTTCTCTACGACATTGAAATATTCAGAATAGATATTCAACAAAGTTTATTTGAAACTCAAGAGTAAGGATGTAAAGTAAGCTTCTAGATTTCCTTCATTGTTTATGTACAATGTGCTTCTTAACATTGAACACAGTTTCAAGACAATTTCACATTCATAAACTAGATCGTTCATACTGTTGAGAAAGATTTATAAAGCAAGCGAAGAAAACGGCCTCGCTTAAAGAATTCACCTTATTACTCTTTCTCCACTTCGTACTTGTTGCATATGTATGCTCAGAATACTTGATTTTTTTGGCAATAATTGTGAAGTCGAATTTGCCATTTCCTGAATTTCAGGTTGAGTACAAATTTCATTGTCGCTTTACAGACTTCACTATTCATTAACAGTAGAATAATAAAAGCGAAATGTATCGACAAAAACGAATAAAACAATGGCTACGTTACGTGCATGAAACTGCGAAATCATTCACTTGTCTACAGCGGTTCAAAAGAAGCGCGACTTGCACAGAGAATGCAATAATGCCTGCGGATTCCTGAAATTCTAGGAATGAGATTGGTTGACAGGCCTTGGATTCCGAACTGCAATTCTCAGGAAGTGCAATCGATGTCATACGTCGATTATTTAAAAAGCAGAAATAGGTACACCAATTAATGATCGTAGAAAAAGAGCTTAATTAAACTGCTTCTAAATTTCCGCATCATTCTAGGTGGCCGTGGTGCAAGCAGGAGAGCACACAAGATACTTGGGCAACTTGACCGCATTTTTTGACGCCGACGGCGAGTTAGTCTCCGCGGAAGGCAACCCCATCTACTTGGACAAGTCCGTGGAGCCTGGTGAGTAGAAAATCTACGTTGTCGGTCAGAAAGAAACAGCTAACACGAGGTACTTTGGCAACTTGACAGCTTCTTTTGACGCCGACGGTGTTAGTGTCTGCGGAAGGGAATGCCATCTACTTGGACACGTCCGTGGAGCCTGGTGAGTAGAGAACCTACGTTGTCGGTCAGAAGGAAAAAGCTAACACGAGGTACTTGGGCCACTTGACTGCTTTTTTGACGCCGACGGAGAGTTCGTGTCTGCGGAAGGGACTGCCATGTACTTGGACATGTCCGTGGAGCCTGGTGAGTAGAGAACCTACGTTGTCGGTCAGAAGGAAAAAGCTAACACGAGGTACTTGGGCAACTTGACTGCTTTTTTGACGCCGACGGAGAGTTCGTGTCTGCGGAAGGGACTGCCATGTACTTGGACATGTCCGTGGAGCCTGGTGAGTAGAGTACCTACGTTGTCGGTCAGAAGGAAGTAGCTAACACGAGATACTTGGGCAACTTGACTGCTTTTTTGACGCCGACGGAGAGTTAGTGTCTGCGGAAGGGACTGCCATCTACTTGGACATGTCCGTGGAGCCTGGTGAGTAGAGAACCTACGTTGTCGGTCAGAAGGAAAAAGCTAACACGAGGTACTTGGGCAACTTGACTGCTTTTTTGACGCCGACGGAGAGTTCGTGTCTGCGGAAGGGACTGCCATGTACTTGGACATGTCCGTGGAGCCTGGTGAGTAGAGTACCTACGTTGTCGGTCAGAAGGAAGTAGCTAACACGAGATACTTGGGCAACTTGACTGCTTTTTTGACGCCGACGGAGAGTTAGTGTCTGCGGAAGGGACTGCCATCTACTTGGACATGTCCGTGGAGCCTGGTGAGTAGAGAACCTACGTTGTCGGTCAGAAGGAAAAAGCTAACACGAGGTACTTGGGCAACTTGACTGCTTTTTTGACGCCGACGGAGAGTTCGTGTCTGCGGAAGGGACTGCCATGTACTTGGACATGTCCGTGGAGCCTGGTGAGTAGAGTACCTATGTTGTCGGTCAGAAGGAGTAGCTAACACGAGGTACTTGGGCAACTTGACTGCTTTTTTGACGCCGACGGAGAGTTCGTGTCTGCGGAAGGGACTGCCATGTACTTGGACATGTCCGTGGAGCCTGGTGAGTAGAGAACCTACGTTGTCGGTCAGAAGGAAAAAGCTAACACGAGATACTTGGGCAACTTGACTGCTTTTTTGACGCCGACGGAGAGTTAGTGTCTGCGGAAGGGACTGCCATCTACTTGGACATGTCCGTGGAGCCTGGTGAGTAGAGAACCTACGTTGTCGGTCAGAAGGAAAAAGCTAACACGAGGTACTTGGGCAACTTGACTGCTTTTTTGACGCCGACGGAGAGTTCGTGTCTGCGGAAGGGACTGCCATGTACTTGGACATGTCCGTGGAGCCTGGTGAGTAGAGTACCTACGTTGTCGGTCAGAAGGAAGTAGCTAACACGAGGTACTTGGGCAACTTGACTGCTTCTTTTGACGCCGACGGAGTGTTAGTGTCTGCGGAAGGGACTGCCATCTACTTGGACATGTCCGTGGAGCCTGGTGAGTAGAGTACCTACGTTGTCGGTCAGAAGGAAGTAGCTAACACGAGGTACTTGGGCAACGTGACTGCTTTTTTGACGCCGACGGAGTGTTAGTGTCTGCGGAAGGGACTGCCATCTACTTGGACATGTCCGTGGAGTGTGGTGAGTAGAGAACCTACGTTGTGTGTTGGCAGACGGGGAGACGGAGGCTGCGCTGGCGCCGTGGGCGGCGGGGCTGGAGGCGCTGGCGGCGCGCGTGGTGGGGCGCTCGGCCGTGCTGCTGGAGCAGAACGGAGGCGCGTGCGGCGCGGGCGAGTGCAACCTGGGCTCCTTCGTGGCCGACGCGCACGTGCGCGCCTTCGTGGGCAGGGGGCCTCCGGGCACGTGGACGCGCGCCGCGATCGGCCTTGTCAACGCGGGCGGCCTGCGAGCGCCCATCCCGCAGGGCGGTGAGTAACCGCGCGGCAAAATATTTGTGTCGAATGCAACCCGGAACACTCGGCCGAGTTTCCAAGTTATATTGTTCAATAACTCCTAAACGAAAAATTCTAGAGCCTTGAAAGCGACAATTTTCAGGTCGAGTGCCTCGGAGAAACATTCCTCACACCGTAATCTAAGTGATGACCTCTTTTTCAACATTTTATTACATTTTTTGCTGTTTCGACGCTTCTACATTTTACCCCACTTATTCAGAATCTGTAAAATCTGCAACTGTAAGGGAAATTAATGTAATTTCTTGATATTCTACGCGATTGTATTACACAGGTGTACCTCTGCTCGGTAATGACGTTAAATAAGAATAGTTCGTATTGACAAGGGTGTGTATATATATATATATATATATATATATATATATATATATATATATATATACACATATATATATATATATACATATATATATATATATACACACATAAGAAGTGACGGAGAACAGCAGGGTCTTGAAGAAAAAGTTATAGTACTTAATATGGAAATGGAAAAATAGGGAAGAGGGTGGAGATTGAATATACGAGAGTTCTCGCAGGGGGGCGCTAGTTCCTGTGACTTCTTTCGCCTTGCATGGTACTGCGGTAGTTCGTGAATGTGATCGAATGAAATTCCTTTCGTTTTTCAACAAATTGTAGCGCATCGAGTCCGTGCCAAACCAAGACCAGACTCGACAAAACGAAACTACTCTTTCTTTTTGGTTGAAGGACGTTGTCATGGCAACAGGGGAGGCGCGCGTCAGCCTGGACCGCCTGGATCCTGAAGGCACAAGCAAGGCTAGCACTTGGTGGCGCTACCTATGTTGAACGCATAGAACTGCTTGGCTCCATGTTGAATAGTAACGCTATGTTTGCGCAAGAGAAACGTCCTTTTTTAAATGTTTACTCGCCAGTCGTAAACATTTATATCAATTTTGAACAAAGATAATTCTAACAATTTTTACATTGAAAAAATTAAATCTTTTAGCGTTGTTAATCAATTTCGTGGGGAGGCCTGGCCTCCCTTGCTTCTCTAAATCTATTTCTCATGATTTTCCTCTCGCTCTACTAAGGATGTCATCTATGCTTTCTCTTTCGTTGTTCTGTATCTTGTCGAGTTTCATTTTTAAATTCACTAACCTGTTCTTTTGTGATCCTTCACGTCGTCTTTTCAGTGTATTCCATAATATCTTCGCGTTCTTTATTCCCCTAACCGACAGAAGTTGTTCATTAGATAGCGTTAGTATTATTCCCGTTAGTTCACCAATTTTTTTTCACTCACATTATCTCCTTATTTTTTCCGTTCATCTTTAATTAAAACCTCATAATATAAGTGCTTTCATTTAATGAGTGCATTTTCCTTCATACTCGACAAGTCATACTTGGAATTCGAGAAAGCTTCTTCTTTACCATATAATGTCGATATTACTTCTGCCGTGGTGTTTCCTTTATTTCATTTAAACCTTAAACGCTCTGCTACCGGATATATATATATATATATATATATATATATATATATATATATATATATATATATATATATATCCCTTTTATATTGATCATATAATGACGAAACAAGACATTCGTTTAAGCCTTTTATATTCTCATTGCAAATCATTCCGTACATCGATACTCATTCTTCGTTCATAAAAACGCTGTCTCCCCAACAATCTCTCCAACAACTCTTTGAATTGTTGCTCGTTTGCAGCTGCCTTTGAAGCACCCCAATGTCAACAACAAAAATATTAGGGCATGCATAAATGCAGTATAATAACGAAGCCACTCGGAGACCTAAACAAATCGTAACTTTATCAGTGGATCTAACTGAACCCATAAATACCAATCCAAATATTCATTCACGCGTTGCCAAATTGACAAAACAAGAGGTGGTGTTTTCAGACATCGTATATATATATATTATCGGGATATATGTATATAAGTATACATCTATATATGTATATATTTGAGCATTGCATCTTCGCGATATTACTCGCTCGTACTCGTTCGAACATCCCGTACCCGAGTACACAATATTCGAGTCCCGCATACTCGAGTGACCCTTACTAGCGTGACTGGAAGCCGTTCTCGTTACACTTTGAGACATCGACGATAAAACTTCCATCGGACGTGTTTCATTTTGGGCGATGGAGGTTATTGTGCAAAGTGCACCTAGAGGACATATTACAATAATATATAAATGTAGTTTACATACTTTATTTTTTCGAAACCAATACTAAAGTTAAAAACTGAACTCCTGTATCTTCGAACGTATCAAAAGAACACTGCGGTCACAAATAGATGTTGGTAGTAGAAAGAGTGGCGCGGTGTATAATTGCATTTTCCAAGAAATATAGCAAAAGTTGTCTGGGAAATGGATCGTTAAATGCAAATGGCTATTTTATTTATTTCGATATTATTAATATTTATCTTCACGTAGGGGTAATACAAAGAAGTTTCATTGAATTCTAAGAATTTTTTAATATTTTAATATGTGGGTAATATGTATTAATACTTTTTGATGCTGATGTTCGTAAGACCTTCAAAAATTATCAATTAATATGACAATGACATACTTCTAAATAGTACTTAATCTACGAAAATAAAATATGATGTAACATTCCTTTTAATTCTAGAAATCTTATTTCGAAAATGTGTTAAATTCACTCTGTAAATGTTTTACCATTCTTCAAAACAACTGTAGAAGGGAATTACAAAAGTTTGGCACACAAGACGCGACGCGTACGTGGGATGCAGCTTCGCAGACACACCGGAAACAAGATAACCTACAGGCCACTAATCGAAAGACGAGCGTCGCTTCACAAGGCGTGGGCCAAGAACTTTCGAAAGGATGTACTACAAATTTTCCGCTTATCACTATTATGACAATGACCATTTCACATTCCGTGTCGCGCTCACTGCCTGCGCAAATACTAAAATGTAAATAAATACCAAAGACTCTTTGTCTAAAAAATAATAGGAAGTAGATGCATGCCAATAACATTTTACTACATTTGATACTTAAGGATTCATACACACTTTAGCGTTGTGGATCAATAAAATTGTGTGATCACAACCGCTAGAGTGTCAAAGAGTTTCTCTTGTGTCTCTTGTCTTATCTAATAAAAATAATAACTAATAAAGTAAATAACTAATAGAATAATGACTAATAAAATTTGTTTCCAAAGTTGCTCTTCTCGCATCATTTTTCTTTAGCTTTTATTCACTGCTGGAAGTTTGTTTTCTAATATATTTCTCTCTTTACTCTCTCATCACTGTACGCCAAGTAGCACTTGAGGCAGGTTTCGAATACAGCACACTCGACCGACTATCGGACACTCGAACGAGTCACTGTTCGCCGCACCTCAGAGACATCCAGCGGCCAAAAGGAGAACTCTTTGGTGCAGCAAGCGCACTCCAGGGAAATGCTCGAATGTAGGGCACTAGTATATATGGTATATACGTATATATGTTTAAACGCTCTCCGTTTCTGTTAAATTATTTCTGCAACCGGTTTCCGAATTTGTATCATTTTTGGGCGCCAGGAAAGGGTTGCGATTTTAAATTTCCCGCAAACACATCTAAAGGGAAATAATTATCCAACTAGCTCTGCCGGTTGGGTTCTTACGAAAATAATCGTCGCCGGTACTTACTTTCTTCCTAGCAAACGATCATTCGATCCGCTATCCATACGAAAGAAGCGAGAAATCTGAAATTCGTTTCTGGAAAGAAATCATTAAACTGTGGATTGCACAAGATGCGAAAGAAATGATAATCAGCTTTTCCTTTTCAGAATGAGAACGTTATAAGTTTATTTCTCGATTAATTCTTTTAAAAATGCAATGTCATCCTGGTCATGACCGATTGTAAAAATTGTAAATAGCGCTACTATCTTACTTTTTTTATATCCATGCGCTCTTGGACGATGAGGCCCGGAAGAATCCACCGCTCCGATCAATCTTCTCTCTCGTATCTTGTTCTCGGTCCGCTGCCGGATCAATGTCCTCCTCAAATTATTAATTGTTTCACTTACTACTCCCGGTGCCAGAATTATTCAAAGTTCCAAACAAAATATAAGTCCTCACTGCTCCATTATTTCCCGCAAAATTCCACCAAGTCCCGCATCTATAATTTACAATGACCTCTGCAGTACGATGTGCATGGTCCGCGGTCTAAAGCTCCTCTCCTCAAATATTACGAAGTTCAACCCTCCATAACTTTCACACATTCTTGTCCCCTGTTTTTATAAAACAATCTCCAGTTTCCTTCTACGTCATACCCCATTACAAGTTTACCACCAATCCTACATGCCCTTACATCACAATCTTCTGTCCGTTACTTGCCGCGCTATGTTTGTTTACTTCCGCCTCCCTGGTTGCTAAGGAACGCCCTGCCTGCATGCCTATGCCCTCAACATTTACACTTTTTACGTAGAATTTAATAAATTCTTGTCCCCAATTCCCATCAAAATATTGTGTGACAGTGTGGTGTGTTACAATGTATATATGTGTACATAGTGCTCGATTTCTAAAAGTTTAGGTTGTGTGTGTGTGTGTCGGCAGACGTGACGTTCAACGCGCTGGTGACGACGCTGCCGTTCGAGAACTCGGTGGACCTGCTGGAGGTGCGCGGCGCGGGGCTGCGCGCGGCGCTGGAGCAGGCGGTGGCGGCGCCGCGGCGCCGCGGGCCGCGCGCGGGGCCCTGGGCGCGCAACTACTTCGGCTTCCTGCAGGTGTCGGGCCTGCACGTCACCTACGACGCCGCCGCCCCCGAGGGCCAGCGCGTGCGCCGCGTGCTCGCGCTCTGCCACGCCTGCGCCGTGCCCGTGTACGTACGCTCGCTCTCATAGCGATTGCTTCGTCGCCCCGACTCACCTCGTTTGCGGGTTCCAAGGAGAACTAAAACTGGCTGTCCCTTGTTGTAGATTTCTGGCAATATTGATACGAACCGTCAGGCTCCCTTTGTCGGCGAGGACTGATATACAGGATGTTCCCGCAGGTACGAGCCGCTGAAGGACGACGAGTGGTACCCGGTGGCGCTCAACAGCTTCCTGGTGGGCGGCGGGGACGGCTTCTACGTGTTCGCGGAGCAGGGCCGCAACCACGAGAAGGGGCTGCTGGACACCGACGTGGTGCTGGAGTACCTGCGGCTGCAGGACCCCGTGGTGCAGGCGCGCGACGACCGGCTGGTGTTCGTCGACGCTTCCTCCGCCGAGGGCGAGCGGCGACTTGGCAACGCCGCCTCCGCGGCGCGCGGCGGTAAGGGCCCACTGTGGCTACTGGCGGCGGCGGCAGCGGGGCGGTGGGGATGGAGCGGAGCGTGAACGCAAGGGAACCAAAACACACGCCATTTGCTGCTAAAAGAGTCAACGTAAAGAACAAGTCAAGATATAAAGTCGCGGGAAATCAAAATCACAACACAAAAATGGGGGCTAATTCTTCTTTTCGGGTTCGACTCTCGCTCGCCGTGAAGTGTTCGTTGGAACTGATTCTCAACACAGCTTACCGTGTGCTTCATTCACAACGTGCTTGCAACTGCACACTTTGAATACGGGAGGCCAGTGGGGGTACAATGGATGTTTTGAACGGGTTTCTTCGGTGATATCCGAACAAATGAGGCCATTAATAAGTCGGTTTTCAATTTTATTAATTTCAGAGATTGAACTTACCCATTAAATTGCTTTCTTATAAAAGAGAATTGGTAATTTTGCGGTGGATAGACTCGAGGGCTGACGACCCGAGCCTCGCCGTGATTTGGATCCGGGCGAGCGAAGGGAGAAAACTTACATTGGGAAGTAATTTGGCATTACAATGCAGCGGGAGCAAAGCGTATTAGAAGACATTGCACTGAGCAGAATGAACCAAAAGCGAAGAGACCGAAACTTTCTCGGCGCGACTCGTTCTTTTACGTGAACCGTACTCTAAACTAAGAATTAACCAAAGTGGGATTTAATAATTCAATGTCTAATTAAAAAATACTGCACTTTTATTTCCTCAAACATAGGGGATAAAGTGCCTCAGTAAACAGGGAACAAATGGAGACCTACACATACAAAAACAAAAACAAAAAAACAAAAACAAAAATTAAGAAAAAACCTTTAGTAAAGAGAGGAGGTAGTAAAACAAATAGCTTAAACCCGCTGAAACACAATATTGACACTTATTATCATGCAGGAGGAAAAAAGGCAATAGTGTCTACCAAATAAAAATAACATTTCACTGGCTAAAACCGAAGATAACTCGCACGTGTTTTCATTATTGATAAAGAATACGTAAAGAAATTATATTTATCAAAACTATTTATCCAATATTTATCTAAATAATTGTTAATTGAATAAGTCATAATTATAAAGCATTGAAGGCTTTCACGGCCGGAGTCAATAAAATTCATTTCTTCCGGGCTGATGGGCCGTGGTCCAATTGGCGTTGAAATGCCAAACGTTTCGCCCACGACTGCGGTGGGCATCTTCAGTGGCGAGGTCTCGGGCGAAGTGTCCGGGTCGGCGGCTGACTAGCGACTGACGCCGCGTTGTTCTCGGCCGCGGTATCCGCGGTGGCTGAACATGCTCTTTCGGGAAAAGAACACGACATCTTATTCCATAACACCGAGATTTTATCAACTACAAACCACTACCACGCCCGCTTACAACGGGAAGCCATAGAAATTTTTAAACATCCTAATAATTTTAACAGGAAAGAAGGAGTCAAAATTAGTTCTGCCTGGCATCCAGTACTCCTTAACACCAAGACAAAACCATATAATAATAAAATCCCCCGCCCAACTTCCATCTCGGTCGATACCCAATCGCAAGCCAGCTCGCGAAGCGACAGCCAATCGGAAGCAAGCGCGCGAAACCGCCCCCTCCGTTACCCGCACCCGCGGACTACAAATACCGCGGCCGAGAACAACGCGGCGTCAGTCGCTAGTCAGCCGCCGACCCGGACACTTCGCCCGAGACCCCGCCACTGAAGATGCCCACCGCAGTCGTGGGCGAAACGTTAAAAATGGCATTTCAACGCCAATTGGACCACGGCCCATCAGCCCGGAAGAAATGAATTTTATTAAGTCATAATTGTTAATTAAATAAGTCAAAAACAAGATTTATGAAATCAAAAATGAATCTCACAATTGATCACAAAAATTTTACATAAAATAAAGCCAAACAGGAAAGACAGGGAAGTTTTTATCAAAATAAACAAAAAAATTACAATAAGTTTATAACAATAGTTTACAAAGTTTATTACAATAAGTTTATTTATATATTATAAAAGTTAAATTTACCAAGAATGTTTTTAAAGATTTATGGTTAGATTTGTAAAGAAAATAACGAAAGCAAAAATGTTATTTACTTCCAGTTGTAAAGCTAACACTTTTGACAAATAAAAGAGAAAGCATAGTTACTAAATATTTACAAAAGCAGGTTTCGTAAGTATGAGTAGAGTATGTCGGAAGGGCTGTGGATAACTCATATGGCTAACACTGCTGAGACAATTAAAAAAAATAATGACACTCGTACGTTTGAAAAGATGATCCAGAGGACGATCTGTTATGTTCTGTAAAGCAATTAGATCGACAGAAAAAACAATATTAAAAGTAAGAAATACAATATAGAACACAAATTTGTTTATTAAATAACAATAAAATTACACACATCCCGACTTTCAACATTTCTCCATTTAGAGATTCAGGTGTCATAAAATTGTACGTATTTGACATTTGAATGGGACCATATTGACCTCGATTTTACATTAGTTTTACAGCGAATCCGTTTGGTTTCACATGACATGATCAGAAATTCAATGTCCTATCACCATTGTAATAATATAGCTTCAAATAAAGCAAATTCTCCTTTTTGTGCTATATCAGAGATTGTTGTGAAAAATTCTCCATAATATTTGTAAATTTGGTGTAGGTCTTTACAACAATCATTTCTGGAAAACGTATCCACTTGAATCATCTAAATAGGAATGTCATTTGGAGAAAATGTCTTTTTAAAAATGGAGTGAAATTAACAGGCGTCAACAATGGTGTTTATTAGTAAAAAAAATATATTGATTGTAAAATATATTTTTCACATTGGATTCTTAAGTTTGCATTTAGCATGACTGGTGAGATAGAAGAAAGTAGGTGTTCAATAATCAGTAGTAAGTGTGCTTAGGATTTTGTGCATTATGTAGAGCCCACACATTATGTCCATCAAAGAAATAATTAATAATATAGGAATCTCATTCGCAAATGAATTAATAGTATTTAGAACCTTCAGATACCTGGACATATGATTGAATATCGGCAGGGCTGTCAGTTGGTTTGGGATTCCTGTTTTTCGAATCAAAAATAAAGAATTAAAAAAAGTTCAAAAAATCTCGAAGAAAATGAATCAGCTCAATCCATATATATTCAAATAATCCATCCATGTTATCTTTCATGACTTTTATTGCGTACATAGTACTTAAAGTGCCTATTTCATAATTATCCATCAGTATTGTGAGCAAAAGCAAACTCAAGAAATTTTCATTTTCGTACAGTAGCTTCAGTTTCAGAAAAATGCAGTGATTGTGCCTATCTTCTATCTTCTGATGTAACCAATGAGGTATTTTAGAATTTTACAAATAACTACTAATATTTTATTTCTTGGTCTCCCAGTTTACTATTTGAAAATTTAATCAATTAATTATCTCATTTTTTTATTAACCGCATTTGATATGTTTTTTCCATGCAATAATGCTGTGGTGGACATTATACAAATACAGTAAATAATTTAATATGAATAGAAACCGGAACAATGGAAGTGAAGATTGGTTATATCATTGTGCCCTCCATATAATGAATATGGTAATTTATTCTGATAATTGTTTTGCAATTTCTGTCATGAGCTTAACCCTCAACATTCTGAGATATTTTGTGCTTTGTTTTGTGAAAACACAATGCTTTCATGGAAAAAGTTACAGATTGGTTTTGAAATGTTATTTGAATAATGTTATGTTGTGAAATAATGTACATATACCAAGTTGTGTATCGTTTATTTGTTTCAAGTGATCGTCAATTCATGTAATAACAAATATAATTTTTGTTCATTTAACTGTATTAGAAGTTTCGATATATATTTCATGAGAGATATATGTTATTGTATTAGTGTTTCAAGAGATCAAATACTATATTTCTTTAATAAACTGATGTATACTTCAAAGTTTCTTGACATTTTCACGTAGAAAGAATTAAATTCATGCCAATGATTTTTACATACGTTAACGTCGCAACGTAAAACTAAAAAAATCGCATAATTTGAGCCAGTTTCCTTAAACAACTCTAGTTCACTTATTCTAATTTGAGTTTCTTTGCACCCATTTTGCTTAACTTCTATATTTTTTAACGCTTTGAATAAATACATACCAAACGTAATCGCTAAGATATAAACTCAATGTTTAAGAGCAGGTTAAGAAAGAAAAATAAACTACTAAAAAATTATTATCAATTTATTTTACTTCTCTACGTCACGACAAATTAATGACAGTTGATCACAATTAATATATTAAAAACAATTGTAGAATTCACGATCATTGATGAAATACGGGATGTGGTTCACGAAAAAACAATTAATTGTTTCATTAATTATATTGACTAATCCCGTATATTAAAAACAAAGAACCATCCTTGCGGATTCGGTGGTGGTGTAACGGTCAGCGTACCGGACCCGAGTTTGCGGATTCAATCCCGATCGAAGCAGTGGATTTTTAAGGGCGAAAAAATCCTTCGTACGCCACCCAATTTACACAATTCGACTGCTTTTTTATTTCTGGGTTATTTTCTTTCTGAACGAATATATTCACTTTTGTAAATAATAAACAATTTACATGATTCTGGAGTGTTTCTATGCTTCTGCAATGCTTTTTTTTTGTGCATAGAAAGCATTTTTTCAAATCAACTTTTGAGTGCTTATTGCGGATCAACAATTCGGAATATCCAAGTAGTTTACTAGACAAAATATGCTCAAAATTGTCTTAAAAGCATATTTCCCGATTTTCGACGTTTCCTCCCAGGATATCTTGTATGTGTGTGTGTAAACACACACTTTTACATAGGTCTGATACGCTAGATCTCAGATGTAAAGGAATCCGAATTGTCCTTTCTGTTGAGTACCTGCCTGCTTCCGTTGGCCATTGCCGCTGAGGTGATTTTGTGTGGAGTAATTCACCAGGCGCAGAGTTCCTTGTCCTGTTCGTAGACACAGAAATGTTATATTTTCGCGCAAATGTTAACTTACATACTCGCTAACAACCCCCCTCCCACAAAAAAGAATTTTATGGCTTCAATATACTTGTAGTTTGTGCATTGATTAGTCCTTCATATGTGTGTTGTCGAATGTGGGCTGTGTCGGTGATGGGCAGTTTTTGCTTCTTACGCCACAAACCAACGCACTAACATTATACCTGCAATTTTAACGTGGCTTGTGCTTTGGTGGCTTGCAACGGGACAAAATCTCACAACTGAGTTTAATAAGGCACTGATCCTATTGTGTTGTTCATCAACAGCATAGCATGACAATGAAGAACGAGCAGGAAGAACATAAAGAGAAGATGATCGTATCAAGGAAAATGGAGGTCTTTCTACTTATGGAGCACTGCCAAATCACTTCATTCTGTCGACTCTCTAAGAAACAAATATTGAAAAGTTCCTGGATTACTCTCTATATATCATGACATTACGTTATAAGAAGTAGAAATTGTTAAGATTCACTCCGTTTTAATGTTTGTTGTTCACACACAGTTAAAGAAATAAGTTTATTGAATCAATCCAAAAGATAAATAAAATGAATTGCAATCTTGATCAATTTGTAATATAAACATTTGATAATTAAACTATACTGTATTCAAATGTGTTGATTTTATTTATTCAAAGTGTGTTTTGTCAACCGAGCATCTATCGTATGAGTAGCAGATACAGCGTGAAAAACGCAATTCGTGACCTTTAAGTAAAAAGGTTTCATCTAACATTTTTTTCCCAAAAATGACTTTATGTACTGTTTGTAATGGTAACGATGAGATTTGCATGAAATTTAAGTTACGTCGATGCACGATGCTTAGTCTCCGAGATACAGATCATTTAAAAAGGTACTATCTGCAAAACGTGTTCAAGTTCGTGAAAAAAGGTTCCATCTGCTTCACCGCTCAAACCAAACTGTTTACTTGTACTTGGACACTATCTCGTTCACTACTCTGCTTTTACGATTCCCGCGCAAAGAGTTCAGGTATTACAAGATCTTTTGAGAAACAGATTAAATTGCAATGTTGAGAGAAAGTGAAATTGCTGTATTTGAGCATTCTGGTTCTGTATACGATCCTAGTACGGCAAGCAGTACTGAAGAATACGAGACACCAAGGAGACGTGTTAAAGCAAAACATAATGCTGCAAGAAGGTAAACATATTTTTATAAATATCGAACTATTTGTTATTTTTCAGGTCCAATTAGCAAAAAAAAAAAAAAAAAGAAATAAAAATAGTTTGCCAAAATTGGGCATTTGGGAATTCTTTACGATGCGGGAATGAATGTCTTGCTAACTGAATTTATTTTATGGGTTTCGCGACATCAACTACTTGCACTCCGCTTCGCATGTTGATATGTCATAATATTGGTCGCGACTAATTCCTTCTTACAACCCGAATTATTACAATTTTACGTCTATTCGGTTAATAAATGTGTTGTTAACCCTTCGTTGGACGCGCATCGACCTAGTAGACCCAATCCGTTTTAAGAACTCAAAATCTCGCTGAGTAACCAACAAATACGTTGGAGGGCGATAGGTCGTATAGTTCCTCTTTCCTTGCCCACAAATGCAATTCTTAGAAAGACTGACATCTGTGCGCTTCAGAATTCATGCGTGCTTCCTGTGCTTGTATGCGGTAGAATCACGTTGTATTACCCTTACTAAACTGTTAACAAGTAAACGTTTTGATCTGTAAACGTCAGATGATGTAGGAAAGATACCAGAACTTCTTTTAAAATATGTTCAAAATGAATTTTTCGAAGAAAATTCGTTTTATTTTTTGTTGTATTTAGATGTGGACCATGCAGTAGGCAAGAGGATTTAGAACAATATCATAACAGTTTGGAGGACTCATATTTTTCACAAGTATACGAACATGATAAAACGCTACCGATGGTGATTTTTTCTCATCTTCAAAATATTGCTGCAAAAAATGTGTGAGTAATTTATTTAGCATGCCCCATTTGCTGCAATGCTTCTACAACACACATAAATAAAATACAAACAATACAAAACAAATCTTCACGAAAATTACTAAAAGCTGAATGGTTTATTTCCAACAAACAAATTCACGGTGAACTTCGAATAGAAAAAATTAAAAATTATATCAATTTTCAAACCAATACATTTTTTTAAACTTTACCTTCTGCTCCCGCTTCTCAACACTACGAACTAGGTTTAAATAATAATTCTTCGTGCATTTAATCACGTTTTCCGAAAGATATTTTCCACCTCCCTTAAATTCAAACAGTAACATACACATACCTATGTTACACATGTTTTCTTTTTTCAACATATTATTTTATATATATATATATATATATATATATATATATATATATATATATATATATATATATATATATATATATTAGTTATTCAACTATAGGTAAAAATGACATACCTAGTATGTAAATCGCTGGCATCTTGCCAAAAAAGTTATGTAATATATCTTTTTTTTTCAAAACCCTGAAAAATTGAACAGGTAGAAATAAAATTTTAAAAAAGTAATTTATTTAGCATCGACGAGAGTACCTACACTAAGAACTTGTCACAAAACGTGTGTTACTCCAGCAAATGCAAAGATCTACTATTACTTGTCTTCCATGAGAAATTTTGCAAACAAAACATGTTTGCAAAAACTGTAATACTTTCTCAAATTACGCAAACATGCAAACAATTATATATAAACGCCTTAATGTAAACAACGCTACTACTTTTAATGCATAAATCAGGAACATAATTATAACTTCTTGTTTAGGATTGAATTGAGTGATATTCTGTTTTCTTGTTATGTTAATTAAATCGTCATTAAAATATGCAATATATACTGAAATTCATGTCCCATTAAATTCCTTTCTAATACTTTCTCAGAGAAAATACGCCGTAAATTTTCTCAAATAGAGAATGTTCTAAAAACAACAAATATAGCATCGGGCACATGTTTTCCCAACCAAACATGTACATTGCGTAATATGGGCAGAAATCTACACAGGACGTTCTGGAAAAGACATTGCAAATGTCATTTTGGAAAAAAGTAATTCAAAACTCACTTATGTTAAGACATGTAATGTGGAGCGAGAGCTGTGTACCCCAAAACAAAAATCAGATGTCTCTGGCCAAGAAGGGCTTGCTCAGACGACAACCACAAATCGATGACATAGTTATGAAATTCTCTACTGTTGGTCACTCGTGTATTTAGGAAGTAGACAATGTTCATTCCCACATAGAGAAAGCTAGTAATTTCTGGTCACCAACTTCTTTCATGCGGATACTTTTGGCAATAAATAGAAAGAAGCCATTTAATGTTATTCAGTTGTTAACAATGCATTTCAAGAACTTTCATAAAAGCAGCAAAGATCTGCATTTTAATAAAATACCGTTGTCCCACGTTTCACAACTAAAATTCACTCACAAACAAGCTGAAGTAGAATATAAAATTAAATATTCTGATTTACAATTTTACACCGTAATGTGCGACACATTTTTACAAGAAGGGTGGCGAAAACTTCTCCCATCTCTCCGTCTGTGTAGATGTACATGGCCAAAGACAAAATTTTAAGTAAGGAAAAGTTAGACGATTGATCCATTTCAACATGTTGAAATAGATGCCAACTCTGGATCAAATCTATTTCAAAGAATTGCTAAAAAAGCAAAAGTAATAACATTATAGCTACGCAAAATTTTACTTTAATATCTATGTAAAATATCATTCCAAATTTAAGTGTAATTCAGTAATTTACAATAAAATGCTTTTTTCCTTTTCTAGTTGGCTAATTTTAAGAAATGACATTAAATTACAATGTCAATATTATTCAGTACTATATATAATTGTACTAAAATGTAAGCAGATTTCTTTACCTTCATTAAAATTTAATAAATCTTACATTGATAATTGTAATTATTTAAGGAATATACTAGTCAAATTTTCCTACAATGAAAGATAAAACCTTTTTACTTGAACTTGAAAATAAATATTGAGAGTAAAAAGGTTCTATCTGTTAAAATAGGGTCTTGGTTTCTACCAAAGTTTCAAAGCCTTTAGAATAATTATCAGTCTACAGTTCCGTGCTTGGATGTAAAGTACTGTAATAGAGTTTGAATACATGTAATAAAATAGATTTTGTTTTAAAGAGAGCCAAGACTTGGCAATGCTCTCTAGTAAAATGTACTGCGGTGCAGATAGAACCTTTTGACTTTACGGTCGCGAATTAACGGAAAACTTTACAAAGGTAACAATGTTACAAGATAATCTCAAATGATGTGGGGTGGAAGCCATTTTTTTGTTGGGCGTAAGACATCCAGGGGGCATACGGCAGAACGTTTTCCTTTAAATTGTTTATAATTTTTTAAATTTTAGATTACAAAAAAGAATTGTACGATCATAAGCACATCCCACCCACGTGATTCTTGTAAGCCTCTCTTCATTTTTAATCTAGGAATTTTACCATTATCTTGCCTCGATTTACAAATCACTGGTGTTTGTCAAAGATGACTACTTAAGGACGGGAATAGATTTTCAGCAAATGCGGATGTCTATAACTACAACACTCGACATAGTAATCATATTCTTCAGGTGACAATATCAATAGCTCACTACAAACAATTCACATACATGTACATTATTTTACAACACTTTGCGAGATGATATTAAATGATTAAATTCGATAGAAAAATTTAAATCCTAAGTAAAATCGATTCTTCTGCATAACTGTTTCTGTATAATTAGAGACTAAACTGAGCATCAAAAGTTAAGTAATATTAATTTTAACTGTGATGTTTAGTGTATTATTTACCATTTGGACTGTATAATTCTAAACAACCTGTAACGAGTCTTGTACCTCAGCTTCACGGTCAATGACCCCCATCTCGATCGGGTTTTTCGTCCAGTTTCCCTGATCCTTTGAGCAAAAGCTGAGATGGCCCCTTGTTTTGCTTCGTAATTTCATTATCTGTGCACGTCTTCTATAATTCAGTGGGAAGTATAGTTATCTCAAATTATCGTTCTCCATGTTGTCGCGGCAGGAAGTATTATTCCTTGACGAAGGACATGATGAGGGATAAGAACCCAAATTTATTGCTGATTTACCCTTGAAAATAGATTTTGTTCCACCGGAGCGAATACTTTTGTCAACAATTCTTGCAAAAAGCGCTCATTTTCTATGCGTATTCAAAATTCAAGTAGTATACAGTGTAGCTTAGGGTAGAGAATTATGAAAACGTGCACACAATTCACTTCTCCGCATGGCACGTTTCATTCAGTTTTCAACTGTTTTGAGGTGAAATAAATTTCTTCAGGTATGCAGCAGTGAACGGAAAGCAATTGGTGCTCGTCCCATTTCGGCGCATTTTCTGTATTTTCGAAAATTGGAAAAAAATATTCGAAATGGTAAATTGGAATGTCCCGCACTTCGTTTGAGGCGGTGGAATCTTTTGTTGTTGTTTTTGTCGCATCGACGGGAAGGTCATTAGCTCCCTTCATTACAGTCAACACTTACATAATAGGGTTACATGATACAGTTAACAATTTCATAGTACAGATACAATATCAATGACAGTTTAAATTTTACGTTTATCATATTATATTTGACAGTACAGTTGTTATGTGTAATTATATAATTATATTTTTTCGAGAAATTCATCAATACAGATATCTTTTCTGTCATTCAAACATTCTCTGAAGTTGGCAGTGAAGCCCGTGCTGTCACATTGCCACTGCACTGTATTGACAGGTGAGATACATTAACGCCACATTCACATTTCAAACATTTACTGATATCAGTTTTTGACATAGGGTGAGAATGTGTCACACTGGAATGCCCTATTTTTAGCCCAGTAAGAAATCATTGAGTTTTTCTACTGTGTATAGTGGGTTGCTGTTCCCAGAAGTTATGACGTACCGAGTGAAGTGATGTTCTTGCATTTTTCCACATAATATTCCATTTATTCCAAATATACTGATTTAGTCCGTTTTTTGGACTTCTATACTATTTGGTGTTGTGTGCAATTTCTTCGGTTATGGTTCTTTTGGAGGCTCAATCTATTTTCTAGTTGCTTTTGTAAGTATTTACCACAAAGTTACAAGCTTATTCGAATGCAAAGGGGCAAGCTAGAAGTGAGAAACTTTCACAGCCGTATCTACACATTTGTTTGTAAAAGTATTCGCTCACTTACAATTTCATATTATTTTAATTTTTTTAAAAAAGTACGAAGTGGAAAGAGTTTTTGAAGGCGAGTTGGGAACAGAAATGAAACGTTTTAGCGAGTTTAGTTGCAACCACCTCGTGCGGCAATGACTGCGTTAGACGCCTAGACAGGACCTTGCGTGGTCTACCACACCACTCACTTGTTCTACCAGGGGTGTGAACCCGGTGTGGTTCCGAAATAACAAATTAATAGTAAACGAAAAGAAAACGGTTTTAATGCAGTTTTCCATTTCAAATAAACAATTCTGTGTTCCATTGAAAATGAACGGTGTACCATTGACTGATGTTAAGGCAACAAAATTTTTAGGTCTCTCAATTCAATCAAACCTTAAATGGAACGTCCATTTAAATGAATTGAACACAAAATTAAGTTCATTACGCTACGCGTTCAGAATTCTTTCAAATTCAGTCAGCCTTCATACTGCTCGTTGTGTATATTTCGCGAATGTTCATTCCCGCCTGAGATATGGCATAATATTCCGGGGAAATACATCTTATAGCTTCCAGACTTTTAGATTACAAAAAAGAATTGTACGAATAATAACTAAATCCCACCCACGTGATTCATGTAAGCCTCTCTTCATTAATCTAGGAATTTTACCATTACCTTGTCTGTTTATTTACGAATCATTGGCTTTAGTAAAAAATGACTTGCTTAAGGGCGGGAATATATTTTCAGAAAATGCCGATGTCTATTACTATAACACTCGACGTAGAAATCATATTCATCAGGTGACAGTATCAACAGCTCATTACAAAAAATTCACATACAATACATGTACATTATTTTACAACACTTTGCCAGATGAGAATAAACTATTCAATTGGATTGAAAAGTTTACATCCAAAGTTAAATCGTTTCTGCTGCATAACTATACAATTAGAGTTTCTATACAATTAGAGACTATACTGAGCATCACAAGAAAAGTAACATTAATTTTAACAATGATACAGAATGCATTATTTACCATCTTTGATACCTCAGTAAAACGCCCTCAAATTAATTTTTTATAAATTAAATATCGCTACTTTTAAAATTATCGTGTATTGTTTGCACGACAAATTAAATTTAATTTTACTAAAATTAAAGTAAGAAATGGATGGAAGGAAACTTGTGGACTGTTAATGATGTTATTTGGTCTTGTATTTTGTTCTTGAGTATTATTTTTTTTGTGTGTTGTGTTGTGGAAAAATCGTGTGCGCGTTTCGAGAAAAACAGTGAAAACGCATAAAGTAGTCAAAATGTTGGACGAATCGGGTGTCGACGTAGGAGGAGACGACAGCTCAGGGGACCAGTCCACGCCTGAAATCACCTCAAGTGATCTCGTGCGAGTGTTAACGAACCAAATTTCTGAAAGTAGTAAAAAACAGGCAGAGAGTAATGAAAACTTAAAAGCAGAATTAATTAACCAAATTTCAGAAAGTAGTAAGAAACAGGTAGAAAGTAATGAAAAGTTAAAAGTATAGAACTAAATTCACGATTTTCAGAACACGACAAAAAGTGTCGGGAAATATCCGATCGGTTAGAGAACTGCTTAGAAAAAAATCCGCGAAACTTGTAAAACTCGAGGAGAAACTCGAATATGAAGTCGAGTCATCTGAAAACCAACTCGAAGGTAGGTACGGGGAACTTGAGAACACAGTTGAGAAACTAGGTCAAGAATTGGGGAATTCGAGAACCGAGACGAATGTGAATTTCAAAAATCTTCAATCTGAAATTCACCAGAAATTAGAAGCGTACGACAATAAACTACAGGCATGCTGTGAGTCGATAAATGGAAATATTGCCGAGGTTACGACCGAATTGAACGGCAAGTTTCATAAATTAGAAACGAAACTTCACACTGAAGTTAATCAAATTCATGAAAGGATAGGTGATATCAGTGAGGAAAATCTGAGGGAAAGGGAAACCAAATTAAAGAAACAAATTGATAAGAATTTAATCAAATTAGTAAAGGGAGAAGTACAAAAAGAAATGGAAAATCATCCAACAACGAACGCGTCTGCTGGTTCTGGATTAAAATTTTCGTGGGCTCCTCCTCAGAACCTTTGCTTCTCAGTAAAACTGGATGAAAATCCGAAGGTGTTTCTCGACCGAGCTGAAAATTATATGAATTTAACAAAGGCGGTACCACCTCATCTAAAACCAAAATTTATGCAGGAACTTTTGCGGGGTAACGCTGCACACTGGCTTACTGCGTTAACACCGTTTCCGGAAACCTACGAGGAATTCCGAACTCGTTTTCTTTCACGTTACTGGGGAGAGCAGCGGCGGTACGAGTTCGAGAAAAAAATTCTAGAAAGTAGATGGGACAAAAGAAATAACCAATCTTATTTAGATTACGCAATGGAAAAGATCTCGGCTATCAAATTATGTGATCCGATGACGGACGATAAAAAGATTATTTGGCTCCTGACTGCACATTTTCCTACGTACGTACAAAATCTCATTAACAGCGTTCGATTTGACAATCTTGACCATTTTCAAGAATTGTTAGCACAATTTGATAGAACGCGGACTAATCCTTACGAGGAAAATCGGGATCGAAATCATAGGTATTCGCCCGATGATGATTATCAAAATAGGCAATCATGGCGTCGTGATGATCATGGTCAGAGGAATGGGAGTAATGACCGTTGTCCGCCGCCAGAGCCAAATGAAAACCGCGGTAATAACTCAACCGGTAGGAACGGACGCCAGGATTCTGGGAGACCGGGTCCCTCAAACTAGAACTGTTTGGGCTTTCTAGGTATCTGGGTTCCAAACGAATTAATTCAGAGATACCAATATATAATATTGTGTCAGTCAACTATGTTTTTTTTATCTGAATAACGACGTAAGTGAATCTGTCAGAGATCGAGCGAGAAAATGTCCGGTTGTAGAGTTCCTTATTGAAAATATTAATGTTCAGGCTTTGATAGACACTGCCAGTGAAATCAGTGCAATTTCTCGGAAGCTCTACGCAAAATTATTAAGCGAACGCATTTTAATACCGACTCTGCCCACTATTAAATGCTTTGTCGTAGGAGTAGGAAAGAAAAAAAATAAGCCTATCACCATGCAAACTTTGTTTTCTTTTAAAATTGGGGAAATTTTATTCGATGTGCCATGTTTGATCATAGAGGATCTAAAATATGATGTAATACTTGGGGTTGATTTTTTAAGGGAAAATAATGGAGTAGTGGATTTTTCTAAGAATATTGTGAGCTTTGGTAAGGATAGGGAAATCGTAATTAAGGATGACGACGATGACAAAATAGAAATCGGCATTTCATGCGCGTCCTGGAATTTGGGGGATGACGTGAGTGGGGTCATGAGCAATATGCTGAATAATGACTTTTCTGACCACGAGCGCTCCCAGCTGCAAAGAATGCTACTTAGGTATGTAAATGTTTTTGATCGTCCCGTACGTCCTATTAAAGATTTTAGCTTTCGAATACAGGTCACCGATGATTCACCTTTTAAAATGAAGAATTATCCAATTCCACAATCAATGAGGGGGGAAGTGGATAAAACTATTAAAACCATGATTAATGAGGGTATAATTGAAAGATCAGTAACAGCTTATTTGAACCCAATTGTTGTGGTTAAGAAAAAGAATGGGGGGGGTAAGGATTTGTTTAGATGCTCGACGGATCAACGAGGTTACAATACCTGAAAACGAGGCACCTCAGAACATTGATGAAATTTTATGGAAATTTAAAAAAACAAATTTTTTTCTGCGTTAGATTTTTCAAGCTCATATTGGCAAATTTCAATTCACCCAGACGACAGAAAATTCACGGGATTTTTGTACGACGGACTGACTTACGTGTGGAAAAGAATGCCTTTCGGTCTCAAAAACAGTGGAACAGCCTTCATTCGTTACCTTGATGAAAAATTAGGCGACGAAATTAAACAATTCGTCACCCCTTACATCGACGATATTGTAATTTCCTCACAAAACTTTCAGGAACATCTCGGTCACCTGGAACGATTATTGGAATGTTTGTCGGTACACCACATGAAATTGAACCTTAATAAATCACAATTCTGTACGGCGGAAATTTCATTCTTGGGTTATCGCGTTAGCACAGATGGCGTGCGGATTGACCCAGAGAAGGTCAATGCCATAGACCAAATTTCACGCCCACAAAATGTCAAGCAATTAAAAGGATTTTTAGGAATGTGTGTCTATCAATCTAGATTTATTCCAGGTTACGGGATTCTCACGGCACCTCTCGTAAACTTATTGAGAAAAGGAACAAAATGGCACTGGACGGATGAGCATGAACTAACGTTCAACAAAACTAAGGCAGCCTTTCGCCAGGCTATTATAGTAAACCATTCGGACTTTTCTCAGCCATTTTACTTACAGACTGACAGGCCAATGTAGGTATCGGATGTGTCTTATCACAGTCCGACGAAGATGAAGTTACAAAATCGTTGCGCTCGCTAGCAGGGTCTTACAAAATAATTTTGAGCGATCATGCCTCTCAATTTACAGGAACACTTTGGAAACAAACACTAGAAAATGAAGGAGTCTCTGTTATTTTTTCATCCATTAGACATCCTCAATCTAACCCGAGTGAAAGGGTCATGAGAGAGATATCACGTTTGTTCCGGGCTTACATCCCTCAAAACCATAAAGAGTGGCCTTTACTAATTAATAGACATCGGATGTTTAGGGAAATGCCTATTTTTTTCGAGAGAACTTATTCTAGTTAACAAATTTAAACTTTTTTTCTGCATCTGGCTTGTAAATGGGTGGATTTACCTAATTTTGGGGTGCTGATTACACTGGTAAAATCAGTTTTTCTCTATGACGTCACATTTCCTAGATACACAGCAGAATAAAAAATGGTAATAGCGAAAATTAACACAATTTGGTCAAACAAAAATACATATTCAGAACGTTTGTAATCAATACTATTTTGTATGTATATATGGCCATGATGCCAATAAAAGGTCCAAGTTAGTTCAGAAGATATTTTTACCTTTAATCGTCTTTGGTTTTCGAAAAATGCGACGACGGAGCTCTTCTTTTGTGTGCCGTTTCATCACTCTCCCTAACAAGACCCCAGCAGTAGTCACCCATCATCGAAGGATTCCAATGGCCTTGGTAACAGTCTTCCATGGTAAGAATGTCTTGGAGAAAGCGTTCACCATGCTCATCACTTACGGCTCCCAAATTTTCCGGAAAGAAATCAAGGTGAGAATGTAAAAAGTGAATTTTAAGCGACATTCTACACCCCATGTTCTTATAGTTGTCCAACAGATCATTCACAATGGTAACATAGTTTTTGTCTTTCGTGTTACCCAAAAAGCCCTTCACAATTGCTTTAAAAGAAGACCAAGCAGCTAATTGTATATCTGTGAGTTTGGTATCAAAGGTTGGATCTTTCAGCAATTTTCGTATTTGTGGTCCAACAAATATACCCTCTTTAAGCTTTGCTTCACTTAATTTGGGAAACTTTTCTTTTAAATGATTGAAGGCCTCACTTCCTTTATCCAGAGCTTTTACAGAGTTTTTGATAAGGCCTAACTTGATATGAAGGGGAGGCAAAATGATTTTATCGTGCTCAACCAATGGGGTGTTGATGACATTTACGTTTCCAGGAACATATGATTTCCTTATAGGCCATTCCTTGACTGTATAGTGGTTCTTGGTGTCACGGCTGTTCCAAAGGCACAAAAAGCAGCAATATTTCGTGAATCCAGCCTGTAAACCTGTAAGGAGTGCAACAACTTTTAAATCACAGCAAAGCTGCCATTCATGATCCTTATATTTGATTGCCTCTAGCAGCAAAGCCATGGTTTCATAAGTTTCTTTCATGTCTACTGCGTAAGCCAAAGGTATTGATGGGAAGGCATTGCCATTATGCAGTAGTGCTGCTTTCAAGCTGGTTTTACTGGAGTCAATAAATAGTCGCCACTCCTGTGGATTATGTTGTACACCTAGCTGCATCATCAGACCATTGACATCTCTACATACACACAATGAATTCTGCATATCGAAATATTGAGCGAAGGAAGCACCTCTTGATCTGAAAACGGAAATTTTTGTCCCTGGAGCTAGAAGGTTCCGTTGTTGCAGTCTCGACCCCGTTGTTGCAGTCTCGAGTTCACCTTGCTGTTTTGAAAGTTTTAGATCGCGAACCAAATTGTTTAATTCCTTTTGATTAAAGAGCTGAGGTGAAGCGTCATGATATTGAGGGCAGTACTCTTCTATATGTTCACTACTTTCTGATTCACTTGACATGGAGTCTGGTTCCGTGGCTTTCAAGTTACAGACAGGAACAGGCAACTCCTCATCATGGGGCACAGGCAAATGCACTGAAGATACCTTTGGATACTTTATTTTATGTCTAGTTTTGCTTGAATGTCCCGCAATATTTGTAAGACAGAAATAACAATCTGAATAATGGTCTTTAGGCTCACACCACACCATCGGAACAGCGAATGGCATGGCTCGGCGTTTTCCTTTCAACCACTCGGTTAAGGTTGTAGTACAGGTTATGCAGGCAATATGAGGTGCAAAATTTTTATCTTGATCACCAACAGGACAATCAAAATACAATTTAAATGCCTTCTTAACCAAATCAGTGATTGGTTTTCTTTGGGCTTTTGGAGTGAATTTCCCACACACATAACAAAAGTTGTGGGGGTGGTTTAGACAGCAACGAGATTTACTAGATGCCATTTTTCGTAGTGTTTTAAACACAAAACGTTTGCACTATCTTCCACAGGAAACACTCACTGAGGATATTTTTCACACCACTGGATTACCACACCAAGCATTTACTGACGATTTGTAGATCTTCTAGCTCTCCTCTGCAAATGAAAAACAAACAAACATCAAAACTCAATAACAGAAAAATCTAATACTGAATAAGAAAAATAAAAAACCGTTAAAAACTCAAAAATGGTACGTGCTAGAACATTTTGAAAGATATATTCGGATTCTACACACCAAAATACATACTAGTTGATGTATCACATCCCAGATGCAAAATGGCTGTTGACCAGTGTAAATCAGCCGTTAAATAAAATAAATATAATTAAAGAGTAAAGAAATACTTCAAAAAAAATCTTGATAAAATTTGAAGTCACAGCAACAAAGGCGAAATGTAGAGTAAGCATCACAAGAAAAGAAAGCAGCGAAATCCGTGTGGGAGCAAAAGCAGACCAGCGACAGTCCTTAGAGCGAGAAGCTAGAAGAGTTCACCAAGGCCACCTCAATTCTTCAGCGCAGCTTGGGCGTCGCAGAGGGACATGACAGTCTTGATCCCCCTCCCCCACCCCACCCCACCCCACCCTCAGTTTCTTTGCCCCGCCATTACGAGGGATTGTCCCGTGCAGCGCGCAGAGCCAGCCATCTCTCTTGCCGCAGCTCGGCCCGCTGCGTCGCCTATGAAACATTCAAACTGTCTGGCAACGCGCTCACGCTGGCCAGCACTCGAAAGAAGGTGGACAAAACGCTTCGACACTGTCATCTCTGTGTAAAAACAAATTAACGTATAAGCTATGAAATTAAATTTACCAATGAAATAGTATAGTTATTGCGAAATTACCTCGAATAACAGCAAACAAGTCTTTCTTTTGTGTTATCGATCACGTAGCTTTCAATACTTTTTGTAATACCATGGATGTATTTAAAAACATCATGTAAACAAGAAATGCTATGACTTAAAATATGTCCACTCATACGCCATCTTTAGCTACCATCATTTGTTTCAATTTATTGTTCTTAACGAAATGCGGGCTTTTAAGAATGGCTTTTCGTTTTTGCTTTTTTTCTTTTCATAGAAAATAGTTATAAAATTAAGGATAATGTATTAAATTGAATAAAATTGATATAATTGATGATCAATCTGATCTGATTTTAAATAACCATGTAAATACATTTTGAAAGAAATGCAATGAGAAAAGTATAATATTTGTCTCATATCAATTCGATTTTCTAAATCTGTGAAGCCTTTGTGTTGACAAATCACATTTCCCTGGAATGTGGTCAAAACTGTTGTAAAAACTGCTGAGATAATCTAAAGGTATTGTGAGAAGCCAGAAGCTCGCGGTTTGATTTGGACAGGAAAAACTGCATCAAGACATTATGAATAACACGTAAGTAAATGCATATAGAATGCTTATAATCTAAGAATACAGGTTGTCAGGGCGATCTGCAAACAAGAAGTTTCGTGGTCGCAAGCATGACGTTCTTCATTTGTAGGGAGGGTAGCAAAGACCCGTGTCAGTGTGTATAGAATGTATGGAGTAAGCGGAGTAAGACGTAGTTTTGTAGAAATCCTTTTACAGTATTTGAGTAACTCCCGAGTCTGCAGATGTGCGTTCGATTTCCGTCTCTCACTGCTGGATCACTTCCAGTGCACCAATCGAGACATATGAGGTGACATTCGACGCGCCTCAGTCTCCAGATGGGGAACTGATAATTTGTTTTCAGATATGGTCAGAAAATTCAAAGACATTTTCAAAAACGTGTTTTTGCGTGTTTTCGCGTGTTTTCGCGCTGCGATCTTAGCGAGGGTACCAGGAATTAAATCAATGCCACCTAAATAGATCTATGTACGTGACGTTGATTAAATCTCTGTAATCCGTGGTTATTTTCAGTTCACGGCCCCATAATTCTTTCATTTTGGATGAATTTTGACAAAACGGTGCGAGTATCTTCAGATAATATTGACGGTAGTATTTTTAATTATAGGGAAGTGGATGATACGTAATTACTTATGAAATACTTTAGAGTTCTGTAGACTAATAATTTAAAGATGTCGGGTTAATTTGTGTTGTACATTGTAAATCAATTTAAATAGACTTCCTATTCGAAAAGGAACTTACGATAGATTCGCAGACGGTCGCGGAATAATTAGAAATTTTAGACATAGTCGCGAATAGGTGCACTCCTGAGGCACAGCACAGGGAAAGTCGCAATCGCGGAATAATTTATTTGCAGTTTTTGTTTTTATGAGACCACCGAATAACTTATAACACTGCGAGAACATTTTGAAAACAGGTTTTGGCATTAGGTAAGATTACGGTACGAGGGAAATCAACACGAACCTCTAACGAAGAAGACAGAAGGTTTGCGAAGAACATAGTAAGCCTTGAACTTTAATTCTTGGCCTATGGAATTACAATTATAGTATACAGGAAAAATAAGATCAGATCGTTTATGAGCTCATTTATAAAGTGTAACACATTTTTAATAAATATTAAGTTATTATTTTGAAAAAAAAGGCTGATAACTTGAAGCTATTCATCAATTCAAATAACCAGTTTCAATCAACAGAACTTTCAGGAATCATAATCCTGTGTGAAATTGCAAGTCCACATACGAAAAGTAAGACGTTAGCACGTAGTGTGTCGAAACCCATGAGCAAACATAGAAATAGTCAGAATAATATTTCAGTATCGGGCAAATTTAAGAGTATAGCAGGGCAAATAAATGACGACATATTTCTAGATCAATATTATGTGACTTCCCATAACGTGCTCAAGCAGGATATAAAAATATGAATAAAACTGGAAAGATTCATCATTTCTTGATAGTTCACAAATTAATAAGTAAAATGTATTAGTATTATTTATTATATCAGTTGTGGTTATTTCACAGTATTTGTTCTCGTAAATTACCTCAATGTAATATTCTTGTAACATTAAATTAATATTAAAATTCCATTCGCCTACCGATCTATGGTGTACAAATACGCTTCCAAATAATGTCTGCTTTACGTATCAGACAACTTGACCTGTATAAAACAAGTTTACATGTAGAAGACATTTTTTTCATATGTTTCAATTGACAGATTTGTAAAACGTCTCTAACGTAAATATAATATGTGCATAAACATTCCTACTAAAGTATTTTCGTAAACTTTTGGCCTGTTTGGGAACATTTCCATGTAGTGGCGCGTCCTTTCTTGCAAGGCCCAAGGTAGAGCAGATGGTGGAAGAACGACAGAGAGCGTAGCCGCCGCTGCGCCATATGTGTGTGCGTCATATAGAGCTATGTGTGAGGGCCACATACATAGTCAAAAGGACAGTTCCTTGTATCGTATAAATTTTAATACAAATGCAAAAGGCTGAATGTTGTTAAAGTGGAAGAGATTTGCTCTGACAACATATTCTAGAATGGAGAATAATTCGTTTAGTTATTTAATTCAGAACCACATTACATTACTTATTAGCCACGTTATTTATTTTACATTCTCGCCATTGGTAACGCAATTTAGAAAAAGTTATGAACACACGAAAAAAAACTGCGAATTTTCGACAGAACTCTTATATCTGGGACCCAGTAAATACACAGCGGAAAAATCCAGTTGATAAATATAGAAAAAAATTTTCTCTGACTCGTAGAGTAGTCAAAATATGTATTTTGTTGGTTCTTGGTACCCAACATTCGATTGACAGAAAATCGTCTGTCCATTTGTCTGTATGTGAACAACGATAGCAGATAAATCGTTCAGCCGATTCCTTCATAATTGGTATTCTTCAATCGTTCTGGCTGACGTCACGGCCCCTTGAATTTGAAACCGATATTATAATTTTGGGGATAGTTTACAGAAAGCCCCTAGGGCATTTTAAAAATGTTCGAAAAACGGCACCAAGTTTTATGATTAAATTTTGTTGTTGAATAGCGTAATAGACGCTTGAGGGATTGGCGGAGATCTGGTTTGCGTTGAAAATCCTGATTATCGAAAATTGGTAAAATTCAATTATTTTTTTTTGGCGTCTTCCTACAACTACAATTATGAAGATGAAATGTGTTTTCTTAATGCAATGTTTACATAAAAAACAGATTTAGATACAAGGTCATGTTCAATTTTTCGAAAATATAAGTATTTTTTCGATATTTTACGACAAAGATAGATGATTTTTAAATTTTAAACAATTATTTTATCACAAATATATTCAATTTTAAAAAAATACTTTTCACGTGTGTAGCAAAGAACGCTAAATAAATTGGTGTCGGTAACATTTTCGGCTCACTTTCTATACTTTAAAATATTGAAGAAAAAAATAAATAAATAGAAATGGTATATTTGAATTTTTCGGGATTTGTTTCAAACGGTGTCAATATGTAATAACCCCAATTAAAATTAGCACAAGTAGAGTATTCTCTCTTAAAAGTACAATTTACAGTTTTATGAAAGAAAACTGCAGCAATGAATATTTGAGAGTTACAATGATCTCCCCGTTCACTAAAAAGGTATTGAAATTTAGTAAATTCGGAAGGAATTCGATCTATATACAGATATCTCTCTATATATCTATATACAGATACGCCGAAGGTAATGATGTAGTTTTGAATGCATTATGGTATTGGATAGCTTTAGGTTCTGGATGTTCAATTTATTTGTGAAGTTATTCTTTACTGGAAATAACAAAAATATCTTTAGTAGTACTCGTTTATTTATTATTTTATATTATTTTCACTTTTTCAAAAACTAACGGACGAATTTGGAACATGATTGGTTGGTTGTTAGTGATTTTTGGCGCATGAACTGCGTAGGTCATTAGCCTCGTAAGTGTAGTGCATATTTCCTCGGAATGTGGTGGTGGTGATCTTTCCCCGATGAATGGCAATATCCGTTGCCGACCTACCGTCAGCTGGCGGGGGGGGGGGGGTCAACCAGGTATTTTCCACTAGCAAGGCACCGCCTCAGTCAAGACGAGCTCTAAGCTTTCAACCAGTTTAACGGCATGTGTGGTAGTTTAATGCTCGTTAGTGCAAGTGGGAGGTGAGGGTAGGATAAGGAAGAGGGAGGAAACATCGCACGCAGTTCGTTTAGAGTACTGCTCCGCATTCGGCTGATGTTGATCGGAGAAATCACGGAAAACTACCGATCAGAGCATACGGACGCCCAAATTATCCTCCACTCAGTGACTGAATTCGGCCAAGCTGTCAAGCTAGTGTAAAAAATCCTGCCACCGTCGGGACTCGATCCTAGGACCTCCCGATTAGAAGCACTGCAGTGACATCTGTTAATGCTCTGATCAACATGTTATAAAATAATATACGCATTTTTACGATTCATTATTTCATAACAGTAATACATTTATAACGTTAATAACATATTAATTACTGTAATAATAATAAGTATATTCTTTTTCGACTAGAGATTAATCACAAAATGTTTTCTTCAGTTAGTGTTCTTTCCAACTGTACTTCTCGTTTGAAAGAACTTTCTTCAAACCTTCGATTTGTGCTGGTTGACTAAAACATCTGAAAAATTACCCGCATAACATTTCATAATTCAGCTTAGTAGTTCCACATTGACTAGTTCAGTCTTCATTTTGTTTCTATTATCGGTTCATAAGTTCCCCTGTTTCTGCTTTACGGAACGTTTATAACTGTTTAATTCGTTTGAAGACATTAATTATGAAGAGATTAATTATTGTTTGGTAATAAACCTTCATTTAAAGGAATATGAAAGAAATTAAAAATGAACTTACAATACCATGGAGACAGTGAAAAATAATTTTATGTATTCGAAACAGAAGCAATTGTATTCCATAAAGAACGCCGGAATAGAATTTTCATAAAACCCCAACAATAAAAATTGAAAAACACTTCTGTATATGGCAAGAATTTTTTAGCAAGAATTGTTAAGAAAATATGTGCCCATTGTTGGCAAAGCCTATTGTCGCCATGATATACTCTTTGATTGAGGCATGCGCACATTGTTCCCAGGGTCCACTGATTGAGATGTGTTGATATAGACAGAAATTGCGGTATACGGATATTACATAACCGTTACTAAGTGCTAGAAAATATGTGCTGTTTTAGTTCAACAAGTTTTATATTTTAGGTTTTTTGTAAATAAAATATAATTTTATACATTAACTTTCATCAGTTGAAATATATTTCACTTTTTCTTTTGGGTTTTAAGCAAGAATAAATCCCTATGTTTGCAGGAAAAAATTTTAAAAAATTAAAAAAGCATATCTTTTTGTAAAAAACTAAGGTTATAAAAATGAGTTTTTCATGCCGTGAGATTTGTACTGGACTTTTTTAATATAAAGGATATCCATTAAACGTATTTAGGTTGTACAAAACCTTTATTGATCATTTAGAACAAAATTGAGGTAAAAACTAGAAAAATGACTAAAATCGAATAAAAAATCCTGATCGTAAAGGCAAATCAGAGATATTATGTCGTTGATTTTCCTTTACTTTAGAACAAGTGAGCCCAGAATTGTGGAAATTCTGATTCGATGTTCTTGACGTTCTTATATGAAGAAATAAAAGAGGTCATCTTAGCCAACACAGTATTTTTATTGAGATAGCCGGCTTTCGACGGCCTTGCCGTCATCATCATTCTCACTGCTTCCGTTAGACTGTAACCAATGTATCTCAATAAAAATACTATGATGACGAAGATGATCCTTTTTATTTCTTCATAAAATGAACCAACTAATCATAAAAGAACCGAGGCAAAAATAACCGTGATGAGCCATGCAATTAAAGATGTGACTTTTGTGTTTTGATTTCAGAATTGCTATTAAATCATTGAATTGAAGGCTCGTTACTAAATAACTGCATATCTCAAATAATTTAGTACATAAAATCTTGTTTTGGTTCCCAGATATTAAAGTTATAGCTTTTCAGCCTATATAATCTTATCTTATATTTTTGTTTACTAATATCTTCCCTCTCTTCACTGTCATTCATTTAAATCGCTGTATTCACTGTCACTCGTAACAATATGTACTCACTGCCATTTGCTTAAACAGCTATCACAATATCTTTGTTTACTCCTGCATAAAAATTGTTCGTTTTGCCGCAAATAGTATTTGGGAACGATGCTTGCTGATACTTGCTATCACTCCGCCTCAAAGGAAAACCTTCCGGAATTTAAAGACTCCCTTTGAGACCTTAGTATATAAATATCTATAACCAAGTAGTTTGGCTACTATCTACTTGGCTGTCAAAGAGACGCTGCTTCCTAGGCACAAATGACAACATTTCAACCGTCTTTCTGGAACATTTTTCTGGCATTTTTCTCTAAAGAAAGTTCCAGTTATGTAGCCGAAACGTTGGCATCTGTGTCTAGGACGCAGCGTCTCTCGGTTAGCTAAGATTAAACGTACTGCAGACGCAGAAGCCTACGTTTTCAAGTTGTTTTACTTTCATTTTTATAGTTATAAACTTATATTTATGACTTTATAGTTATGAATTTATAATTAGGCCAGAAAACAGCAACAAATAGAGTATGTTTGTGTTGTTGACAGTGTGTCGAATACCATTATCGAATGAAATAAAATAATATACATAAATAAGATTCATGGATTTATTCATTTCGTGGATAACAGGTACTCAGATACCTTTTTTTAGCTATAACAAAATTGTTTCTTACGGACGGCAGACTCTTAAATCCTTAACGAACGACGGGCGTTATGAGTGGATTTTCGTTGTTTCGTTGCCCTAAGTCGATAAAGCAAGACGCAATTACGAAAACATTGTTAACTATCCTTAGTGTTAATAGTTTTAATGTATTTTGACTAAAGTGTTACTTTAAAATCGAATGGATGACGGTAAACAGTATGCTTTTACTCTACGAAAAAACTAAAATATTTTCATATTAAGTAATGCAATTTATTATCTCTAAGCATTTCATGAAATATGTTCATTTTATTTTAATTTTTAAAAGTTTGTTACCACACGGATTTGGTTACGAGCACATTGGAAACTTCAGTAACTCAGTTTCCAAATTTGCCATACTCACAAAATTTATTCAAGGAAGAAAACCGTAGAATTTAGAAATTAAGAGTGGTTGAATACTGTCAAAGAGACAGGGACAGGTAGAATCATTTTTATATCTTTCTTGGACATATTTCACAATCATGGAAAACAATTGGAATACGTTTTCTAGTCACATTGAGCTCTTTCATCCATTCCGTGCTTCTTCCTCCGTCGCCATGAAACATTCACAATCGACGAGTTGGGGCTGCGTAAAGCTCTTCTTCTGCAGAGAAGATCGATTTCCGCAAACGACGGCGTATTTTTCTTGCTTAGATAAATGCACGGCAAACTTTGGGAGTTTCTACCCTCGATGGAGCCCACGCCTCGTGGATAAGGTAGTGTTTCTTCTGCATCGGCCTATAACGTGTTTCAGATAAAGCCGACGGTTTCTCTCTAAAGGCTGCCGGGCGTTGGGAAGGAGTTTGGAATGTGGCGGTTTTTTTATTAATGGAAAGGAGTCCAAGCAATGAAAGATATACTGAGTGTACGAATTTATCGATTTCTGAATAAATTGTATTTCATGTCGTTCTTCTTAGAGTTTATTAATCGCGTGTTGTTTTTTTGTGATTTGTTGACAAAATACTATGTTTACTCATTTCTTAAGAGGATTCTATTTTATTTACTTTTTTTCTTTTTATCTGCATTCATGTAATTCCATAACAATTCATAATAAAAATTAAGATTACATTTCGAATTGGCTATTTTTTTATTTCTTTGATTCACATTACATAATTACTCTCTTCCATTTGACTTTTTCTTAGTCTTATAGTTTTATTTATTTATAAAAGAACACATGTTTCTATAGATAGACATTTGCCCACAGACTTTAGAAGAGTCTTAAAAGATGCTTCTGAAGAATATAAATCAATAACAACGAGATCTGTTGTACAATTCTATTTTATACAGTTTGTATTAGAGGTTTAAAAAATATTTGAAAGCTGTGTCAAGTATTTACGGATTATTTATATCTATATCTATATTTATATCTAACTAGTCGCCTACAACAACACAAATGCGGCTGAACAAAACCACAGAAATGTTTTTCGAAAAGCGTACCACGCCCAATGCTTGAGGACAACAAAATACTTTCGTATAACTCAGAAATAAATTAAATTGTCTAACAAAAAGAATCTTCACAAATATTGAAACAACATAATTTACTACAATACAACATGTCTTTACATGTCACGCATATTAGAGAAGTTTCTAGACTATATCGCACCCCGTGAATTGCAAATATTTAATGGCGGGTGACCTCTTCTTTGCAGTATTGCTGTCTCGTGACGTCAGCTATGCTTTAAGCAGTGGCGCACTGAGTATGATAATTCAGTCGGAATGCGGAGTTATGAGAAAGGGCGGAATAATAAATCAAGTTTTTGGATTTTTCAGTCGAAATCGAAACTGTTTCTTTGTTCGGGGATTTATTACGAGAATCTGGGTATCTAACGAACTCATTCGCATTTCTCACTTGGCCGTATGCTGCATAATTTTCTTTCGATTTTTGAACACTTTGGAAATAAGTAATATAGATAGGGTCATGTGCTGATCACAGCATTCGTATTTTGTAAATTTACAGCTTTTTGAGATCTTTCAAATGAATAATATTTGTTATAGTTCAAGAGAACCCTTTGCCTGTTAGTGTTGAAATCCACTGACGAGACTCAAACTTAGAAAGGTTTCCTAGATTTTAATGGCTTTGTGGCGAACGGAGCCTGCGTCAATGCCCCGGTGTTTCGTGCGTCTATCGGCGTTTAATATATTCCAGCCCGAGGACAGACGGGAGGTGTCTTGCGAACCCTGCGTCATAGTCTACGTCACCGCCAGCCGAGGATGACAGGGCTGGGGGTCGGGTCGTGTTAATTGGATTCGAGATTAATTAACGCCGTTACATTTTCTTTGGAGGAGCAGCAGTTGGGGCCACGTTACAGCTACCACCGCTGTCGGCGCGAAGGCGTCTGGACCACCGACGAAGACCTTGTGGCACACCTGATTATAGGTACCTGCAGGATTTAACAGACGGTACAAATATATTAATTTTCATAAATGACTTTTATTCTACAATATATCAATGTAATGATATAACATATTTTGATATTTTTTTCATTACGTTCAACCAACACAGTTTACCGCTTTGCATCTCGAAATATTCCATTCCGTGGATCATCTTGATATTTAATTCTCAGAACTTCCTTTAATTGTATTGACGTATCTTTAAGTCATTAATTCCTTTTATTTATGCAACGTTTTATTTCGGATATTTCACACTTATGCCCGTTAATAATGTGTTTCGATGACTGAACGTAGAATTTGCCGTTAAGTTAACTTAATTATTTGTACTATTTTTAGCATAGTATTTTCACATAAAGATAAGATCAAATTGTCACTTTATTTACACAAGGTCACATAGGTTTTAGTATTTTAATTGACTGCGATAGTAGGGATTTTAAAATTTTTGATGAAACGACTTTTATCATTTTATGCCTTTTATCATTTGGAAAACATTCATTTATTTGCTTTTAAAATTTTGAGAGTAATAAACAGTGACCCACATTAATATTATTAGGAAGATTATGAATTGTTTTATTTTCAATTATTATTTATTTCTCTTTCCAACCCCACAAACATGATTATTCAGGCTCTGATTTCAACGTAGGTACTCAGGTTTTGCAAGAATTCAACTTAATCGCTACTCTAACTGGCTGAGTTGGTGTACCAATGTTCTTTATGAAGAAAATAGAACATTTGCAATTTTAGAAAGTGCAGATTTTAATAAAATTCGAAGCTAAGTCGTTGTGCTATTCCACAGAAACATTCAGAACACATTTTGGAAAGATTTGCACGTTTTTTTAAGTTTTGGTATAATTTAGTTTTATACCTGACTAGGTTATGAAGATACAATTTTTTTTGGAATACAAATAAAATACGTTTTAATTCAATACAGCATGAGCGGGGAGGAAACGTCAAATATTCGAAAATAAGCTCTTATGATAATTTGTGTATGTTTTCTTAAATAAACTACTTGGATATTCTGAATGGCTGAGCCGCATTAAGCACTCATAAAAGTTGGTTTGAAAGAATGCTTTCTACGCAAAAATGTACATTGCAAGAGCGTAGAAACACTCCATTAACATGTAAATTGTTTATTATTTACAAAAGAAATATACGTATTTGTTCAAAAAGGAAAAACATAAACAAAGTAGTTGAATTGTGTAATTTGGGTGCCTTTTTATTTCTGGGTTAATTTTTCTTTCTGAACAAATATATTAATTTCTTTTGTAAATAATAAACAATTTATATTTATCTGAACTGTTTCTATGCTTCTGCAATGCAAATTTTTGCCTACAAAGCATTTTTCAAACCAACTTTGGAGGGCTTATTGCGTCTCAGCCATTCAGAATATCCAAGTACTTTATTAGACAAAATATGCTATTGTCTTAAGAGCTTATTTTCGAATATTTGACATTTCCTCTCGGACACACTATATTTATGCAATACCGACATTTTTATTTTTAGATCCTGAAATGAAAACTTTGTTTAACTAAATGAAAAAAAACATTGATATTCATATTGATATGAATTTATTAATTCACCAAAATCGTGAAAACCTTAAAAAATCAACATGTAAGCGGTGAATTACACAGTCACCCCCCTTTCACTTACGGAAATGCATGGGGTAGGCTATTGTCAGAGGTTATTGCCAGAGTTAATAACGAAATATGTCTTAATTGAAATATATACTATTCCAACCAAAACACTTTAAAGAATAATTACATACATGTGCAATTACTTTTCCGATATACTTTATTACGTGCCTAATACACGATGTGGTTACACCAATGCTCTCTTATCGGTTTATTGACGAAACAGATAAGGCACGGTGTAGTATGTTGAGAGATTGACTGTTCCCATGCGAGTCATTGGGCACAGAGAGAGAGAAGGATGTCTGCCTTATTTCCATTTTTCTTCCGTTGTGGAGGACTCCGCTTCGCAAATCCCCTGCCGGAGGTATTCAACACGCTCTTTTCCAGTTTCTTTGCTCTGCAGTGAAACAACTTCCTCTCTGTGCTCGCTGCAGATGCTGTTATTTCTAGATCAGAAAACATTCACATCGTTTATAGTTTTATTTTTATTATTACCACCATTTATAATTATCACCATTATTGTTGATATTTTATTTATCTATTTATTTTACCTTGACATAATGATTGTGGAATGTTTGTTTCATTCTTCCCAGTTGTTGAATCTCGGTATATCGAAAAATGTAGAAAATATTATCTTTTTCCTTCACATAGTTGAAAAATAGATCAATTGTATAACTTTTGTTGTATCAAATATAATAACTGAAATTGAGACGTTTTCATTTATATGATGTATGTGGGTCTCACAGTACTTTTGAATCAGATAATGGTGACCAAGAAAACAGCGGAATTCTGGTGCAATTAATTCCTTTTTTCGGTCCTCGGCGTCGAGGCGACGGCAGCGGGAACTCAGCGTCGGTTCCCACGCGCCTTTGGCCGTTATCTGCCCGCGATGATTTTCATTCACGTACCGTCGGTGGGTTATTATTGCCCACACCACCGCTTTCAGGGAGTGCGCAGCTACCAATAATGCTGGTTTTAGTTCCTGTTAGGTATTATCCCACTGTTGCACAACCACGTGGTACCGTTCGCCTCTCGCCTCACCTTGTGTATTGATACAGTTCTTTCATATGCAAATTCCAATCGGATCACCGTTACTTATTCACCACTCTTGCTTTTACCTTGTTCTTCACTTCACTTACTTTTCACAGTCTTCCATTGCACTTTCCGAGTTCTTTACTTCCCCCATTAACTACTCGACGTTGCATACGCCCGTCTCTATCCGAATTCTTTTCCCAACTGCATTTTGATAACTTGTTCGCCACTCTTACCTTCACTTCGTCCATTACTTCACTTACTTTCCGCAGCCTTCTATTTCACCTCCCAAGTTCTCTTCTTCTCCCCTCAACTATTCGACATTACACACACCCGCCTCTCTCCAAATTCTCTCTCCAACTGCCGAAGTCTCGTGCCTGCGCATCCGTTCTGTCTCTCTTGCCGCGGGACACACTCTTGTTCGGAACGAGTCCGCCTGGAACGGCCGTCGCTGCCGCGTCGTTTGAATTATGTCAGCACCCGCATTTCACTTGAGAAACGCGGTGCGTATATATATATATATATATATATATATATATATATATATATATATATATATATATATATATATATTGTGACGGAACACACACGCCGTGGACTGGCCTCCGGCGCGCCGCACACAATGCAACCTGGTCTTTGATCAGGGGTCGTTAGCCCTGAGGGTGTGAAGCACCGCTCGGGCGTTACCAGCGCCGTGCGGCAGCCTACTGTCGCTCCGACGCCAGGCCTGTCAGGTTGTTCGTTCGTCTTGCCTGTGAGAGGCAAATAAGGGGTAGCTTGCAATGGATAGAATACGGGGCGGATCGAATTCTAATGAAACACTTGGATGGCTCTGGTAAAATTAGGCATGTATTCTTAAACTTTTTCCAGAGGCACATACACTTACACACTAGATTATAATAAACAAATTGCAATCCTATTTCTATTATAATTATAATCCTAAGTTTGGATTAACGTTCTTGCTCCATCTTGTGCAAATAAACAATAACCTCCCTACTTTAAATACTCAAAAATCATATCTTGCCCGCTAATTACAATACTCGGGCAATTTAATTGTTTATGCAAACCTACTGATCTTGGCACTAAAATGTTCTTTCAGTCTGTTCGTTCCATTATGTTGGATCGAACTGAATTCCCGTGTTAGGCGTTCGGCAAGAATACTTCCTAGTTATACCTTTTTAATCACACCTTTGGAAATATTACGACCTCGCGGTCTGAATGTCGCACGGGTACTCACGCTTCGGCGATTGGGGAACACGTAACCTGGACCTCGGCCAACGCAGTGACCGACCTCGGCTGCTTATCGCTGCGAACGGCTGCCCGCGCCGCGGTGACGCTCGGCCTCGCCCAGCTCGCTGCGCTATACGCTCGCCGGTCCGCGCTGCTCCTTGGCTCGCTTGATGCTGCCTCCGTTCGCCCGTGAAGTAGTACAATTTTCTCCGGTCGTCCCGTAGAACGGCCGTGCCTCTACGCCCGTCTTCCGTCCCCAACAAACTTGCTTCTTCGGCTGTGTTGCACCAGGAATGTCGCCTCAGCCTTCCGCTTTGGCGATGCGGCGTAGTTGCGACGTAATGATCGTATACTCGACCCTTCGGCGATCTCTATCAGACTGTTCGGCCGTTTGTTTCAGAATGTTCTGCGATTTCTATCAAACTCTCCGGCGGCCTTTCTCCGACTGTCCGGTTTCCAGGGAACCCCTTCCCCCCTCGGAGACTGTTTCCTCGTTTTTCTATCAACGGGCCAATCGCAGGATTTAATTTTCCAGCGCTTATCGCCCCGAGAAATCATTGGCGACCACTCGTTACGTCCGACTTCAGCCGCGGCTGACGTCAGACGATGACGTACCAACGCGCCACATTCGAAGTGGTAAACACCCGCGATTTATCTTGGGCGTTTTTGCCTGGGGTTCTGCTTCCTCGCTGGGGCGCGTATCAGAGCTCGTCTCAATATATATATATATATATATATATATATATATATATATATATATATATATATATATATATATATATATTGTAACCGTTGCCAGACGTAAGGGGGAGGGTGCGCGCGAGCGGCGAAATGGCGTCCGCCGTCCGCGTCGCGGGGCCGTCCGTCGACAAGGTACACTAATTTCTTTTGGAGACCTCCAGGGACGGAAGTCGGGGACCGGGAGGGGCGGAGTTCTTTTCCTGGTTGCCCCCACGCATTCGAAATGAAAAACCAAAGTACAGATTTTTGTAAAACAGAAAACAGAACGTCTTTTAATTGGCAATAGCACCTACAAAAGATCACCATCCGTGAACGACGAGAGGCCTCTCTGTCTAACAACACACAAATTGTAACCCATCAAACACAAAAACAAACAAACTTAATTCTATTTACAAAACTCATTACTACAGTTCCGTAGTCGCGGCTCATTGGCCTCTCTCCGCTACCTCAGCACAACAATGTCAAAACAACAAAAAAAAAACTAACAAAATTCAGTCCTATTTACAGAATTCACTACTACAGTTTCGCAGTCGCGGCTCATCCAGTCCTCTCTCCGCGCCCTCAACACACAACAATGTCAAACAACCTGTAACCCATAACACGGTATATCCGTCGGGTACTTATCGTTGCGGGAACGCTGCCGTGCCGCCTTCCACAGTCCGTCGATCGCCACCGTGTCCTCGGAAAGGCCGTGCGCTAGCAAGCGCTGCCTGGGCGCCGCTCCAACGGACGCCCCATAATGCCCCCACTCGGCGGTTTGCCCCAACTCGCCGGCCGTAACACTTCAAGAACTCTTCTTCACCTCTCCGTCTGTTCCCTTTTCACTATCTCGCGACACTCTTCGAGACACCTAACTACCGTGCAAGCCCAATGCTCTAACATCCCTATTCTCTCTGCCTCCACTTTCCACCGCTTACTACCTGCCGCTCTCCCTGGCAGCGACTTTTTCTCCCGACACTCCTCGGTGCACTCTCCCGGTGCCCTCCCTCCTACTCCATTCCCCTCCTTTCCCCTCACTGCTTCCCCGCTTTCTTTCACCCCTCACCCCGTCAGTCACCGCCGACAACTCCGCCTGGGGGAGGGGAGGGGCGTGCGAGAACCACGAAACGGCGTCTTCCACAGGCGCGGGGCTTCCAAAGTCATGCGTTCATGAATGTGGGGCCTGCCCACACCTGGGGCTGGCGTCACGTCTCAAAACATTCGTAGAATATTTTCTGCCCGAAAATATTCTTCAATAGAAGGGTTAACGGAACCATTTCTTCGCCAGATTACTCTTCTTTTCTTCACAAATGTAATTTCTTCGTTTGCTTCACAATCAGTAAACTGTTCTACTCCCTTTTCACCATCTTTGCCATCGTTTTCATCATCTTCGTCGCAGATTGTTAATTCTATTTCATCTACTAGATCCGTCTCCTCCACTTCTGCTTCCATGTCAAAAAATGTCGTATTCTCCTCTTCTTTTACTTAACTTTTTTTCTTCTAATTCTTCTCTTACCCCATACTCTTCTTCTTCTTCTCCTTCTACTTCTTATTTTTCTTCTTGTACTATCTGCTACTCCATTCCAATCAACATTCCATTCTTACAAATGTTTCTTAGAACACGCCGGATGTTGTGTGGGGGTGCTTGTGGGTTTGTGGCCGGGCCACGAACGTCACATTGCCCCCTTCTTCCCCTTTCAAGATTTTTCTTGGGAAAATCTTATGCTGGTCGTAGGTTGTAGAAGTTGTAGTTACCTACATGCTCACCGTCGCTGTCTAACAATCGGGCGACATTGGGTGCTACAATCTGCTGCACCTCATACGGTCCTTCGAATAACTTGTAGAATTTTGCGAACATCCTGAGGCGAGAATCAGATACTTTCGGTGTCCGCAAATACACCTGCTGTCCTACAGTAAACTGATAAACTTCCCTTTTGCATTTTGTCTTTCTTTTTAACTACCAGAATAGGATTTGTGTATGCTGTGGCCGCCTTCCTTATAATCCCGTCGGCCAACATCTGCTGAATCAATGTCCGTACCTTATCTTTATACGCAATGGGAATGGGGTAGTTTTTCGCTTTGAATGGCGTCGCATCTGTTACCTCAATTCGAAATTGATACTCTTTAACGGGCTTGTCTCCCTTTTCAAACACGGTCTTGACTCTTGTTAACATTTGAAGCAACGTGCGTTTCTGATCAACGGTAATATTACTCCTCTCATTTACTTTCTCCCTTAATCTCATCACTATTTCTTCCTCTCCCACTACACCCATTTCCATTTCCTCCAATTGTCTTTCCTCTTCCTCATCCTCGACCTCTTCCTCCTCCTCTTCTACCTCTTCCTTCGCCCATACATTTTTACCGTTGATGTCAACTCGCCGCCTTCCCATGTCTACCATCACCCCATGCTCTTCCAAAAAATCTACGCCTAGTATAACAGGATATATCAATTTCTTCACCACCAAACAGATCACGTCATAGTTTCTATCGCCAATTTTCATCTCCACCATCACCTGCTTCGTGATCGGATGCGATTTCTTTCCCCATGCATCTACTACGTTCGTATTACTCATTGGTAGTACCAATACATCCACATTTTCCTTTACTAATTCTTCATAGGTTTCCTCCGCTATCACCGATTTCACCGATCCAGTATCGATCAGCGCTTGACTTACTATTTGCCCACATTTTATCTGAATTACGGGACATTTCGCTGTTCTTGCCACGACCTCTTTTGTAGTTTGACTTTCTTCCGTTTCTTCTACCATACTCGTAATCACAGGGATCGCCTTTTCGTTATATTTTAGGTTCGACCTGGGATCCCGTCTCAAATCGAACTTCCATTGTTTCCCGAACCTGTCGCGCCCGGCGCCCCGCGATTTCTTCCTGCCTCCGGCGACCGCCCTCGGAGCGCGCCGCACGATCCGGTGTCCGTTTCATGCGACCTTGAGCTGACGCGCTGCCTCTCGTCTCGCGTCGGCGTGGCTTCGCGGCCGCTGCCCTGCCAACCTTTGCCTCGTTTCGGATCGCGATTTCCGCCCCTTTCAGTCTTCGCGCTGCCTGTTTGCTGTTTTCCCTTCATGCTGCTTTCTTCAACTACATGAATAGCATTAATATTTGTACTGCTGGGCTTTGCATTCTTGCTAGTATTCTCGAACGTGAGATCGTAATTTCCTAATAACATCTGGAAGCGTTCGACTGTTCTAGCTTCCACGCTTCTTAACAAATTCTGTATGCTGAGCGGGAAATGTCGCGTTAGAATGCAAATAATTTCTTCGTCGGATACCGGCGGAGAACATAATTTTAACGCCGCGATCTTTCGGGCTGCATAGTCACGCATTGTGCCACATGAATTTCGATAATATGAGCTCATTAATGAAATCTTGAAATTCATCTGCTGTTCTTTTCCCCAATATCGGTCGAGAAATCTAGCTACAAATTCATCAAATGTTCCTGGGTACGGGCTCAATGTTTCAAGCCACGCCTTTGCGTTGCCTTCCATAACTTGATGCAAAAGCATTGTCTTATGGCTCTCCCGGACATTCGACAAAATAAAGAAATTTTGCAACGCCTTTACAAACGCGTTAGGGTTTTCGTTCGGGTGGCCTGAGAATTTTAAGGAATGAGGAATATTAATGTTTCCTCCCCTACACGGACCTCCTCCTCCTATTTTCGCCTCAGCTTCTTCTTTTAACTTCTTAATTTCTTCCTTTACCTCATTTAATTTTCGGGTGGTTTCCGCTTCTAGCTCCTGTTTCGCCCTTTCACAACTTCATGAACTTGGCTACAAACTTGATTTAATTGTACACCGTGGTCCCGGTTTTGTCTTTCTAATTCCATCGACAACGAATCTATTCGGCTCCCAACGTCCGCGTGTCGTTTTTCTACGAGGTTTCTACATTCCGCGACCTGCGTTGCAACTTCTTGCCGAAGCTCGTCGCATTTGTTCCCGACCTGCGCCATTATGGATTGTTGGATCTGTTCGAGCTTATTGTCGACACTTCTAGCTTGATCATCTATCTTTGTTACCAACCCCTCTATCTGCCGCGTCATTTGCTCGATCTCTCGATTAACCTGTATCAATCGTTCCTGACTATTTCGCGACTGCTCCTCGATTCTCTCATTGATTTGCCGTCCCTGATTTTCAACTTGGCGAGCTATTGTCTGCGCGAAGTTTCCTAACAACGCCCGCATTAACGTGAGCATGGCTTCATTCTCCCCCCTTTCTGGCGTCGGTAACAATGGTGACGGTTCCTCGGACTCTGTGCGCTGTGCGGTCGGACTTGTTTCTTCATCGTCGCCCATTCCTAGTTTCTCTAACCTTCTCAATAACTCGTTCCCTTCCTCCCCTTCGCTGCCTTCCTCACTAGCGATTCCCTTTGCTTCCCTATATTCACGACTCTCTGCCATTTTGTTTTGTAAGTGCTACCTTGCATCGCCCGGTAATACACTTTACCCTCCAAAATACAATAAAATGCACTCACAACACAATACAATAGACTTCACAAATCAAATATCACTTTGCTTATTCTAACACAACATATCGTCTTGACTTCAGTTTTCCATTCGTGGAAGCGTGGGATGCAATGCTCAGGGTGATAGGAATAACTGAAATGCCAAAATAAGCACTACCACACGCTGATTCCTTGCATACACCCCTCAGGTCCCCTGTTCGGGCGCCATTGTAACCGTTGCCAGACGTAAGGGGGAGGGTGCGCGCGAGCGGCGAAATGGCGTCCGCCGTCCGCGTCGCGGGGCCGTCCGTCGACAAGGTACACTAATTTCTTTTGGAGACCTCCAGGGACGGAAGTCGGGGACCGGGAGGGGCGGAGTTCTTTTCCTGGTTGCCCCCACGCATTCGAAATGAAAAACCAAAGTACAGATTTTTGTAAAACAGAAAACAGAACGTCTTTTAATTGGCAATAGCACCTACAAAAGATCACCATCCGTGAACGACGAGAGGCCTCTCTGTCTAACAACACACAAATTGTAACCCATCAAACACAAAAACAAACAAACTTAATTCTATTTACAAAACTCATTACTACAGTTCCGTAGTCGCGGCTCATTGGCCTCTCTCCGCTACCTCAGCACAACAATGTCAAAACAACAAAAAAAAACTAACAAAATTCAGTCCTATTTACAGAATTCACTACTACAGTTTCGCAGTCGCGGCTCATCCAGTCCTCTCTCCGCGCCCTCAACACAACAATGTCAAACAACCTGTAACCCATAACACGGTATATCCGTCGGGTACTTATCGTTGCGGGAACGCTGCCGTGCCGCCTTCCACAGTCCGTCGATCGCCACCGTGTCCTCGGAAAGGCCGTGCGCTAGCAAGCGCTGCCTGGGCGCCGCTCCAACGGACGCCCCATAATGCCCCCACTCGGCGGTTTGCCCCAACTCGCCGGCCGTAACACTTCAAGAACTCTTCTTCACCTCTCCGTCTGTTCCCTTTTCACTATCTCGCGACACTCTTCGAGACACCTAACTACCGTGCAAGCCCAATGCTCTAACATCCCTATTCTCTCTGCCTCCACTTTCCACCGCTTACTACCTGCCGCTCTCCCTGGCAGCGACTTTCCCCCGACACTCCTCGGTGCACTCTCCCGGTGCCCTCCCTCCTACTCCATTCCCCTCCTTTCCCCTCACTGCTTCCCCGCTTTCTTTCACCCCTCACCCCGTCAGTCACCGCCGACAACTCCGCCTGGGGGAGGGGAGGGGCGTGCGAGAACCACGAAACGGCGTCTTCCACAGGCGCGGGGCTTCCAAAGTCATGCGTTCATGAATGTGGGGCCTGCCCACACCTGGGGCTGGCGTCACGTCACAAAACATTCGTAGAATATTTTCTGCCCGAAAATATTCTTCAATAGAAGGGTTAACGGAACCATTTCTTCGCCAGATTACTCTTCTTTTCTTCACAAATGTAATTTCTTCGTTTGCTTCACAATCAGTAAACTGTTCTACTCCCTTTTCACCATCTTTGCCATCGTTTTCATCATCTTCGTCGCAGATTGTTAATTCTATTTCATCTACTAGATCCGTCTCCTCCACTTCTGCTTCCATGTCAAAAAATGTCGTATTCTCCTCTTCTTTTACTTAACGTTTTTTTTTCTTCTAATTCTTCTCTTACCCCATACTCTTCTTCTTCTTCTCCTTCTACTTCTTATTTTTCTTCTTGTACTATCTGCTACTCCATTCCAATCAACATTCCATTCTTACAAATGTTTCTTAGAACACGCCGGATGTTGTGTGGGTGCTTGTGGGTTTGTGGCCGGGCCACGAACGTCACAATACATAGGCACACACAAATGTGTATTATTTTATTTTATCACATTACTAACAATAACATAATTATCATTAATAATTTCAATAGTAAAAAACTGTTTCTTTTAATTTGGTACTCTGCTCATGAAATTCGATTGTAACAAAAGAAGTCCCACGACGCCGGAAACAAAATGAATTCCAGAAACGTCTGAGTCCTTCGCACGTTTCCGCTAACACGTTCCGATTGGCAAAGTACTACCAATCGACACAGGGGTGGAATAGAGAACAATAAGGGGATATTTTAGAAGAAAGGGTCGTATCTTCAGTAAAATCACCCAAAATTGATATTTTTAAAGCGTCAAATATTCATGTTTAACGGAAATTTCCAGATATAAAAATTAAAATCTAAGATGGTGTATTTTGCAAACGATATTTTAAAATAAGTTTATTTTTGAATTTTTGATGGCCAAATAGACTTCAGTTGCATTTGGAATTCACATTGTTTCATTTTATTTTGAGAACCAAACTAGTTTAAATCTCAAAATGGTCAGAAGTCCGAATAAATTTCAAAATTGAATTTCCAAAATACAATCTTCGATTTTTAAGTTGAATATATTAAATTAACGGCGAAACCACGTTTTTTAAATTTCTGCCATGGTTATTAATATTCAACGAAATCAGGGCTAATTGAAATTAATTTCCCTATGCGTGAATTGGCGATTAAGTCGTGATTAAAAATTTCATAATGTAATCACATTCTAAAATCTATTACTTTTTTATGTTTCAGCAACGTTGTTTTAATAAGAATGAGCATATGTATGATAGCAGACCATATAGTTATAATAGTTATTTACACACAAAAAACGTTAAGGGCTAATGATCGAGCGGCGGCAAGAAGCCTGAGGGCCAGTGGCCGGCAGTTCCCAGCCATCAGCCAAAAGGACCAGCCCTCAGTTTTCAGAAGAAGGGTATGGGAAGAAGTGTGGAGACCCTACGCCCATGGCGCATGTGTTGGCCACCTCTCCATGTGCGCAGAACGCGGGAAGACATAGGAAGTACCAGGGCGTCGGGTAGGATTGCCAACCGTCCTCCATTTAGGGGCGCACAGTCCTTCATTGACGTCAATTGTCCTCTCGACCTCCTTTTTATTTTAAACGCCCTTCTTTAAGTAAATTTTTAACATTTGTTGTCATTTATTTTATCATATTACTAACATTTGCTAAGTTGTATCGTTTATTGTTTAATTTAGAATAGAAAACATGAATATCCTTTTTCTGAACGCTGACACACGAATGCATGATAGTGTGTCTGTCTAGCGACTAAAATAGAGACGCGCAGACCATCTTCATCTGCGTTTTGTGAACGAATCTTTTCACTTGAATCGCAAATGGTGAGAAGAAAGAAATAGAGCTGATGTTATTCTAAATTAATTAATTAATCTATATATATAAAAGAAAGTCGTGTTAGTTACACTATTTATAACTCAAGAACGGCTGTACCGATTTGGCTGAAAGTTGGTGAGCAGGAAGCTTAGGGCCAGGAGACGGACATAGAATACTGTTCATCCCATTCGACAGCGTTCCTGTGTGAGAACGCACGTTTTCGCGTGATTTCGCATGTTAGCGGTCATTGTTGCCTGTGGTAACCCATTGTTGTAACGCCGCACTGATAACAGAAGGCGATAATGATAACCGCCTTTCGTTCGCCGTTATCTATATATATATAAAAGAAAGTCGTGTTAGTTACACTATTTATAACTCAAGAACGGCTGTACCGATTTGGCTGAAAGTTGGTGAGCATGCAGCTTAGGGCCAGGAGACGGACATAGGATACTGTTCATCCCATTCGACAGCGTTCCTGTGTGAGAACGCACGTTTTCGCGTGATTTCGCATGTTAGCGGTCATTGTTGCCTGTGGTAACCCATTGTTGTAACGCCGCACTGATAACAGAAGGCGATAATGATAGCCGCCTTTCGTTCGCCGTTATCTATATATATATAAAAGAAAGCCGTGTTAGTTACACTATTTATAACTCAAGAACGGCAGTACCGCAAGGATAGTACAACAACAAGGAGTGCAACAAGGATAGTACAGTTTCTCACAGTGAGTGCGACGCGAAAAAAAGATGGAACCGACTGTTAAGGCGGAACAGAGTTCGCCGGGTCAGCTAGTTAATTATAAAAAGAAGTGTGTTAATGCGTTTTTGTTGTTTTTTGTTTTTGTTTTGCTCATGGAGTGTCCTTCTTTTGCTTGTGTTGATGTGTTTTTTCCTTATCGAATGTCCTTCCTTTTACATGAACATTGTTGACAACGTTCGGGGTCATCCCTCGGGGATAGATAGTCTCCTCGAAAAAGTTAGTATCAACAGCATTCATTTCGTTGGACCATATAAACTGAAAATGGTACCATCAGTTATTTCATATTTTAACTTTTGCGAAATTGTGATTATAGGAACTAAACATCAAAAACGGTAAAACACAGAACACATAACATCGATGTTAAAAAACATCGGCATTACTATATCGATGTTTAAAACATTCATATTGATGTCGCGCCCTTAACTCCAGCATCATTAAACAAATTCAGTTAGTAAATCCCTATCAGAAATTGATTATATTTATTACGCCACGCGAATAGTTACAACGTACAAGATGTGTTGTGTTTACTTAAAGCACAAGTGGCACGGTTTTGGTGTTGTCCATACCAGAAGAAATACGAGTGCCCCTGTCAGGTCAACGGAGTCCCGGCCCTTGTTTTCCTGGAGAGAAGACACTTCTGTAGGCGAGGGACGTCCCCAGGGATGTCCGCTGCCTACTCCTAATAAGCAATACCTTGTGGTCTTTCTGTCGTTTGTGCGGGAATGTCAGAGAACGTGTGGGAGACTATCATGGAATTGGAATTTTTTTGAGGCGTGTTGCACTCTTTTTGAAGAATTGAATCACAAAACGTCCAGGAAAAAATAGAGAAATGTTTTTGCTTTGGATAATGCGCGTGCTTTCTTATTTAACAAAAGATTAATTAGAGGTGCTACAGAATGGCACAGACTTTCTCGTAGCAATTTTTTTCTAGTTTCCTTGGCATGGACTGGCTTTAAGGTCTTCCTACATTGTCTGGCCCGCTGCCATCTATCGTCACCGAAAGTACATTTTCATGACGTTTTCTTAACTTTTCGGTAAATCTCGTCCAAAATAGAAATTTTCATTGAAAATTTTAAAGCCGTTTTTAAGAAAACGGCGATTAAGCATTACTGTAAATCCGAAATTTGAAGCTCTTTTTCACAGGAATCTATTGAGTTTTCGGAAACCTTCATTTCAAGTCCTTTCAAGCACTTCCACTCACAAATGTAATAATGTATACAAATCGATGGAAATGTGCGTATTAACGGCGTGAGAGATATTTCAAAACAATCACATTTGTGTAATTTTTGAAAAACAAATGAAAACACAAATATTAACTTTACCTCATATTAAACAGTGCAATCAGCACTATCCATTGGAGGAATTCGATGAAAAAATTTGGAGCCTTTTTGAGAAAATAACGTTTGAACGTTTCTGTAAATTCGGAATTTTGAGCTCATTTTTACAGAAAACTGTTGAGTTTTCGAGAAACTTTATTTGACATTATTTAAAGCACATGTACTCATAAATCTTATAGCGTGAAGAAATTGCCTCTAAGGTAAATATTACCGACGTGAGAGAAGTCAAAAAAATTACATTTTCATAATTTTTGAAATAACAAAACAATAGAGCAATATGGCGTTTATGTCATCAGATAGGGTTGATTAGGCACTAACCCTACCAAAAATTTAAAGAAAAAATTGGGAGCAGTTTTTGAGAAAATTATGATGAATACGTATGGTTTAGACGCTAGGAGTGTTCACAGACGGACAGAGACAAACGGATGGACGTTTTGAAAAGAACCACTTTCTCGGTATCGGGGGACCCCAGAACGTGTATTTCCGTTGAAATCTCGAAATCGATTTTCCACAGCATTACGTAACATTCTCTATACTACGTATATGACTCTCGTATATACCTAAGTATATTAGTCCCGTATATACGTATGTATACGAGAAAGTAAAAATACTGAACGCAATAATGAAAATAATGTAGTACTTTCCGCATGGAACTCCGAGATTTTTCGACTAACTGGTCCATTATTTCAGTAATATTCAATTTGATAATGTAAATTTTGTAAATTATTCTTTTTTACTTTGTTAAGGTAAGTAAATATTAATTATAAATTAATAAATTTGACCTCAGTAATAATGAATTCCCTCCCCCGTGCAAACCTTGATGTTAGAGGTAACTTAAACAGCTTTAAAAACTTTGATTGTTTTTGAGCAACGCATTATTAACAGCAACGTTTCTAAACACTTTCTGAAACATCGATGTTTTCTTGGCGATTGCACACCCGATTGCAAAGTGCGATCTCACGATTTCCCGACACACCTGTTTCTCAACCCCGCTCAGAAAGTCTCGTGAGCTCTGTCCCGACGCGCATAGCCGCTCAGCGCAGACTCGGCCCGTGATGTGGGAATTAGGATGGGATTGATTGAGCTAGGCTCTTGGATAACCAATGGTCTGGTTTTTAAAGTCTACCAGCTTGACTTGGGCTGACTCTTTCTTGAGCGTGACACACGCACGCGTAGTTGGTTTTCCACGCCCTGGTTTCAGTTTATGTTGTTCACCAGCACTACTCATCATTCGGAGGGGCACCCGTTCCATCACAGGCACTGTGGGTGGCGTCTCTGGGGTCGGCGGTGCAGCTCGGGGTGAGCACGTGTTCGCGCTGTCAGAGTGGGGGAGGCCGGATGCCGCGTGCCAGAGCTGGTGGCGGCGCGGATCCGGTATTGGTGAACGTAGTAACACGCAGAACTACCTGAAATAGCCTCGGCGACGATACTTTCTCGTAGACTGGTTTGCGGGATACCCGTTCCTTGTTTCTCCGCGAGCGGGGCATCATCCAGCCTGGAGGGCTCTAAGCTCTCGCCTGCTCTCCGGGCATGTAAATGTGTGTGTGTATGTATGTGTGAAAGGCAAAAGAAGGGGCAGGAATGAGTAAGGAAAGATCGCGCGCGGCCCATGGTCCGATTGTTAAGTGACTGCTTCGGCATTCGTCTGATACTAATCGGAGAAACATCGGAAGACAATCGTACGGAGCAGCTGGCCGCTTTAAATTTCCTCCAGACAGCGGCTGAATTTGACCTAGCTAGCAAGTATCGAAAATCATTGCCGTCGGGACTTGGGACCTCCCGGTCAGAGACACTGCAATGATAGAAGTTGGAGTCCTGAGTCATTTCAGCTGCCGGGTTTAGGAAATGGTGGCTCTGCCCCTGCTATTAAATTCCTTTACCAAGTGCCGTCTACTCGAGAATCACCACATATTTCTAATATTGTATTATAGGTGATTACTCTTTAGAATTGTTGATAGCCTACAAAATTATCATAGGTAATACCACGAGTGCTTTGCAAATTGTCGAAAAATCCAAAACTCGCGAAGCGAGGAGAGGATTTATATGAGAGAATTTCCAAGGCACTATTGACGATGATTTTACACTGTTGGGCAAAAACGTCATTTCTACACCGTGAAGCTTTTAAAAGTTATGGGGTGGCCCATAATTGGCGAAACACCTGTATAACACTTCGCCTTGCCAAAACTCACTGCAATCACAGGTCTCGGAAATTGCGAAAATTTTAGGGGAAACTACGTGATCTGTTAGATACTATAAGAACTATCGGCTGTGTTGCTTCTATGGTCAGGTTGATGCGCTTTTCAAATTTCTAGGTTCTTCATACGCGCTTTTTAAATATCCAAGTCATGGCCGAATATGGATTATGGAATTTAAGAATGAAAAATATACTATTACATAGTGCACTAAATATCATGTCTACTGAAAGAAATAAGGTATAACAATTTCACAGCGTAGATACTGAAATCTATAGACGTACGCCGAGTAGCAATACAGTACATGCCTAATTATGACCACAATATTTGAATTAAAAAAAGTTTATCGCTTTTTCTATCTTATTTTTCTCACAGCTTCCCCTTACTGACCGATCATAAACTGTGCCTCATCTATCTGGGAGGCGGTATTTTACGCGCTCGTTTTCTTGAGCCCCGGAACACCTACCCCCACTCCTTCGTCAACATTGGTTGAGTGAAGAATAAATGATAGCTAGAAGCATTGTGGACAAAATCTGATAACCAGAAATGATCGCTCCCATGTAATAGAATCTATTTTACATCGAAAAATGAACTACAAATTTGATATAAAATTCCTTGTCAAAATAACCAAACTCCTCTGTCCTCACGCAACGTGTGAAGCGAGGGCTCATGGAAACGTGCGCGGATAATAAACATCAGGGTTCACCAGAAAGACGATTCTAGGGCGAAGAGCCTTCTGCGGTGCCTGGAGCGGATGGTGGGTGCAGTACCGGGAGCAAGTGAAGCCGGGGGGGGGGGGCGTTGAGAGGTAGACGCGATAAAGTGGACAGATCAGTATCACACAAAGTTAGCCAATTAGTTAAATAAGGTGCCAATCGCCTTTAAATATTTTATCCAAGTGCTTTTGGTATCGCTGAATCCAAATCTTAAGACGTCAGTGCAAAATGTGTTATTGTCATCAGTTAGGTTAAACAAAAAGGAGAAAAGGTTCAGGCGCATAAGCGCCGCAGATGATGTCAACTCAGCTCTCGGTGTCCGGAAATTTCTCTCGTGTCTTTTATCACCACAAACAAACCTTGTTTAAGGGTCTTTTGTACAATTTTCCGCATTGCGCACAAAGATACACTGCTCACTGGTAACTGAACTCTGCAAAATGTGTAAGACGGCCAACAATTTGATAGCACACGCCACAAGGATTAGCAAAGTGGCATAATTTTAAATAATAACATGATGAGCACATGAGTTTAACATCTGTTTTCTATAATGCTCATTCTAAGTTACTAACAATATTGTACAAATGCAAGTCCATTGTAGCTATCGTAATTTGAGTGGATCGTGAGCAAAGCAACTTGTTTTTTTTCACTAACCGGAAGTTCTCTTTCCTATATTTCGAAACGAATCGATAAAATGGAATTCGCAAAATATTACATTCTGGTTCCAAATTGGTGGAACGGTCTATTAGTATTTGTCTAAGAGAAAATTTTGAGGGGAAACAACGTGTAGATGTCTTCAATAATTTGAATTGTTTTCTTTTTCAATCAAGAAGAGACAGTTGTCAAAGAACGCCAGTTTATTTGCTTTGGCGTTTTTCGAACAATTAGCTATCATTACCAGAGTTGAAAATTAAAAACGAAATATAACGTACGAACAAATTGATAGGGAATAAACAAAATAAAATTGTAAGAAGTAAATAACTAGTTAATCTCTAGTTAAATCGGACTAAAGTAGGATTATTAAATTATCAAATAAAATACGAGGAACTCTCACAAATAATGAAAGAACACGAAAAGTCCGTAATTCTTATCACTCACCAATCACTATTTATGGTCTGCTTTACATGTTTCATCGCCTCCTTTCGTTCTCAACCCCCCTTCCACGAGATCCTTCGTCCCACACCACCACTCCAAAGTCGCCCAATGTGTACATAATAATCATCGCAGAATATTGTTTTTACGAACAGTGGATGCTATCCAGGTAAAATTTAGCTTGATTACACACTGTTGAGAAGTAAATAACATGCTTCAGTACTTCTTTTTGAGAAATTTATTTTGTTTATTCCCTATCAATTCGTACTACATTTTGTCGTAAATTTCTCGTCGTAGCATTCGCTAGAAAATTCAGTTCGATATGCTTTAAAATTTTTGTTACTTGTCTCTTGCGAATCCTCTGATTGCAGCATTGTTGGCATATAATACAAAGAGTTTAATGCAATACTTCTGCAGTCTTAATGTAATACTTCTGAAATTTAGAAACATTCATGTCATATATCAGATGGTCAGGAGAATGATTGAAAATGCATTATTAGATACTCGTCTTTACTAGTTAGTGACGCAGAGATTATTGCGTTCTGAAAAGAAAAAAAAACGCCTAGCAGTTTTGCCATCATTGTTTTCAAAACCAGATTTTGGACGGTCAACAAGCATACAAGTTTCACTTTAAATTCTTTCTCTTCTTATAGCCACAAGCTTTCTTCTTTATTGTGAATACACCATTTTTATATAAAGTTTGTAGGAAACTTGCAAAACCACAAAGCAAATGTAGGTAGGCAAGATAAAAAATCCAAATTGTAAATGTTTCTCGTTACACTCCATGGCTTTATCTAGATCATGAAAGTCTTTTGATGTATTATCAAATACTATAGTGACTCTATAGAGTCTGTACTATATACCACACAAGAAGCAACGTTGGACGGAAGCTTTAGTCGTAAGGGCATTACAGTTTTTGCGTCAACCATAGTGAGAGATACGATGTAGTGAACAGTTTTTGTTCTATCTTTATGACCTTCTGCAATAGCACGAAAGAAGACATAGGTTTCTCGATATTTTACTTCCTTTTGAAACACTTTTTTTTGTTTCGAGAACAAATTCTAATAGAATAGTGTGACAAAATCGCGGAGATGATGGACTTGGATTCTTCCATACGATAAATTCCTTGTTGCTTTCGCAGTCCCTTCCTAGGAGTAGTACAGGAATCACCAAACTAATGATTATATTTGCGTCTGTATCAATGTCATGGATAAATGTTTTTTAATTCACTGTAGCCGTAATTCCCATCACATCACCATTGATGTTACTAAAATTCACTCACATTCTGCAATAATGCAAACTGAAGAACTTTAGTTTTTACTAAAAGTTATATCGATCTAATAATGATAGTAGCTGCACTTTGGCACTGTTTTCTCTGTTGGTAATAGCAAAACATGGAGGATAACTCTCAACTTTTACTTTCTGCATATGGGTATAAGTGGGAATTTGCACTTATCCTGCATCGAAAATTTAATGATATTATACTGACAATGAAATCTGGTGAGGTTAGCTTTTGTTACTATAGAAAAAGCCATCACTCCTGAGATTGTGGTTTCTCTTTCTGCGGTAAATGTTTTTTGATATTTTGACGTTCGGGTTGTAGTTGTTAAAGTGACGTTTTAACAATTGTTGCAGCTTCCAATTTCTCTTCATTTCTTTAAAGCATTTGTGTTCCAAACGATATCCTGTGATATGCTGTATAATTTTCTCGTGATTTATGTTTTTTTCTTTTTCATACATGAATTCAAAACTTGAGTTGGTCTATCTATTTTAGAGTTAGGAAATCTAATCGAATACTTGGAATTTTCTGAAACGACACGCATTCATTTAACTAGTTCTCGTGCTCTTTCTTAGAATAATATTTCTTGATGCTGCTTGCCTCATTTTCTTACACTTAGAAATAACACAATGGAATGTCCGTTTTGAAACATCGCTAGTTCTGACGCAGCAACCATTACTTTTCAACATTTCAGTTACCAAAATATTCAGTTGTTCATTGAAATTAGAATTTATACACCTCAGTAGCAAAAGAAATATTTCTTTCCGCGTATAAAATATTATTTCATCGCGAGTTGCTGAAACAACGTTCAGAGCAATTGATAATGATACCCTGCAAAACCGTTCAGTTATTTATGGTAATCAACTTTCATGTGACACGTCTGAAAAAAAAGTATTTTTTATTATTTTTTATCTGTATTGTAATATTTTATATACATATGTAAACATATGCTTTGAGATGATGTTTGCTCACCTACAACTTTATTAGCAGATATTGGCAGTTAAATGATAGGATATTACTAAATACCATAATAATTAATATTTTAAAACGTGAAAGACGACGGTAATACGTGAGACTCCTTACATTCACCCTGTAAAATAAAAAAAAATAAAAAAACAAACTCGCACATAAAAGTTGCTTTTTTAAGTACAAATTCCTCATGACCAAATCAAACAAATGAAATGCCAATCAATCTCTAACCAATCAGATTATTATTATTATTATTATTATTATTATTATTATTATTATTATTATTATTATTATTATTATTATTATTATTATTATCATGGATGAACTGGTTAGAAGAGAAGCTGTGCATGCGCTAATATTTTGACGTGTTGTGACTCGCACATAACCATCGGCTGCCGCCGGGAAGGTCTCATTCAACGAGGTGTCGCCATGCAATCTGCCTCGATGACAGTCTTCGATTGTACCAAACGCGCAGGACACCAATCCCGCGTCGTAACTTGCCCATGGCATAGCTTTAACCGTTCTTGCAGCCGCCCGCCAACTCGCAGATGGCAGTCGAGCGGAAAAGAAGGGCTGTTGTAAGGCGTGTGGATGCGACGTCAAGGTGAATGTTCTCAAATCATGGACGTTTTTATAAAATCATCGATGGATTTTACTTCAATTTTTGAAGCCGATGTTTTTTACATCTTTACTTTGAGTTCGATGTTTTTACGTGGTTGATATTTTTAATGAAATAATCACCAATCCGTCATCATTAAAGTCTGAAACAATTTTCGGATATGCAAAAATTGAGCTTTCGTCAGACCAAAAGTGAAAAAAATGAAAGGAATCTTTCGTAGATAAATGAAGTAATTTATTTTTTTAATTATCCAATCAGATAATAAAAGTTTTGTTAAATGTACTGGTGATTTTTCCACCAGTTTGTCAGTTAAATCTCAGTTAAAAAATAATAAAAGCGACCGCCGTCAAATTAACTTTAACCTACCCCAATGAACATTAGTGGTTACTAATGCAGTTTTAAAAACATCGCTGTTTAAAAATATTGATAGTTTGAGAACGATGTTTTATTAACATCGATTCATTAATTTTGAAAATCGATGTTTCGTTGGCGAAGTCGCATTCCTAGTACGGAGACGCTTCCCCACCTATGAGTGAAGCTACGCTCGCAAGCATTGTTACTACTTCGTTTATTCATAAATACTTCACATAGGACTGAATCGTAACTTAAATATATTTTGAGTTTGATATGAAAGACAAGAGAATTGAGAAGTGAACAAAAAACTACGTACAAGTCAATCTAGGTCAAATTAGGTATTTCCTTTCTTATCCTTCTTTCCCTACTCAGTGAAATACAGGTCAAACAATACTTCAGTAAACTTGATATGCAGATAAAATCAAATTAAACAAACATAATTAAGAAATAATTAAGGATTCAATCAATTCTGTCAATTCAAGAAAAGGGCTGACAATAAATTTGTGGCAGGGTAGTTGCGCCCGGCCTTTCGTATGTGAGAATGATGAATTAAAAAAAAAAAAGAGGGAGGGAGAGAAAACATTTCATATGCAATGGATCTGTTTAGAATTTCCTAAAGTAACTCCAGAATTCCTTTTACTTGCGATTATTGTCTCACATTTCCATTTAATTATGATTATTGTTGTACTAACATTTTGGTATAAATCCGATATTTTATACAGTTAATTTAAACATTTTACATAATTCTGACATTCAAACCAAACTCAAACTATTGGAGGGCAGCGACTGCCTCGCAGTAGTTTCGCCTATGCATAGTCATATTTGTGTGCACAAATTCAAGGCGTGATGAATCCAGAGCACTCGTACTCTCCTAGATTTCCAAACGGTACAATTTTATGATAGGATTGATTCACTTACAATCAAATCAAGATGTTTTCAATAATATTATAGAATCTTTATTGTGAGCTAGATTGCGGGGGTGAGACGTTGAGTAAGGGAATGGAGAAATAAACAATGTGTTCAGCACACAGTGAATGTTACGTACATCACAATTACCTAATACCCCATCAATATGATCTGGACTCATTTTCTGCTTGGGTTCGCGACGACATAATACAATAAAACTAAACTTAGTTTGCAAACGTGAGACGTGCAAACGCGCATATTCAGCAACGCAATTAAAATCGCTCAAAACCAAAGAAAGCACGTTTCCTACACCACAGCACGTCTAACGCGTAGCAGATAAAGACACCGTTAAATGTGTTGGGTGCACTGCTGAAACGACCCAATGGGGGGAAATGTTTTGCTTCGGAGTTTACGCACACGTCATCAGAAAGCAGTCGCGCTCCCCACCCCGGCACCTCGTGCCCTGAGAAGACCAAGAGACACGCGCTGGGCATTCTGCAGTCGGCCAGGGCAGGAAGCGAGTGTGCAAAGTACTACCTCCTGAATATCTAGTGTTTCTTCTTCCAGAAGATACCTATCAGTGTACTTTGGAAAGTGTGGTTATTACAACAAAGAATTTGTTTTACATCGTGCGAGTACTGGTCTACGATTTTCACAGGTAGGCTTCATCATTTCCCTGGCTGGAGTATTTAAGCAATATGCGATTTTAGGAATGTGACGACCTCGGTGTTAAACACTAGTTCGTGAACACAGCGTTGGTTTCTAGTTAGTTTTCTGCAATAGTTACGCGTGTGGCAAATATGGAACTCTTAGCAAGCGTGTAGTGGTCATGCAAAAATGTACTATTTAACGATTGTGCATATGTTCAATTGTTCACTGTAGTGAAAATGTATGTGAAAAAATTGTTTTCCAAGACGTTCAACTAGTATTACAATGATATTGCACATCATGTAATAAGAGAAATAACGAATTATTTTTATTATTAAGATCAAGAAAATTAAGTGTTTTTAATTTCGTTTCTCTCTGAGATACAAGATGAGAACGCTTTAACAGTGATCTTGTTTACGTGGTAAATCATGCGAATTATTTCTGAATTTGTTGAACGCACACATTAAGTTCGATCAGGTTTTTGTCCAGTTTCCCTGATCTATTGAGCGAATGCTGAGATGGCCCCACGTTTTGCTTCTGGACGTAAATGTAACTTCACTATGCGCACGTTTTCTTGAGCTCTCCTTTTGCTTGTGGTACAAGTAGGGCTGAGCGTGAGTTACTATATAGTTGGCAACGCAGAAAAATCAAATCTGTAGTTCGATTACCGTTGCAAATAGTTTTTCTATAACTGGGGAACGAAAATGTCTAGTTTTTCAAATGTTACTACTATCGCGGTTTTTTAATTTATTATTATTATTATTATTATTATTATTATTATTATTATTATTATTATTGTTTTAATTTTAATTCATCTTTCAACTATCGTTAAAATGTTGGGATGGGATTCTGGTACTCGAGAAAACGTGTGCAGGTAATCTCCATACGTCATACACAGTTTTTACTTTTTTCACCAAATAAATCAAATCAAGTCAATGCCTTTGACCCGTACACGTGTATGTTACACGCGTGCATCGCCACCGTGAGGTGGCGATGTTCCTTTCTCGCTGAAACGTGATATCCGACGCCGAACTTTACGTGATACACGACGCCGAACTCGCCTTGTCAACGGAAAACCGCCCTAGGTGGGACGCTTCTTTCCCCCTACCAGCGGAAAACCGCCCCACCTGGGACAAGCTCCACGCTTTCGACTGGGCTTCCGACATGTGCGGTAGTGTAGTGTAGTGTAGTGTAGTGTAGTTAGTGTGTGTGTGTGTGTGTGTGTGTGTGTGTGTGTGTGTGCGCGCGCGCGTGCGAGCGTGCGTGCGTGCGTGCTTGTGTGTGTGTGTGTGTAAAGGGAGAAAGCGTGTGTGTAAGGAAGAAGAAAAGATCGCGAGCAACCCAGAGCTCGTTTGTTAGGGCACCGACGTCTCCGACATTCACCTAACATCAATCGGCGAAACCACCAAAAAATACTGATCAAAGCAGCCAAAAGTTAGGAATCTCCTTCAGTAAGTAGTTGAATTCCACGCAACTGTTTAACTAGTGTCGAAAATCCGCCACCATTACAACCCGAATCCTAGGACCTCCCCATCAACAATGCTGCTGAAGCAGCTACATTTTCTACTAATACCAGGTGTGTAAGGCAGTTAATACAGTGTTCATTTTATCGTACGCCGAAGATTCAGGCCGCGTTTCTGTTATCATTTTCATAATATGGACTGTTCCAGGCACGAACACGTCCAGGAACGATTGGAACACCAGGCACGAACGGGTGCAGGGTTTTTCAACAAGACCACATCTATAATATTTTTTCTTTATTTAAACTTAAAATATTCTACAAATTGATTATTTTCTATATCAAAATAAAAGGTAAATAATTAATTTGTAGTATGAAACAGTTTTCATGCAATTTCGTGCTACATTATTGAGGCTGATTGGTTGTGTTCAATTTACACGTTGCACATCTTCCTAGCTTTGTGGCTGTTGAAATCCAGTGCCTTATACTATCAAATATCACAGAAATTAATATGCGAGATATCATTAATTTGCTAGTTTTAGGTCTTCCACTTGATGAGGGTAAACTTTTACACTTTCGAAGATAATTTTGAAGAATAGATATTCTGAAAAATAGGTGATCCATTAATTGAATTTTCTCTGTCTTTCTAAATATCTCCGAACCATTGTGGTATCAATGCAGAACATAAATACAGGTCGCCCCACCACTTTTTCGATCTGATTTCTATTCTTTAGCACTCCAAATTTTCGTCCATTCTATCAACATCTCCCATGAATATATTTTATTTTCCTACTATGTTAGATTGTACAACGAGAATTTTCGTTTGCTCACTCGAAAGCTATATCTAATCACTTTACCGCGAATGAATTGCTTTGGTCTATGCCTTTCATAATACGGTACCACGCTCTCATCTACAGCGAAGTGTTCGTCGTATGCAGTATTTTGCATATCGCCTTTTCAATAAGAAAATGAGAGGTGTTTTTTTAGCAAATCGTCATTTTTTAGGTCATTGTCTCCGCAATGACATATTTTCTCGTCAATTCAAACCTGTTTCTTCTCATTGTCGAACTGACAGCTTCATTATAAGTCTCTTGAGTCTGTTTACCAAAATTTTTATCTTGGTACAATAGTGTAAGCTGATAAAATCAGAATTCCAACGAAACATCTTACTTCCGGAGAAGACAGTGTAAATGTGTAATCACCTCTCTGCCGACCGTACAATACGAACATTTTTGTTACAAAGTTCCATACTACATCATCAAAAGTAGTTCAAAACAACCCTGGGTCACTTGGTACTATACTTATGTCACTCGTAATATTGAAGTTTGTGAATTCAGTATTTATGTCATCCCCCCCCTTTATTTGTTCTTTCGTACGTTGGAAAGAGGCGTAGAGGGAATATCCTCTTGAATGCACTCGATCACGGTGTCCAGAGCTAATATTACTCTCTCGTTGTCTCAGTTGTGAGTTTTTCAGTCTCACTGTATCGCATAATTAGTGCCTCATCTGAGTTGGGTTCCAGGTAGATTTTTCAGAGTGCCGCCTGTCTTCATCACCGCTGTCCTAAATACTGATACATGTTATGGAGGCATAATGAAGATATATTCACCCAAATATTCATTATCCTCCTCCAAAATTTCAATTATTTGTTTTGTTGTTAATAATCTGAGAGAGAAAATATATATTAGATGAATTTTGAAATAAAAATTCATGGTACCGTTCGTGCGCGGTATTTCAATATTGGAGCATTTTAGAAAAATCGTTTCCAGCTCAGCTAAATAGAAATATTTTCAAGAGTTTTTACGTTTTTGATAGAAAGACAGTATCATTTAACTATTCTCATAGGAGTAAAAAGTTTACCGTAAAAAATATCACGATTTTTTAATTTATTCATGATGTCAGCAGTGAAAGATGGTCGGCTCAATAACACTCTCCTCTCGGTATACAAACAAGAACTAAAATCAACTCTTGGCACTATCGGGAATTTCGATCCGTTTGCTAAAGTTCTAGTAATATAAAGAAGCCTCCAAGTGCGTGTCGCGATAAGGAGAAGTCAAAGACTGTCGTTTGTTCCAATAATTGAACACCGGACAAATATAGATTGAAGTAGGTGCTGAAAGCGGTATCCTTCGGCTCGAATGCATTCGTGGCACCCCCGGAACATGTTTTAATTTATCGTTTGAAGTAAGTCACGAGGAATATCTGCGATTTGTATAGAGCGCCGGAGCTCTTCCTCCGAATGCGGCTTTTCTACATTCACCTGATCTTTCAAGTACCCCTGAAGGAAAAAATCTCAATGAGTCATATCAGGTGGTTTAGGAGGGCATAATCCACGACTAATTATTCGATCGTCACTATAAACACTGTTTAAAAAGCTCATGGCTCGAACAGTAGTGTGAGCAGTCGCCGAATCTTGTTGAAAGTAGCTATAAACGCCTCAACTATTTTCTTGGTGATTGTCGTAATCTGGCCGAGATGTCATTCACCTTCTCTTGTGACAGGACGTGTCACTTTCGATCCTTTTTTGTCGATTAAAATTCCATGGGTGCGAAGTTGTGATCTGGGCTGTCCGGGTGACGCCGCGTCGAAAGCTGGGGTGCCGACGTTTCGACCGACATATCGCGGTCCTCTTCAGGGCTGTACCGCCTGGGCAGTACAGCCCTGAAGAGGACCGCGATATGTCGGTCGAAACGTCGGCACCCCAGCCTTCGACGCGGCGTCACCCGGACAGCCCAGATCATGACTCTGGCCGCGGAAGCCTACGATATCAACCGGGTGCGAAGTTTCTTTACAAGCTTCAAAATTGTCGACCGATGTGTAATATTCACACCCGGAAATTTGTTAATAAACCACTTGCGGCACTTACTAGCAGACATATGTCAAACGAAGGTGTCATAAAGAAAAACTTTCTGCTTCAAAGAAAATTTCTTGTGCACAGTTGAAATTTCTCTGGTGTATCGGACGGTCGCGCGGAACAAAGAACGCGCCGGATGAACGGGATCCTTCTTGACAAGTCCCCGGGGAACCGAGGGCTCGATCGTTGAGGCAAGCGGCGCATAATCTTCGGCGAAAGATAAAATAAACACCCGGTTTTTAAGACTAAAGCAGGCAGGAATCGTACAGCCCCTAACTTCGAACAATGAAGTGTTTGTGATTGAATATACTTGTTTTGTGGTCTGCTCGTAGATTGAGACATGCCACTTTTCTATAAACTACAGGATGGTATAACTTCAGAAAATATTTCTCCCCGTCCTCCATACTGACTGAAGACTGGGAGACGAAGCGAGGTAAAAGCAAGAGAATTGATAGGCTATTTTATTTACGGCTGTTGGAGGTCCTGTTTTTATACGGTTCTGGGAAACAATATTTAAATTATCTCGTGTCCTGGTGCTATGACGTGCAGATAGTCTGATACAATAAATGAACACTATCATTTGAACAGTATTGTTTTAAGGTCAGAAATGGTTTTGCAAAAATCAGATTGGTGCTTAAAATAATATTGAACATTTTTTTCGTTTGCAAACAAGTTTTCTCGTTTGCAAAATTTGATATGAAAGCGTTGCAGAATATTAGAGTAAACATATGGACATTTTTCCTGCCCTGTCAGTTTCTTTACTTCCGTTTTCACTTTTTACACCGTTTTACTAACAGCGGGGATATCGCAAAACTGCGAAATGTCCCACTCGATCCAGAAGGAAGAACATATTTCAGAGAGTCGTCATCGCTTGGCCCTCGAGACTATTTACCATCTTTGAAACCCGACATCTAAAATGTTCAGTTTCCTGAAGAGCAAAATTTGTAATAGCCGTGGGAAATTATTATTTGATGTCAGAAATTTGCTTCGAATCTTCCGACAGTTTCTGCTTGAGATACTCTTTCAATTCCGAAAGTTCATGTAGGTTAATTTATTGTTTTGTAATTATTAATTTTATTTCTTAGGGAGTAGGCAAACTACTTGCCAGTGCTATTTTTAATTTTTTTATGCCGTTCTTTTCCTAATATACGTTTTGGAGGAAAAGCTATCAAATTGGATTCCAAGGTACTTCACTTTCTTGGTTATTAATTTGTATTAGAGAACACGTATCTCTTGTCGAGTTAATATCACTTGAGTTGATTTGGTATCGTTAACTTTTGTGCGTCAACGTTTCAGCTACTTGGTGTGGAGATGATCTGAAGTGATTTCTTTAATTCGTTGCGCCATTAATCCAACATATCGACGCAACGCGTTTCTTCGCCGCGCCTGGTCGAGCGTTGAGCGCGGAGTAATCCTCTATTAATATCTATCCTTCTGTATTCCAGAGGACGCTGTATTCTTATATGTAACGTCTAGTCTAGTCAGTTGACAAAGAGGACCGCCAGGTAGCATCTCCGCGTACGCGCCTCTTACTTCACGCGCCTTTGCGTCACTACCCAGCGGCCAGAATTGGAAAGGAATAAGGATAGGGGTAGGGTTTAGGACACTTCACAGGGGTTGGACTAGCCAAACTCGTTTTGTTGGAACACATTTCACATGAGATTCGACGGGAATCGAACCCGGACCTCAGTGGTGAAAGGCTAGGGGCTTCGCTATGTGCCACGAGCGAGCCTTCTTTTGAAGCACTTGTTGGATTTTCTAACTAATCAATAAGAGTTGTATTGTATTTTGAATGTTGCTGTAATCGTCAAATTTATCGTCGGTAAGTCTGACGTAAATAGTAGGTAAGGAATTGAACATGAATTTCCGGACGCTATTGGGAAGAATGCTATGCCCAGAGGCGGGAGCACAGATAGGGGGAAGGGATCGAGGAGGGGTTGTGACAATCTGAACATTTTGAAAGGGGTCCCGCAACCTAACGGAATAAAAAATGTATTTCCATAAATATGATCAATTCTTGTTTTTACGCTCCCCCCTGAAAGTTTTGGAAATTGTTATTCGCCATTTGGGGAAAAGGTTCATTTAATGATTTTGAAGAGGTATACTGGGGTTCCAATTGAAGATAGTTTACTTATTTTTACTTATTTTACGTCAAAAAAACAAGTTCTCCAAGCTGTGTGGCAATCCTCTAAATTGTTCAACATAAATCAATTGAATTTACTGATAGCATCCTTAAAATTGTAATTCGGTTCTCCTTGTATGCTTCATTTATTTACTAGTAAAATATATTATTGGTTTAATGGCAAAGGCGGCCCAGAAAGGTATGCTCCCTCTTCTTAAAGGCTGCGTTCGCCTGTGTCTATGCTGGTCTCTATATTTGACTTGAAAACGCCTGTGTGCTACGTACGTAGACGTTCATTAGTAACTAAAATAAATAGGAGGGATCTTCCACACTTTGTCGAAGGCGTTACTTACATCCAAGAAAGTTGCTGTCTCGCTTTTCTTCAAGTCTTCATTGATGATTGTAACAATTCTGTGAAAGTGTTCTATGTTTATTAATGTCGATATTACTGTTAGGGGTAATTGTTCGTAGAGAATTCTACACATCTCGATCAGGTTTTTCGTCCAGTTTCCCTGATCCATTGAGCAAATGCTGAGATGGCCCCTTGTTTTGCTTCTGGACATAAATGTAACTTCATTTTCTGTGCACGTCTTCTAGAATTCAGTGGGAAATACAATTATTCAAATTATCGTTTCCATGTTGTCGCGGCAGGAAGTAATAAGAGCCAAAATTTATTGCTTATTTCTCTTGAAAATAGATTTTATTACATGGGAGTTTTTTTGTTGTTTTTTTCTCCCTTTCAAAATTCAAAATTTATTGCTTATTTACACTTGAAAATATATTTTTTTACATGGGAGTTTTTTTGTTTTTTTTCTCCCTTTCAAAATTCAAAATTTATTGCTTGTTTATCCTTGAAAATAGATTTTATTACATGGGAGTTTTTTTTCTTTCTTTTTTTCTCCCTTTCAAAAATTCAAAATTTAAGTAGTATATGACTTAGTGTAGGGATCACAGAATTTTGAAAATGTGCACACAATTCACTTTTCCCCATAGCACGTCATACGCAGTTTCTAACTGTTTTTTGACGTAAAATAAATAAATAAATACACATGTACGACAATAATTTACAGTTTTTGCCTCGCGATTTCACATAATTCATACGACAGAAATGACAGCAAAAATATGTTTCAAAAATATTCTTAAATTTTTTTATACTGTGCCAAATGCAGACTAAATTTGAAAAATCATTATTAATTCTATAAATTGCAATTCAACTGCCCTGAGAACTTCATTTAAATTTGTCAGGTAAAAGTAAAACATCCTTGAGTTATCACTCATTAAAAGTCTTCCTCAATAATCTCAAATATCTCAATAATCTTTTGTTTTTTGTTAATTTGTGGGCAAAACGTATTTGTATTTTTATTGGAAGAACATAAAATCTCGATAATCAAAATGTGGATGCGATACTCTCAAAATTTCTTATGGGAAGGAAATTTTTAATCTCCAAACGACTTTTCTGGAAGAGAACGATGTGACGAGTAAGATATGGTGATATTGCAGAAGTTGGTGACTTGCGAGCAGCAAGAACGGAGGGGGCGGAAAGGGCGAGGAAGGAAAGATAATGCTTTGGGAGTAGCCGTATTTTCATGTGCTTTTGTTATTTTTGTTGTCTTACTGAAGGAGTCGCAAACGTCTGACCAGAGCAGGATGTCTCTGTACATATAATTCAAAAAGTGGATTATGCCTCAAGCATTGAGTTAAAGCAGCTTGTTGTACAAATTCAATTGAAAATACTAGAGAGTTTGTGCATGCCATAACGGACAGCGCTATCGATCTTCGGCGCATGCGCAGATGCACTAAAGTGGTGCGAAACGTGAACTGCACATGCGCAGAAGATCGACACTGTTTTAAATGTTCGAGGGTGCACCAACTCTCTACTACTGACGCAATAACGTAAGTTCCATCAAACTTTTGCCTTGCGAGTTACAGATTGTAATCGTCCAACAATTTGTTTTGACGATAGTAGTTTATTTCATTGGCTTTCTTATTTAGGTGACATCTTAAAAACCAAAAAAAACGTGATATTTGACATTTCTTTGAATAAAAAACGGAACATATGCTATTACCACCTTCCGTATTTGTTAAAGAAAATATTTGTCTAAAAATAACCAGAAAATGGAGAAAAAAATGTCAAAAAAGATCATTAGGTTGGAACATTGAAAAGAAAAAAACTCATTTGTTTCATTTGCACTTCAATTCATTATAAAGTTGGTCCTTATTCCTCCATTAAGTTTGCTTGCTAAGTCGCACAGAAACACGCAGAAGCAGTATGTTTCGATTGAATTTCTCGGTAAGGATATCGATATCGATAAAGCATGTACAAGCTCAAATGACGCGATAGCTATTTTCCCTTCTTAGAACTACCACTGAATCTCTCCCTTCTTGATTTCAATTCTGCGAAACCCTCTTGTTACGTCGTACAAGAGCGCATGATCTACTTTCGCATACTTTTTTTTAAACTAATGAACATCCAACAGAATATTATTTTAAATTTAAAATTGTTGACGGCACTTTATGCCGTAAGTCTTTGTCACAAAAACGGGACATTTTGGCGTCCCTTTTTCCTTTAAAAAATTACCTTTTCCTTAAACAAAGAATTCATTCAAAAGAATTTGTCCCGGCTAATACGGGACGTCTGGTCACCTTATTTCTTGTGTACTTATAAAACATGCACTACATACGTAACTAGCGACCTTAGCAGCTGACGTGCCTGGAAACTAATCAATTCACCAATTACTTGTAAGTTATTATACTATTTTAACATGAAGTCAATAGATTTATAGTTTTTGTCGTTATTTTTTTAGCGAAATTTGGCAGAAAACGTCGTGCATAAGAAAGAATAGAAACAACGCTGTAATATCCGTGTATTTTGCGCTTTTGTATAGTTACAGAGTGATATTCGTTTCTGACAGACAGTGCGAAAGGCTGTATCAGAGAAAAAACAGTGTCATAATAGGCAGATTAGCGACTTTAGGTCCGAAAAATCAGCTACTCTTTGAAATGATTCGTTTTGTTGTTGAACAGCGATGAACCTAAAAGGAATTATGAATAATATAACTGTCACATGGGCTGTCACAGTGTTGATAGGCTGGTTGAGTGTTTCCTGATTTCGTGCGCGTCAATTACCGCGGTCATTAGTTCCGTCAGTGTATGCTTTTTTTATTACGGGAGATGGCGGCGATTCCTCCTCCGCTGGATAGCGAGTCCAACGCCGATCGAACTTTCGCGATTTTCCCTATCCAGGTATCTCTCACCAGCAGAACACCGCTCCAGCCAGGTCCCCTGATTCCGACTGGTCTTCCGACATGAGTTATAGTGTAGGGCATGAAAATGTATCTTTGTGGAAGTAAGGGGCGAGGATAGTTTTAGTATAAACATTCATTTCATGTTATGACAAAAGGTTGATTGATTGTTAGTGATACGCGTCAACTACGGAGGTCATTCGCCCCGTAAGTGTAGTGCATGTTTTTCATCGTGAGGTGGCGGTGATCTTCCCCCGCTGGATAGGGAGATCCGGCGCCGACTTACTGTCGCTAGTAGGGTTTTTCCCTACCAGATATCTCCCACCAGCGGGCACCACCCCAGGCGGGACAAGATCTAAGCCCCCGACCGGCCTCCTGTCATGTGTGGTAGTGTAGTGTAAGGGGTGAGAATAGGGCAAGGAAGAGGAAGGAAAGATCGCGTGCGGTGTGTGGTGCGTTTGTCAGGGAACTGGTCCGGCATTCATCTAGTGTTGATCGGCGAAACCACGGAAAACTACCGATCAGACGGCCGCTAGAATTCTCCTCGCACTGCCCCAATTCGACCCAGCTGACAAGCTATAAAAATGTATAGTGCCGAAAATCCTATCACCGCTGGGACCTGAACTGTAGGACCTCCCGGTCAAAGGCACTGCAGTGACATAGTTGATGCCCTGAGCTACCTCAGCCGGTTTGCTTGTTTGAATATCATGCGAGGCCACATTGTTTGGTGATGCTCAGACTGGTGACTGACGACATGGCCATGAGGGCCCTTCCCCTCTCTCCCCCCAGGCCTTACCTTTTATTTCGCAAAATTGATTTAAATATTTATGTTAGAATTATGTAATTATTTAAAAAAATAACATTGTATAGTATTTTTGTTATATTGATTGATTGATTTTTTCGTGTTTCCGGGCGCGTCAACTACTGTGGTCATTAGTCCCGTTAGTGTAGTGCATGTTTCTTTGGGAGATGGCGGTGATCTTCCCCCGCTGGATGGCGAGATCCGGCGCCGAACTACCGTCAGCTAGTGGGGTTTCCCCCTAACCAGGACTCTCCCACCAACGGGGCACCGCCCCAGCCGGGACAAGTTCTAAGCTCCCGACCGGTCTCCCGGAATATATGACAGTGTAGTGCATGTTAGTGTGTGTGTGTAATGGGTGAGGAGAGGACAAGGAAGAGGAAGGACAGATCGCGCGCGGTCCGTGGCCCGTTTCGTAGGGTACTGCTCCGGCATTCGTCTGGTGTTGATCGGAGTAACCACGGAAAACTGCCGATCAGAGCAGCCGGCCGCTAGAATACTCCTCCAGACAGCAGCTGAATTCGACCTAGCTGAAAAGCTAGTGTCGAAAATCATGCCGCCGTCCGGACTCGAACCTAGGACCTCCCGGTTAGAGGCGCTGCAGTGACATCAGTTGATGCACTGAGCTACCGCTACCGGTATTTTTTTTGGTTATATAGTAAGAAATGTTTATTATTGAAGAAAATGATCGACTGGATCCGCCCGTTTGCTCAGAGACCCCTGCGACATTAATCTGGTCCAGAATAGTACTAACACCATTGTCAGTTTTAAAATCAATCTTCCCCTGAAACTTACTCGGGCTGTCGTCGAGCTGGATCTTTCACTCGCGATCTACGTCACCGGAAGAGTGGGTTCTAGATGTGGCCTGCTGGTTATACGAACGTGCCGACACTGTGGGAACGGAGTGACGCAGCCGCTCTTTCGGTATCAACAAGGAATCCCGAAGGGTAGTATTTCTCTGGTTGCCTACGTTGCAAACGCATAGCAAGAAGTAATTCGTCAGGACGGGCGTTACGTTACATGGCCAGCTGCCCGGTGGGTCACCAGCTCTTCGTTCGCGCGTACAAAGCATTTCAGACATTGTACACGTATTCTAAAGCAACACAAATTTAAAATTGATGTTTTATGATCGTTTCGAAAAGCTATTTAACAGGGTGTACAAATTTATACTACGTCTTTTTTTTTCGATCTGTATAAGAGCTAGGAAAATACGAATTATGATTATTTTTGCATATTTTGATTTTTTGTCGATGCCTTGCGACGGGTTTTATTTATTTAACGTCAAAAATAGTTAAAAATTGTGTGTGACGTACTATGGGGAAAAGTGTATTCTGTGCACGTTTTCTTAAATTCTGGGATCCCTGCCCTTACAACACACAAGTTGAATTCTGAATACGGATGGAAATAAGCGTTTCTGGCACGAATCGATAAGAAAATATTGGCTCTGATGTAATAAAAACTAATTGCCATGTCAAATCAGCTTTAAGTTGTAACTATTATACTATTGTTCACTGAATTCTCAACGAAGTGAATTATTTTGGGTAGTGACTCTTTCGCCTTTACGTCCGCCAAATCGTCATATGTAACGATGTTATGATTACAATATATCGTTTGTGAGGAATCAGCGTGATGTGAGTCAATGAATGAGTGAGTAGTCAGTGTTTTCGGGCGCGTTGTCTACCAAGGTCATTCGGCAGTATTTCTCAGTCACTAACGTGAAAACGGACGCCAAATTACACGTCCGTTTGCGGGGTTTTCTCCCCCCCCCCCCACGGCATCTCCCACAGAGGGCCGCCGTCTCAGCCGGGATAAGCGGAAGTCTCGACTGGTTTCCTTACATACTCTGTGGTAGTGTAGTGCATGTAAGTGTGTGCGCGTGCGTGTGTGCATGTTTGTGGCCCGAGGACGGGACGAGGATGAGGGTGGTCAAGTCGCGCGCGGTCCGTGGCCCGTTTGTTTCGGTATTACCCCGACATTCGCATGGTATTGATCGAAGAAACATGGAGTGTGGGTGAATTCGACCTAGCTATTTAGCTAGGGTCGAATGTTCGCCACGGTCGGGGCTCGCACCTTAGGACTTTCCAAACAGAAACGTTGCAGCAGCAACAGTTGTCAATGAACCAACTCTGACAGCGAATCAGCTTCACGAAGAGAAAGCTGACACTCATGGATTCTGGTGAAAAGGATGTGAAGATGGTAGATTTTATTCCTGAGAGAGCACCGATTATTCCTATCGTGATAACTAGACGACGGATTTTGATGACCTAAAACATAGCCAAAATTGATCAATATAATGCTCTCAAAACGTTGGAATGCCCCAAAACCAAAAAAATTACGTATTTTTTTTTAGAAACCAGTTCATGTGAACAACTCAAAGCTGTTGGATATGTTCGTCATGTAATAGAGGCTTCTTCCTTTTGTTCAAGTGAACACAGTTCTCAAACTTTTGGTTGGGACTGTTCTTTCCTAGGAAATGTCTAGTTATCGTGAAATTGTCCGAACCGATATTGGCGCTGATAGACGTTACAGGAACTTTAGATTACATACAATGACTGACATTACAAATTCTGAGTGAAGATATCCCATATGCTACTCAGGAATTCCATGGAGAATATTTTTTGCATCGCATAAATATTTGAAGGACGTAGCATTAAAATGATATTAAAATATGTGAAATCTACAAAAAAATGCTTTAAAATGACGGAAAAAGGTAATAAAAGACATTAATCGAAATCGACGAAAAATGCAAAAAAGTCATAAAATAGGTAATTTCCTTTTGTCATAACCTAAAATTTATATATATACGAAAAAATATTGTTGTAAATTGAAAAGAAAGAAAATAACATTTCATTAAAATCCGCCCCTAGTAATAATTCAAAAATACAAGTTACTTAGTTGTGTCACTTTAGAAATGCATATTCGATATTATGCAACGTTTTAATTGCAACAAGGTATTTCCTTCGGGAGTGTCATTGGGCAGGTTGGAAGAGGGGAGAGACCGTACAGCCCGCAAATCAGCCTTCGGAGCACCTCTATTTTTATGGAAGAAAGTTTAGGTTTTAGCTCATGTATTCCCCATTGAAAAGGAACGATGTGCAAATGGCTAATGATAAGGCACTAACCAAGTTTTCCAGACAAATCTCGAAAGGAATAAATACTATTAGAAAACGAAGTTAAAATCATTGTTACCCTTTCAGAATTCTTTTAAATTTTCATTCAGTTCGGGGCGTATATTTCCGGGCTGTATGTTTCATCGTGAAGTATGACGTAATACTGTGGAGGAACATTCCTTACAACCCAGATTTTTATATTACGTAAACAATATTACGAATGAAAATAAATAAATAAGTAAAAAAATGTTATCGAAACCTACGTATTATTTTGAGAATCTTTTTTATTTTTATCCTCAAGCATTGTTATTTTGTGCTCTAATAAGTAGTTAACAGTGCCAGTTGAAAGTGTTATGGTTGTAAACATCTCATACTCATTAAGTCTCCTCGACCAAGACACGTAAAAAGTTTCACAACAAAAGACTATACACTTCACAGCATATCACTAGAGATCGCTTTTTAGGCAAATGTCTATTGTACTGTACTGTCATAGCTAATCCAACTTCATTATAAACTTTTCGTGACTTTGCAGTATTATGGAAACTGGTTTTATAGTGCATAAATATACCAATTTTAGTGTTAGACATTGGAAATACATGCCTATGAATAATCCTATTTCCCATTTTTATAAATATTTTTTTGATTTTAATGATTTTAATGGCTTCAGCACTTTCCACATATTTACGATATTAGAGGAAATTATTCTAATTTTTTTTATTGAACTTTGTCCTCGGATAGCGGAGAGAACGCACATAATAATGGCTCTGTTTTTATTTTCGTTGAAATCTCTTAATTTTCGAAAATTGGGAAACTTCAAACATTTTCGTCGTCGACGTACTACAATTGCAATATTGAAGATTTCCTTATTCTTTGTTCAATTTCCTTGAATATTTGTGGATGATGAACAATGCGTGTACAACAATTTGTACGTTATGTGTTTAAATGCGAATTTCATGTAAAAGTTTAATTTACGTCTATTTACCATAAAACGTGTACAATTCAATACATTTCTATGAAAACACAACGCGTTTCTTTGCACAACTCGCTGTTTTGTCATGAACTTTGCTCACCTCTTATTACACCCGCGAGAACTTTATCGAATCGCGGAGCACGCCGTGCCCCGAAGCCAGCACTCAAAAGTCCTTCGCCCTGCCCTAAACAATTTAGGCTTTTGAGTTGGCGATTTCAAAGAAGTCAAATATATGATGACGGTATTATACTTTCTGGAGACTTAGGTGACAACTGTACTAGAATTTCAACCCAATTTCAAGAGCGACCTGATTTCTTGGTTGCATAAGGCTACCCGCATATTGACAGTCTAGTTCGTCACGTTTTCCATATAAATTCTGGCCACCCGTAACTGGTGATGTGGCTGTTAGTACCCCAGCCTTTGTAAGATAACGAACCTGATCGAAATGGATGCGAAAAGTAGCCTGTGCTTCTAGGTACCTCTCAGGAAATCAATTCCGTGAACCCGGCGGTAGTCACATTGTTGAGGATGTGCAGAAACTTATTTATTTTTTTGTGGCGCCTGGGGTATAATCAATCCCCACCTCACCGATTACGCAATTTTTTAACCCGTATTTTTTTCTTCGTTTTCCGCCCACAAATCTATGGATGGTTCGAGTGATATTATTAGGGGAGATAACCCAGGATTTGAGGAATGGATCAAAGTCAATTTAGAAGCGGAAAAGAGCGAATTCAGTGGTGAAGAGAGGAAGAGCGTGGGATCTGAAGGAACTGGTAGAGCCAGCATTACGCACCGGACTGTAGATTGTCCACGTAGCGCGACTGCGACTGACCATATCCCGAATCTTATAAGAACCTGTACCTTCTGCTCAACGCCAAAATGATGTAGGTAAATTAGTGAGATGTGGAATATGTCCAAGTCGTAGTGACCGTAGAACAAAAGCTACCTGTGCTCACTGCAAGGTGCCCATCTGTGCTCAGTGTACGGTTCGTAGTTGCGGAAATTGCAGTGAATGAGGGACTGTGGGAAGTGACTTAAAATTGAGGTTGTGTTGTATTAGTCATAAGATGTGTTAAATTGGCCCTCCGTAATCAGATTCTGGTCCTCAAAAGACAATTTTATAATTAGTCCGCATATTGGTACAAAATATAGTTGGGAGAGTGCTTTTTTATGATTAATGTGGGCATTAATATATTTTTTAAACTGACATGTAACAGTGCTTCTTGTTTAATTTTTTTGTATTAATCTTAACGATAACGCATAAAATCTCTTGTACATATCACCAAAACAGATGTTTTTGTCACTGCAACACTTTTAATCAAGTTTTTCTGTTGGGGTATGTGTAATCCTCACATCACCTGTTACGTGACAAAAAATAACCATACCAGTTAGGGCTTAACTGGTATTACTGGTATTCTTTCATATAAAAATGTACTATTTTAAAATTGCGACCACAGCGGAAAATACTCGTAACATTGCGAACAACCTGTAGTGTTTAATCAAAATCTCAAATCTCAGAAATTGTTTATATACCATTTTTGTTATATTTTCTCTACATTTTGAAAATATTACTATGTTAAGTATGTAATTAGTGGCGCTACAACAGCATGTACTTATCAGTTTTAGTGAAAATCTGGTCTACGGTTTAGCTGCTAGCGTTGTCCACAGATTGACGGGCGGGGGGACAGACAGACAGACAGACAGACAGACAGACAGACACACAGACAGACAGACAGACAGACGGACGGACGGACGGACGAAGAAAAGGACGGATGAACAAACAGTAGGGAAGCGACTCTGATAGCAGAACACCGATGTTTAAAGAAATCAGTGTTCAAAATTAAAACATTGATGTTTCCTTAACATTTCTGTTTTCAAAACTGGTGTTGTAACCTACACATTTGCATTCGCGCCGGGGAGACATTAATATGTCAGTTGCCGTCTTTATTGTTTTATAATTAAGATTTAAATGACTAAAACAAAAAAAATTAATAACAATTAACAAAATTCAGCACGAAGTCTGAGCACTCAGTAGCTTCCCAAGGGATCACAGCTTCTTCAATTCGCCCCACAATGGCACGGGAGGAAGGGGAAGACCCTAAGCCTACCGCGCATGCGTTGGCCGCCTCTCCGCGCGCGAAACTCGCGGACGGGCGGAGGACATACCAGGGCATCCGGGTCAACTCTGGGGCGAGAAATAGTTTGATCGATGGAGGTAGCACAAACAGTGTTCGCTTCCTTCAAACAGGTGAATTGGAATGAGCTACTGAATAGTTTACCTTTTACAAAATTGTGATTATGGGACATTTTATTTCACAAACAAAACAACTAATCGTATAATGATCGAGATGAAAAACATCTTGTTGAAAAAAGTCGGCTTTAATCATTCTGTGTTGAAAACATCGACACTGATCTCGCATTTTAACGGACGGACGGAGAGACAGGCCGACGGACGGACGGACGAACAAGCAGACATAGAGACAGAAGAACAGACTGACATACTCCCGAAACAATTTATTTCGTTAACAAGGGGCTACAAAATGTGGATTCTGACCACACAACGTATTGCAGTACTTCACTGCATATAAGAGTATAATAAGTCCTCTTTTTCGATATCAGAGAACCACAAAAGGAGATTTTTCTGTCGAAAACTCCCTCTTTTAGTTGCAGCATTACATAAGTGTGGAATTTCGAAAATTCTTTTCTCGAATCTTGGAAGTAATTTGCGATTAATCGTAATTCATTTTTCATATTTTTTGCTGGATAACTATTTCTGTACAAATACATACGGTACTGAATATCAAAAACGGATATAATATTTCTTTAAATAATTATATTAATGCATTGCTTCTTTTTCGTGTTGTACGAGTAAAAATCTAAATGACAATAATCATGATGCAGTGATATCCTTGCATCATGCCTCTAACCTGTAACAACTAATGTAACTGAGATATCATTTCATTGATCTCAACCTCTGAGCCAATATCGATCATTTTTTTCATCCATTTTCCCCGTGGACCATTGAAATTTTTTTTACCGTTTTTCACAATGAACAAAAAATCTTGAAACACTCAACTTCTCCGAGTCACAAATATTTGACCGAAAATCTTTCAGAAAAATGTGAAAGAACTTAAGAAAAACAAGCAAAAGAATGGCTACATCAACGAGTGAAAGATATGGCCAAAGCAAACAACTCTGAAGATTACTCGAAGAGTTCCAGCAACCTAAACGGCAGATCATTTTGATTGAACACAAATAGTTCGTAAATGGCTAATTTAAAAGAAAGAAGGAAACATATAAAGAAACTAAAAGAATGAAGAATACATAACCGCCTTATATAATTCATTAATATTAGTGAATTATATATTATTATTATTATTATTATTATTATTATTATTATTATTTATTATATATTATTTATTATAATATATTATATTTATATTAATTATATTACATTTATATTATATATATTTATTATATTATATTATATATTATTATTATTTTGTATATTATTTATGTACTGTAGATATGATACTATAAAATAATATTGTTTAAATAATTGCATAATTCGAACATAAAGCTTGCATTCATTAATATTAGTGAATTATATAATCACCTTATATAATTAATTAATATTAATGAATTATAACTTAAATATAAACAAGCGACATTTGACAATCACCAAAGGTCCATTTTTGCCTGTGTACCGAATCCCCACACGGGGATCATTAAGGCTATTCTGCTTGAGGGCACTAGGAATCCAATCCTGGAGAAGTAACGGTGCATTTGAATTAACCTTCTGGCTGCTGCTATAGGAAATCGGGCAATGAAACTAAATAAATCTGCCTAGATCAACACTCTTCTCATATTACACACCTTGGCTGATACAAAAAATATTTGGGGTTCTAGTAGTTCATGATTCACTCTCTATGGAGGGATATCTAGTTGGGATAATTCGTTCTGCAGAAATTGGCATTGGGTATCTGAAACTTTTATGTTTCTCTATACACTAGGGGACATTCCGAAACTCTACAGTACGGTCAAGCCATTCACACATAAGGAAAAGTTACTGGAATCATGTCGAGGATCATGTACGAACTTTCTTCAGTAATTCGAAGCCTAACCACTCTATTTTTACCTTTCATTCTACCTCTTTATACCGCAAACTAACATTCTAAGTGACCCCTGACGAATATCTAGATTAGTTGCAATGTCAATTTTCTCCATTCTATTTTCGATCGTTCCATTCGAGAAATGTTTCTACACAAGAACTGTGACAAATAGATAACATGAAGATTGAATAATACATTACATAAAAATGAAAATCCGTTAGTTAACTTACTGCTAAGAAACATGACCCTAGTGAGTTACTAATTGCAGTGGAGTATAAGCAAGTAATGAAATGCCTTCGCACCTCCTAAAGTGAGGTGCTTAACGGTATGCAAAGTCTTGTGTTAAGCTGCTGTTGCAGAACCATATGGGTGTTCCCGCTAGCGAAGAACATGATGCACCCTCATGAAGAATTGTGACAAAACGTTCGATATACACGATCGAAGGCCGTCAGCTCGGCACTTTGAAAGAAAAAAATCGATCGCACCAGATGCCCTCGGAAAACGGCAAAAGTACGAGTGATTAGGTGACACTTTCTTCATTTCATTATCCTGCGCATGGCGTCTTAAGTGTCACACGTTCTTATTTATTCACACATTTTTGTGAAAAAGAAACAGCATTGTAGGCAATGAATTATATCGCAAGGCAGTCCTTGACTCTTTGCATTGCCCGTTTAATCGTGCTTTGATTGATTGGGTTTCTGAACACATGTTACGGGCATTAGTCCTGTTGTTGTAGTTGTGGAGAATTCATCTCGGGAGGTGGAGGTGTCCGTCTCAGGCTGGACGGAGAGATGATCCAGCGCCCATCTACATATCGGCTTGCAAAGCATTTCCCTTCCCAAGTGTCTGCCCCTTCGAGGCACCACTCCAAGCTCCCGACTGTGGTCTCACATGTGTGGTAGTAGTCGGGGCGTCCGCCGATCATTGGGGGGGGGGGACGTAGATTTTTGTTAAATAATAAACATTTGTTATTATTTTGTATATTATTTATGTACTGTAAATATGATACTATAAAATAATATTGTTTAAATAATTGCATAATTCGTAGATATACTATAAAATAATATTGTTTAAATAATTGCATAATTCGAACATAAATTTATAAATCAGTGTTTCATACAAAGGAAGGTAAACGAAAACTCTAGGCCTTAACGGGGGACGTCATGCCCTCCCCCCTGATTACGCCAGTTATACCAGTGTAGAGCAAGTAAGTGTAATTCTGTGTAAGTGGAGAGGATAGGGAAAGAAGGAAGATAGCACGTGGTCCATGGGCTCTTAAAGTACTGCTCCGGGTATCTCCTGGTTTTGATTGGAGAAACAACGGAAAATTACCTATCAGAGCAGCCGTCCTCTAGAATTCTTCTCCAGACAGCGGGTAGATTCGACAGTATAGCGATGAAGCTAGTGTCGAAAATACACTACCGTCGGTACTCGTATCCTTGGACCTCCCGATCAAGAGACACTGCAGAGGCGTTGGCTCTGAGCCGGTTAATAGTTCTTTGATATTTCGAAAATTACTGCAATTTCGAATTATCTTTTTGCAGAAATGACATCATTATAAATAGTAGTTCTACCTGATGAGTCTGAAAATAATTGATATCGAGATTTTGACGGAAACACTCTTTTCGAGGCCCCTGAGCCCCATTTTTTCAAATGTCTGTGCCTCCGTCCGTCTGTGAAACCCATTAGTACCTAACTAAATCATACACTGAGCTTTCTTCAAAATGGGAATTTTCGAACTCGCCAAAACTGAAGCCCTGCGAAGTTAAAACATCTGTTAAGTTTTGGGGGTACTTTATATGAAGCCCGTAGGACCTATTGAACATTTTCTAAAAAGTAACTTCAGTTGTTTTCTTTACAATGCTCAAATACAAAATATTTGATATCTAGCAGCCACAACATTAATACCAAATAAATAAAATTATCTTTTTTGATATTTTTAAAACACATGATATGCAGTACTTGTTGCAGTATTTGTAGCTTGAATGGAGCAAAATTCACTTTTAAAAATATATTGTTGGTCCTATTTTCATTAAAAGCTCTGACCTTTCCGAAATTACATTGTTTTCTTCTTCTTACACATTTTTGATGCCAAGGATTTTTATTCCGAATGAAATTAATTCTTAAAAATTTTATCTTTAACTTATATCGGGTGCATTGTTTAAAATATGAATAGGTTTCGCTTATTTTGAGTAAAATGGTAAATTTTCCAAATATTAAAAAAATCTCAGAAACGGGTTCACCTTTTTTAAAAACATTTTCTCATTATAATAACAACATTATTAGATCCAACTGCCATTTTTAGTAAAACTTTTGAAATTTCAAAAACTAAACTTTCGTAACTTATTAAAATATCTCCTGTTAATATTTGAACTAAGGGCGCATTTTATAATTTATTATGAAATTAAATATTAATTATTAAAATGTATTGTATTATTAAAATTAAATATAATTTATTATGTAATTATAATCTGCTTCGTGGATAATAAGAGGGTCATCTTGAGGTGAGTGGTTTACGTTATCTTGTCAAAGCAGAGGACGGGGTTTAAGACAGGTTTGCCAGGTTTAGCAATTTTTTTCTTTAATTATTTTCGTCGATTAAAACAAAGTGCGTTTGTAAAATGATATAAGTCCAGTTTTTGTTAAAACCTTATAAATTAAAAAAAATCAAATCTCCTCTCTCCTGTTACCGAAGATAATTTTTCAAGAGAAGACTGAAGAATTAGGTCGATCGAAATCCACCAACACTCAGGCCAGCACCATACCCTCATGTAAAGCTCAGAGCCAGTATTGTGGTGGCTCTGCAGCTTACTCTGACCGTGATTTCCTAGGGCTCGAGACCGACGGCGGCTGATTTTCGACACTAAGCTAGGTCGATTTCAACCACTGTCTGCAGAAGAATTCCAGCTGCCAGCTACTTTGATTGGTAGTTTTCCGAGGTTTCTCCGATAAATATAAGGCGAATGCCAGAGCAGTACCCTAGCAAACGGTTCTCGGACAGCTCGTGATCATTTCTCCCTCTTTCTTGTCCTATCCTCTCCTTTTATACGTACACACGCACGCGCGCACTTACATGCACTACCCTACCACACAAATCGGGAGACTAGTCGGAAGCTTAGAGTTTAACTCGACTAGGACAGTGACCCGATGGAGAGATACATAGGAGAAGGAAATCCACCGCAAACCGACGTTTAGTACTGCACCGGATCTTATCATTCAGCGCAGAAGGAACACCACTTCCCGGGATAAAAAAGATTCACCCCACTAACGGGACTAATGACCACAGTTGTGTCCGAAAACAGTCCATCAATCCAGCGCCATCTTCTGGAGTTAGCATAACGTCCTTTGCCACTGGCTACGGGAGACGCCAGACCCGGTTCGCGGCCGACCGCACCGCACCGCACCCCACCTCACATCACCCTACCCTCCTCCATTTCGTCTCTCCCTCCCCTCACTGTCCCCTCCAGCGCCCGCATGAACGTCCGCGTTGGCACGTATCCCGACAACGGAATGGGCCCCAACCGCGCCATCCCACTCAATCAAATTCTCCCTCCTCTTCCCAAACACACATATTTGCTCAGGCGTCCACAAATAGCGTTTCCGTTATCAGAGACACCCTTCCCATTCGAATTCGCGGCTCTACGGATGCGACTGCCCGGCTGTCCGCCTGGTCCGTCCGTCGGCAGATTTTGCGAGAACGCCTGGACAAAGAAGGAGGTCCACGAAAAGGTCGAGGGGTGGATTAATGAATAGACAAAGTAGACAACTGCCGTAGTCAGCATTTTCGAAGGAGTTACTACTGCATTCTTTTCTCGTTGATTTGTCTAGATATAATAGTATTTTTTGGTCGGCCATATTCACTACTTTCTTTCAAGTTATATGTTTCGATTTTGAAGAGGAGATGAGGCGATCCTGGACTTCCATTCGGTGATCTTGCATGATTAGCAAAACCCACCTTGATTCAGGTAAGTTTCCGTCAGGACTGTTTAAACAACTGAGTATGCTCTCGAAGCTTAGTAATTCACTGACCATGATATTCCACGGTGAAAGTAAGTGGAGTAGATCTGTAATTTCACGCCAGCCCAAATGCTGTCAATTTATTGGACTTCAAATAAGACTAACAACATATTTCTGTTTTTAAGACCCCGATGTAATAAAAATTGTAATGTTATTAGGAAATGTATACAGTATCATAATATAAACTAGTGTCGCTAAAACACATACTTCCTCGTATTATTTGTATCGGTTATTTAAATTAGTAACTGCCGATATCAAACACGGGAACGTTCATCGAAACGTGAATCGTGTTGGACGGAAGAGGTGTTCCCCGGTGTCAATGGTTGTGGAGAAAACTCAGCTGCCAATCAAAAGTTCAGTGCATTCGAAGAAGAAGGTTTTTTCCTACAAGATTCATCCACAGCACGATGGTTCTCAGAACGAAAGTAACCCTGTTACCGCAAGAAATGACATTTGGAGATATTATTAATTTCTCAGAACGACTGAATCCGTACAAAATGTTATCTTTCATTCAAAATGCATGTTTCAAATTTTGTTAGATAGGACGAAAAGTCTGAAAGCTTCAGTTTCAGCATTGACTTATTCACTCACACTTGCACGCACATACACATTCACACACTGACACTCACAGAAACGATCATATATGCATCTTCTTTTACATCTTCTGATGAATACTACTAAAGGCCAATTATATCCCAGAACTGATTGCTCCACAACCGTGGTGTTCGAATTGCGTATATGGTTGTTACCGCGTAAGAGTGCACGAGGGTGTACGCGCAGATGGCGAGACCTCAAAAATTCACAAGATAAAATGAGAACATCATTTGCTATTTCGGGACAATGTCTACGCAACTACATTTTCAAAGCATATCTGTCAGCGGGGCAGCAACCTGACCAGGATAAACTCTGAACTCCCGACTGGTTTCCGACATGAGTGATAGAGTAGTGCATGAAAATGTAAATGTGCGTAAGGAGAGAGGATTGGTCAAGGACATGGAAAGGAAAATAGCAGGCAATGTATGATCCGATTTTTAGGACTCCTAGTATGATAGTACCGCCTAGTATTGATCGGAGGAACTACGGTAAACTACCTATGAGAACAGACGTCCGCTAGAATTCTCCGCGAGACAGTGGCTGAATTGGATCTAGCTAGGGACTCTAAGATCAGGGTCTCCCTGTTTTTTGGCTCGACAGTCCGCTACAGGCCTTGGACGACCAGCGGTGACCCAGCCTCTCATGGGATAAGGGGTTCGTGTAGTTAGCACGAAGACATTCCTTCACCATATATACTGGTTTTCATAACCTTTGGATTATCGGCATTCTCGTCGTCACACAGCAATAGATACTGGGACATTTGTGAGAAAAGCGCACAGTTTCGGTTTTTGCGTTGGCCGGGAATCGAACCCGCGGTTGCGCCGTGGAAAGCGAGCACTCGAACGAATTACAATCTGGCTCTGTAAGTCGTATCTCACAGTCTGACTGTCCCTGTCAGTCGTCTCTGTTAGTCTCTGTCGGTTGTCTCTGACTGTCTGGCTCTGTCCGTCTGCCTGGCTCTGTCCGCCTCTGACTGCCTGCCCGTCTCCCTCTCCATCTCTCTCTCTCTTTGTCTGGCGACAAGTGTGGTGGCTGTTCGAAGCGTGGGAGGAGGCGTGGTCTGATGCCTGATGGCGAGCGGCGGAGTGTGTGGGGCTGGGAACGGCGTGGTCAGACCGCGGAAGACATTCTGCGAATCCAGTGCGCGACTCCGCGCGGGCTCCGGCCACCCGAGGAGGAAACATCTATTGCGATGTTATCGTCGCTGCTCCGGGAAGGGGCCAGCGATTCGGAAGATTCACTGGATTTTTTGGGAAGGCTATAATCAGAAGCCAACCAGCGGGAACCCTGCGCCACATATGAGTTCGCGCTTGCCCAGCGCACTGGCCAAGCCATGCCAACAGAGGAGTACGTGTGTCTCGACGTTTGTCAGAGCGCCGACGAGATTAGTTACTGATTCATTCAACTTTCCCAGCAAGTTGTGATCTTAACTTATTCACGTTTTTGTAACACGTAGCATGAACGTCGCAATTACGTACTCCTTTTTTAGTACAATGGCTAGAGAGGGCGTCATATTAGGTAAAAAAATAACTCATGCTTAGCGTGTGGCTCATGATACAGAAGGTGCCGAAAATGTATATGCACTACAAGCAAAGAAAAGCTATATTAATGTAACAAAGATGAATTCATACAAACAGAAAATTATGAGCAATAATCATTGTACACTTTTCCAGGTACAATAGTTTCAACAAATGCTCAAAATGACCACTAATGGCGCCGTTACACTCCTAAGTTCGTTAAATTACAGTTCGAGCAACGTTTGCGAAGATGTCCACTGCGATTGCAGCATATTCCGTTTCAATTTCTTCTCGAAGCGATTCCAGTGTAGCTGGTTTTCTACGGTATATCATTCATAAGAATTCCCCATAAGTAGAAATCCAACGGAGTTAGGTCTGCAAAACCTTGTAAAAACTCTATCGAACCTCTTCGTCCTATCCAGTTCCCTGGAAGATTGACATCAAGGTATAATGTGTGATACTCGGTGGTGGTGTGGAGATGCACCATTCTTTTGGAAGTAAAATTCTTCATTTTCATAGTGTATGACGGATGTGTGTAGTATGTCCAGATACACTTCGTCAGTTACTATTCCAAAAATGATGGTACAATTATATCCCTAGATGACAATCGACACCAAACATTAATTCCAGGTGAATTAACAGCCTTTTCACAAAAATTTGTCTTGTTTACACACCAGTAGTCACAGTTATCAGTTAACAGTACGTTTTTAATTCTGCTGTTGGTCTGGGAGTTTGCGATAATGTTGGCTTCATTTCGATCATTGCTGACTTGTCGCGCAGCTTGGCTTCATTTTGTTCATTGTTGATTGCCGTATCGCATAGCAACTCCAGAATAACATATGAGTCACATCTGTTTACAGAAAATTATACTAGATATTATTGTTTTCCGGCCAAACTTTAAAATATTTTAAATAAATATACCCTGTTAAATTGTGTATACATTTTTGGCACCCTCTATGTTAATGATTCTTTTAATATTTTGGCTTCGGAAGCATAGATTTCCAACAAAATTTGTCTAATTTTGCGATGGCCATTGCAGTGTGAATGTCACAGCAATTTCATGCACATTTCTATGACTCGAAGCGTTGTTGTAGACTCTCAGGTCTTTTGCGTTATTAACGAACAGAGTGCGCAGCACTTCTGACGGTAGACTAGTTATATCTAGTTATAAATTATCTGGTCGAAGGTTCAACAAATTTAGGAAGAAGATACAACACGGGTGTATTTTGAACTTTGGTCCTAATGTAACCAGTTTTTCCTTTTTAAAACTAGTGCTAAAACAGCACTAGCTTAGGCATGCCCCCCCCCCCGGGCATCCGTCACTGCGTTAGGTGTGCACAATCGGGAGGTGGAGGCCACAACGGAGACTTTTTAGGGAGGTTGAATCCTGAGTGTTCCATGAACCTCGAAGGAGGGTCAACTTTGACCAAATACAGCGAAGTCTAGCAGCTCACGTGCAAAATCAGCTTTCAGATTAGTTGACTGGGAATCGGATCGATATGTGGATGTACTGCATTTCGGGTGCATTTCCATTTCAGACCTAGATTTACATTCCTTGCATATTCACTTTGAAACAATTCAATTATAGGAAACCTTGTTATAATTATGACGAGTAATGTTCTAATTATAACTTATATAGAATTGTAAACAGTCTTATTTTTTCTCTTAAGAAACAGGTTCCATTAAAATGTTTAGACAGAAGACATTTTTATAATTATTTTATTTCATAAGCAAGAATTAATCTTACGTCTATGTTTATAATCGTATTCCTCGAAAGTACGCTAACAACTTCTCTTATAATTAGATTCTCTGTTTAGTATACATTACCGGTGGCGATTTCCAAGCTACTAGTATTCAAAAGACCCACCAGAAAACGAGTGAATTCTTCTAAAAATCAAAAGGACTTCAAAGCTTCTCTTCGTGTTTTCGAATATGAATTATCTTAGTTATTTGTAGGGGCGTATTTTAATGAAATGTCATTTTTTCTCTTTTCACTTTAGAACAATGTCGTTTAGTGCAGACATTAACTTTATGTTGTGACAAAAGGAAATGGGCCATTTTAATACGTAATTTGTTTTGCATTTTTCTCGATTTCGACTAATAAGTCATTTTTTACATCTTTCTGTAATTTTTGATGCATATTTCGCTATTTTGTTTGATTTTAATATCATTTTAATTGTACTTGTTTCAAATTATATTTACGAGATGGAACAAATGTTTTCAACGGAAGTCCACAGTAGCCTATTCGATTTCGTCGCTCAGAAATTGTAATGTCAGCTGTGTATTTCATCTAATGTTCCTGTGACGCATATCAGCGCCATTCTAGTTTGAGTAAAAAGGCGGCAGGAATCTTGTTTTCAACACGAAACATCTTCAGATGCTCTCCCAAAAAACTCAAGCTATTTTGCTACACTCACAATAGTGAGTGTAGTGTATATACCAAAAAATATCATGCTCGATTTTGTATCCAGTGCTCACACATTCCTAGGAAATGTTAGCTCACTTCTGCGGGTGAGACTCTACTGTCAAGGGCCTGGGTTAATCCAAGATCGCGCTCAGCGTCGAAATTCTCAACAGTCCTCGGTCTATTTCACTCCTTGCTCGTGCACGCCGAACGGCCGCGAGGGACATTTCAACATTAAATATTTTTGCTTCGAACTCTTCGAAGCACGCCAAAATTTGCCTACTTACGTTTTATCTGCTTCGCGTGCCAAATATGGTGAATATCTCGTGTAAGGTTCCGAATGGTCTCCTGGACATTGGTGATAGTTGAGTGTATGTGTGATAGTGTGAGTGTGTAAGAGGGAGGAGGGGATAAGAATCTGAGAGGAAAGATCGCGCGCGGTCCGGTGCCCCGCTGTTAAAGTACTGCTCCGACATTCGCCTGTGCCAATAGGGTTTCAAAACGGAGGACAACAATACTTACGCCTGCGCACGGGCTCAGTGGAGATGGAGTTCGGGTGAGCGTTGTTCACATACTGAGCCGCAGGTCGCAAAGACCACGCGTTCTGGTGAAGCTTAGCATCTGTCGTCAGACGATAGTGCAGCACCAACTGCCCGGTTCGGAGATTCGACGCCACTTGGAAGTAGGGCGTCACACGGCCAGGAGCGTGCACTGACAGCAGGGTGCCTGCGGACAGAGATCGGACAAGGATGAAATACAGCCAGCACTCTGCCAGATGACATAAAATGGGATATCTTCTAAAGTGTACAAGATGATTGTTTAGAATCTGAATGGTTTACTTTATCGAAATGCTATTGACGGTCAACAATGCGGAATCATGGAGCAAGTAATATGCTGTAGAGATATTGTTCGTAATATTTTTAGTTTTCGAGAAAATTTAATCTCTGATATTTTAAGTGAACTAAACAATTAATTATAAATGATTAGCTCAAAATGCATAACGATGTCTAAGCATGCGGGTTTTATTACTCTTTATTTTTACTTTCTCGCAACCGCTGCAGCGGTAGAAGGTTTAAGTAATACTGCGCAAAAAACGGCGAATTTTCGTCAGAAAAAAAATATATTACAGAACCCTGGCAACGCAGAGCATTACAGAGCCCAACCCAGATGCTAAATTTAGAAGAAATTCTCAAACACGTGGTGTAGCCAGATCCATGTTTTGTGGATCCTTGATACCGAAAAATCGATTGATGGCAAAACGCCTGTCCGTCTGTCAGTGAACAACGCTAGCGGCTAATTCGTTTAGCCGATTTTCTCCAAAATTGATATTCTCTAATCGATCTGGCTGGTGTGGCCCCTTGAATATGAAACCGATATTTTAATTATCGCGGGTTCTTTACATGAAGCCCCTGGGACATTTTCAAAAGTTTCAAAAAAAGGATCCATCGTTTTTGATTAAATTTTGTTGTCGGATAGTGTAAAAGACGTTTAAGAGAATGGTGCAGGTCTCATTTTCGTTGAAAATCAGATTTTTCGAAAATTGAAAAAATATCCGCGTTTTCCTACAACTAAAATGTTAAAGATAGAGATTTTTCCCTTAATAAAATCTGTTCCTTGCAGATAGATTTTGAAATAAGGTCATGTACAAATTTTCGAAAATTTGAGTATTTTTCGCGTAATTTTGCATAAATATTAGCAATTTTTAATTTTTGTTTATACAGTATATTTTCTTAAAACACGGTTTCATTGTTTATGATGAAAGTTTGTTGGTGGACGTTTAAGAAAATGGTGTAGGTCTCATGTTGGTTGAAACCCTGATTTTTCGAAAATTGAAAAAGTTCAAAATGTTTTCGCCGTCTTCCTACAACCACAATTATGGAGATACAATTTTTTCTTAATGAAATGTGTTTATAAAAAAATCTTCAAATAGGGATATGTTGAATTTTTTAAAATATCAGTGTTTTTGTGTAAATTGGCAACAAACATAATCGCCCGCTCCCAATTCACTGCACTTCGTGAACGTAAAATGAATTGTGATGCTAGGCAGTTGGATGCTACGTAAGTTAGAATTTGTATATTATTTCGTATTTCTTTGTTCGGTTCACCTTCGTGCTTTTTTTATAAGGTTTAAACTACTTCGTTTAGAAATTATTTAAAACCTATTTTAAATTGCGCCCTTTAGTTGTGTTAAATGTGAAAACGAATAGATGATATCGCTTTGCTTAATAAGATATGGGAATGGAAAGTAACGCATGTAAAAGCCGAGTAATATTGATGAATATAAAAATATTATATTTAATTATTATATTTTCTATCCATTTTCATTTTCTTGCTAGCGGTATAAACAATACTAATTGGCAAATTGTGTATCCCATATGAATTAGACATCATTGTTGCTTGCAACCCATTGTTGTAACGCCGCATTGACAACAGCTGCGGATTTACAGGCACGAAAAACAGTAGAAATAGGTAAGCAAAATAGGCATTCAAGAATGTAAAATAGGCATTCAAAAAGTCACTATATATTTTTCTTATCCTTATTTATGTACTTGTGTAACAAATTTCTGAAGTAAACAGCATATAGTAATCTTTATAGAATGGTTACTTTCATCATCGTTCTGACAAGTTCTTGCAGAAATCCTTGAATAATTTTTGAATAACTCGGATTAAAAAGGCTGAATCGCAATAGCTACCTTTTTGCTTTACATTCAATGTAAGCTGATACACTAATGTTTCACAGTATGATCTTTTCTCTGAAATTTTATTTAAACATAATCGAAAACATTGTATTATTTATTATAATCATGATGAATCACACAAATGTAACTAGTTGTGTTGCAACAGCACATAATTTCTCGCATTAGATCTAAAAATATTTCAAAATTTGCAATTTTTGAAAAATTAAGAGTTCAACGAGATTGAGACCTGCGCCATTCTTGTCCGAGTCCCGTGTTTTATGGGTGGAAAAAATTTACGGAAAAAATTTGTAGCGGTTTTTGAAAATTGTTTTTTTTCTATTTTGAATTAATTTCAAGCAGAAATTTCGCAAAAACCTCTCGTTTAAAAAAACTGCATGACCTTACTTTAAAGATCTGATTTTTAGAACATATTTTGTTGAAGACAAAAATCTCTATTCAATAGCGTGCTTTTTTTTTTAAATGTTTACTTTTTGCAGTTTCAATAATAATATTCCGAAAACTGGGACAGACACCCAAATTTTATACCGCCCGTTGATACATACGAGATTAAAATTTTAAGACAAAATTTGAAGTCGTTTTTGAGAAAAAATTGTTTAAAAATTCGAAGTACAAAATAACTCGACTACCAGCGATTTTGCACCTGTTTTATAATGCGAAATACACACACTAGTGACAGTAAAAAGAAACTATATTATCGATAGTTGGTCGATTTCTCTGTACTCTGCAGGATAAAAATGAAAAAAACGTACTTTTTTAAAAGTATTTGATTAAGGATATGCGCATTTTCATCAATAAATACGAGAATAGGCAACATTTAGGAATTTAAACACAAAATAGGTGTGAATAAAATGTTAGTGAAATAGGCATTTATTGGCACTATAAAATTCCCGTAAAATATTCCTAATGCCTCAAAATAAGTAAATCACCTAAAATATCGCGTTTTCCGTTGAAGGAAAAAAATGGGCAAATTGGCAAAAATCCACAGCTTACTGATAACAGAAGGCGATGACTACTGCCTTTTCATTCACGTTAATAGAAACTAAAAAAATTATTTATGACTAAAATACGCGCCGTGCATCGTTTGTACTTTTATGTAGAACGTGAAAACACTGAATTCAATGAAAGAAAGATGTTTTCATTTAAGCATTTGAATTTTTAAAAAATATGTATGTTTCACAAGACATTTTTAAATGGTAGTTGAAGTGTAAGACAGAAATTGGCATATTGTAATATTACGTAACCATTAACAATATTGCGAGAAAGTACGTGCTGTTGGAGCATCACTAGTTTTTAAATAAATAAATGGTAAAAAACTAATATTTTGATTATTAATTAGTAATTAAATGGGTGGGAATTCTGGCATTAGTTTTATGTTATTCATTGATGGTGGGTAAGCAAGCTTGCTATCAACCCGATGTAACCCGATGTATTTCGAAAATATGAACAGTAAAAAATTTATTTTGCAATAATTTATAAGTGAATAGTTAACATTTTCGCACTAATTTAATTTTTAATTTTGTTTCAGTGGTTAATCCTGCTTGATATCAAGCTGGTGAAACCAATTTTCTGATCAAATGAAACAGTAAAGGATTTAAATTTGTTTTAATTCAATAATTAGATAAAATTTTGACATGAGTTTTTTATTACGTTCTGGTGGCAACGCAAGCTTGATATCAAGATGATAGTTTCCCGGTTTTTTTGGAAAAAGATAAATGGTAAAATGTTGTGGTAATCAATTTGTAATTAAATACTTAAAATTCGGACCCTACACTTATTTGATCCTGGTGTGGTGGCTAGATGAGCGTTTTGGATCACCTTTAATGCAACCGTCAACAGTAGAAGTGTGTATAAAATAAACTGAAGTCTGGTTGAAAGAACGGAAATTATATGAATTACATTAATATACGTGAATTAAGTAGTTTATTTCGGAATCCTAAAAGCAAATCGCAATCTTAAAAGCGGAATCGCAAATGGTCTAACTTTTGCCAAAATGAAATATTTTATCACGTTTCTTTCAATTTCAGTGATCATCGTGCCGCTATATTAAGGAATTATTATATTAAGCAGTCTAGAGATCATGTACACTGTCAAAGGACAAAAACATCTTTAAATGCCTCTCCTCTTAAATTAGGGAAATGTGACATAATGCTGCACACCTTCAAGGAACAGATTTTGTACCTTGAAAGTATATAGAATTATCAGAATGCAAATGAATAATGCTGAATTCAAAACAATGTTTGGTTAAAGCAGATGCACTTTATTTCTTCACTTACAAGACAAAGGGATGTTATCTTAGTAGTAAACACTACTTACCCAGTGATTTGCGGTGTTGACGATAAACAAAAACCAAGGTGAAGCCAGCCGAACTTGACAGAGCAGAGGTGACTGCAGAAGGATTGGGTACTTGTACAAGTCCAAATCCAGGCCTCAGTTTGAAAGCAGGCACGTTCAGAATAGGGCCCGGAACCTGGGCAACTCCGGGAGTTCGGGCTGACAAGTTCAACAGCCTTAGTATATCTATAGTGCCACCTGCAACATTAGAAATTATATTTTATGTAACTAATCTGAAAATTACATACCAGTAGACCTTCTCTGTCTATCGTGTGAAGTATTTAAATAACATGGACGAACCACGGACAGAGAATGCATAATTCTAGAACGCCACAGAAAGTCACATAATACACACATGCACAAATTAGTTAAGTACAAAAGTGCACAGTAGCAATGTTGTAACTCTAATTTAAGGTTTGAAAAACAAAAACATTGGAATTGTAGTGTAACAAATCCTTAGAAAACACTTAATATGCAAATGTGCAATAAACACTAAATTATTTTAAATTATTTTAAAAGACTAGCTGAAAGCTACTCAAAATGTATGACTATTTGGGATTTTGGGGTCGGATTAACCCTACTTTAGCCAGCTAACGGTGATCCCAAGTCATGGTCCTGTTTTAATTATTATCCATGCCTGGGGCGTAAGGGCGGCATGTTGCGAGCATGACGTATCCCCATCGCCGTACCTGTCTTACTTGGTCTGCCGGGGCCTTTTCTTTCCTCAAACAGCTATAAAAACAGCTATTTGTATTAGAGAGCTACAGCTTCATTTGCACAGGCCGGGAATCGAACTTGGGACCACCTCACAGAAAAATAGCATGCTGTCCATGAGCCACAGCAAGGGGCGCTGCTCAATATTATTGCATAAATATTTTACAGATCACTGGAATTATGAGGTAACTAATGGTCTGCAGCAGAAAAATGCTGCTGAATAAAACCACCGGAAATGGTTTGCAAAAATATCAACACACAAATGAACAAAAAAATGAACCCTTTAGAATAAAATGCAATAAATTAAATATTTTAACAAAATAAACACTTGAATATCTCTGCAATGAATCAAATATTTTAACAAAACGATCTTCACACAATCCGGAACAAAATAGTAAAGCATATGACACAGAAACACAAAAGAAATAGAGGTGCTACAGAATGGCACAAACTTTCTCGTAGCAAATTTTTCTAACTTCCTTGGTGTGGACTGACTTCAAGGTCTTGCTCCATTCTCCGGTCAGCTGTCATCTATCGTCACCGAAAGTAAATTTTCTTGACATTTTCTCAACTTTTCGGTTTCGTAATAGTAGAACCGCAATATGACTCCAAGAGTATTAAAGAAGAGTAAAACCTCATTCAAAATAGGAATTTTCATTGAAAATTTTGAAGCTCTTTTTAAGAAAATTGCGATTAAGCATTACTGCAAATGCGAAATTTGAAGCTTTTTCACAGGACTCTATTGAGTTTTCGAAAACCTACGTTTGAAACACTTCCACTCACAAATGCAATAATGTATACAAATCGATTAAAATGGGCACATTAACGGCGTGTGAGATATTTCGAAGAAAAAAACATTTGTGTAATTTTTTAAATAACAAATGAATACACTAAAATGAACTTCACGTCATATTAAACAGCGCAATTGGCACTATCGATTCGAAAAATTTGAAGAAAGAATTTGGAGCCATTGTTGAGAAAATGACGTTTGAGCGGTTCTGAAAAATTCGCAATTTTGAGCTCATTTGTACAGAAAACTGCCGAGTTTTTGAGGAACTTTATTTGATATTATTTAAAGCACATATACTCATAAATCTAATAATGTGATGAAATCGGCTCTAATGTAAATATTACCGACGTGAGAGACAAGTCAAAAAAATACATTTTTGTAATTTTTGAAAAAATAGATCAGACGTTTTTGTCGTTGGATAGGATGCATTTGGTACTATCCCTACCAAAAAATTGCAGAAAAAATTTGGAGTCGTTTTTTGAGAAAATCTTGTTTTTGTAATTTTATAAAATTGCAAGTATATCACGCTCTACTGCACGAAAACTACTAAAATTTTCAAAAATGTCTACATGACCGTAATGGAAGAACTATTTATGGGCAACAAATTTCATTTGAAAGAAAAGTCCCTGTCTTCAATTTTGTAGTTGTAGGAAGACGCGGAATGAAATTAAAACTTTTGCAATTTTCGAAAATTCAGAGTTAACCGTGAAAATGGGACGTACGCCACCTTTATAAGTGTATTTTACTCTATTATTACAATAAATTTAAAGAAAAAATTTGGAACCGTTTTTTAGAAAATTTTGAAAATGTCCGGGAGGCTTCATGTAAAGCACCCCCAATTTTTAAAGAATATTTTTCAAAATCACAAAGCTTCGAGAGCCAGATGGGCCAGGCTTTCTTCAGTTTTGAAAAAATTCTTCGCATGGCTTGGGCGCTAGTAGTGTTTACGGACGGACAGATAGGCGAACGGACGCACAGACAGACCGACGGACGGACGTTTAAAAAAACACTTTTCGGTATCAGGGGACCCCAAAACGTGTATTTCCGTTGAAATATCGAAATCGATTTTTCGCAGCATTACATAACTTTCTTTATACTACGTATGTATACGAGAAAGTAAAAAGCAGTCGAATTGTGTAAATTGGGTGCTTTTTTATTTCTGTGTTAATTTTTCTTTCTGAATACATACATTTATTTCTGGAGTGTTTATGTTTCTGAAATACATTTTACATAGAAAGTCTTTTTTCTAATCAACTTTTGAGTGCTTATTGCGGCTCAAACATTCAAAATCTCGAAGGAGTTAATTAGACAAAATATGCTTAAAATTTACTTAAGAACTTATTTTGTGATCTGGGCTGTCCGGGTGACGCCGCGTCGAAGGCTGAGGTGCCGACGTTTCGACCGACATGTCGCGGTCCTCTTCAGGGCTGTGCTGCCTAAAGAGGACCGCGACATTTCGGTCGAAACGTCGGCACCTCAGGCTTTGACGCAGCGTCACCCGGACAGCCCAGATGACTCTGGCCGCGGAAGCCTACGATATCAGTGAACTTATTTTGTGATTCTTTCGTTGTTTTCTCCTTGGATATCCTGTATACAGTACATCAGTCTTTGACATAGGTACGAAGAATATAAAAAAATTGCTGCGCCATAATACAACACGTGAATAGCAAGTATTTAATGGCGAGCGGCATCATCCTTAAAGTCTTGCTGTAGCATGACCAACTGTGTCGTCAGCAGTACTGCACTGGGTATGAGAATTCAGCCGGTACGCGCATTATGAGAAAAGCCTAATAAGACAATCAAATATGTGAATTTTTTCTGTCAAAATCGAAACCTGAAATGCTTTGAATTTTACAAAGTTCCTGGATATCTTAACTAAACCATTGACACCACTCGCTTGGCTGGTGGCTGCAAAGTTTTCTTTCAATTTCTGCGCAATATTCACTACTTTAAAAATTAACAAGAAATATATCTGCTATAATCATTCTAAAATAAGAGTACATATCCAGATTTAATGAATTTAATAAATTATACGTCTACGCCGTTCTTCGTAAAATAATTCACTACCATTGATTAATGGATGAAAGATTCAAGTAATGGGATTTGGTTAATGGTGTATAAAAAAGACGTTATCTAAGTGGGCCGACATTTCGAAACTTGTACTTCCATCCTCAGGATTATGAAATAAAAAATCGATCAAGACACGAACAAAGAGAAGGACTGTTCAATAATACACAATAATGTTAAAATAATATTGAAGGAATGTGTACCAACTGTACATACAATAAAAAATACTTGCCTTCTGTGAAATCTTTATTCTATCATTCTCATTTCATTATATTCTATGGTAAAGGAAAAATTCTCAGATTTTTAAAGACAAGTCTTGGAATTTTCTTGGAATTTAATTCTATTACGGGTTTTGAGACACCTTAGAGGAGAATCGTCAAATATCGAAGTTAATTCGTAATTAGACAAAATATTTTGATAGGTTTTTTGTAGTGTTCCATTTGCAGAAGAATAGCTTCAAAGGGAATTACTGTTGCTTGAACTATCGAAGCCTGATATTCCAAAAGAAATGCTACCTTTTGCTTTGAGGAAGTTCCAGGCTATACTAACGATGGTGAGCTATACTTCCCCGTACGTCACACACAATCACTACTGTTTTTGACAGAAATAAATCAATTCTTTCTAAGAAAGAAATGGCTGTAATATTGATGAGAACTACCCACCTGACAACACGATTCACAACTTGGAAAATAAGTAGGAAATTACAAGTTTTTGTAACGAAACAAAATTAGCCATGGATCAGGTGCAATGAAATGTGCAAAATTACACGTGCAAGAGGCAATCACACTGGTGGTCTTTCCTTTTGTGGATGAACGCAATGGATATTTCTGCACTAAACAGATTTTATTTTCTCTCAAAAATTAGAATTTCATTCCATAAGAACTGGTTTAAAAATATTACGTCTGAATGACTTGTCATTTGAGTTAGAAACTTATAGGAGTACAGAGCGAAACAACAAAATTTGCCCATGCAAGTTGCTTTGATGTTTTATGTATTTGGGCGCACAAACTCGAGCCTGCATCATCGTAACGTGTGCACAGGGAAATTGGTATCCTTTTTATCCTAATGAAAGAAATAGAAAAAAATGACATGTAAAAAAAATTATAATAACTCTAGGCAAAGAATATAGTTGCATTATTTACTCGTCATGATTGTAAGAATCTTTAACAAAAATACATACTTATCACATAAAAAGTTGGTATATTACGAGTTATTTAAAAAAAATAATTTGTCCAATATTGAGAGTTGACTTTTATTGAAATTTAAGTTAATAAGGATATGACAAACTTTTATGTGCATTCTTCAAGACCATATTGTGCAGTGCGCCAGACTTCATGCCTATACATTTACGTAGTTTCCCAGGTCTGTGCATGGGTCAATCCATTTTAAGTGGTCCAGCACTGTTCGCTCGACCATCTCGAAAAAAATTGTACTTTGTAGGTACATAAATTTCCATGTTTTGGCTGTTCAAAATATCTTTATTTTATTGTACCTGGTTTACGAATGGTGGCCGTTTTGTTTTAAGCCATGCAGCCTTTTTTTGGAGCGCGCGTTTGTAGACGTTTACTTTTTTCAAAATTCCTCAGCTCTGGGTTTCTTGCACTCTACAAGAAAAGGCATTGTATTCAGTTTACTTTAGCCTACAAATCGAAATATTCCACACTGAGGATACGTTGTGACAAGCAGTAATCATACTATTTTGAAGCTATTTTAAACTACAATCTATATTCGTTTAAAATGATTAATTATACTTTATTATTAATAGATATAAAACTTGCCTAATATATAATTTTGAATATTATTTTGTTTTAAAATAAACTTACAACTTCACATCTATGGAAAATACAGTCATTTTGATGTTAAAAGCTGAACCGGCTAATATAAAAAAAATATTTATAAAAAATGATAAGAATGATTTGTTAACTTAGTCGCATTATTTGCCTAAGGAGTACTGTGCGACCGACCATATCCCTGAAAATGTTCAGAAATAATTAGCAAAATGGCAAATTTAAACGCGAAAAATAAACAAACGCTGAATTTATTTACTTGTTATATCAATAAAGCTACAGGAAACAAAAATCCGGATATACGATTGAAAGTCGCTAGAATGTTCTTCGCCATTGGAATCTGAGTACAAGGCGCTATGGTTAAGGGACATTGAAAAATAGTTGGTATTACATATGGCCAAAACAAAACAGTACGCGTAATACTCGAACTCTTACGAGCTAACAACTTTCAAAATACACCCCCAAGGCGGCCACACGTCTTTGCCAACCATGAGGAAGGCGCTGTATACCTCAGCTCTGTGTGATGTATCTATGGGCGCCACCTCCCGTTGATGCGCCGTTACGATGTCATTTCTGTTTGCAAACCGCTTCCCACGCAGCGGCGTCTTCATTTTTGGAATGAGATGAAAGTCGCACGGACTGAGATCAGGAAAGTACGGAGGGTGTTCTAAAATCTCCCACCCCCACCGCCGCACATGGTTCTAGAGACAGGTTGCAGTGTGGCTTGTTGCATTATCATGGTGGAGTATTGTATTGTTGAGAAGGCCTGGACGTTTCGTCGCCGGTTTGCGACGCAGAATGTGCAGCAGGAAAGATCTGTAGTACGTGGCAGTGACAGATTGGTCCCACGAAAAGTGGACACACCAGAATTTTGGTCTTTCATCAGCCAGAATAAGCATAACCTTCGTGGATAGATTGATTCCGTCGAAACTTCCGTCGACCACTGTTTCCGCCTACAGTGGGCCCAACGAATTTTGACCATAACAATAGGTACCACTGCGCTTCTATGACCACCAACCTTCGCCGTCAATATTCAAACACCCCCTCCCCTTCGTCTATTTGGAAACTGCGTATTTGGAATGAAGATTAAGCTGATGTTTGCGAATAAGAAGTCATAACCACGGGCTTGCTCATATTTCATAGAGCTCTAGCGTAACTCGATCCAAATCTGAAAAGTATTTTTTATACATCATTGTTTTATCGCGTTGTTGGATTTGGATGGAGGTGCATGCTACCTTTAACCATCCTCTGCGGGATCAGTCACTGCCTACACAGTACAATTCTGTTCACTTGCTTGCCGGCTCCGCGTGAACTACAATGTATACACTACATACGCATTTTATAATTTGAATAAAACTCGTATTGTGTGCTGTAGACAGGTGTACAATTACCAATTACGTCTGTGGAGGTAGAACTATCTTTCAGCCGCTCCGAATACATTTGAAGACTTCATTAACGACGTTATGTGTTCGGAAATTAAAAATGCTTCTATGGAGCAATTTTAAACACTATAATGTACTTTTATTTGACGTATCTTCCATTATTTCTTACATTCTGACATATTTCTTTTGTACATATTTTGCCTTTTATTGCAATAAATTACGTTCTCTAATGATTAATAATCAATGAAAATAGGCATAATTATGGTGGATAATTCTTCCGGATTCTCATTGTCACATCCCAGAATGCACTCATCGTCTCACGCGTTGCTCTTCTTCCTTTTGTTCATTTCAGAGATATTTTGATCATAAGATCAAATACGTATTTCTAGATACAACTGCAGGTATGTGAATGAAGTAAATAACACTTATAATTGATGGTCATTCAATTTGAAGTTATTGTAATATATTGTATTATGATGATAACATGCTCAATAGATTGCACAAGGATGAATCATTTACTGACCTATGATTTTAATATTCAAAGAAAAGAGCCAAAATGAAAATTTGGGCAATACAATAAACAATATAAACTACTTACTGTGTTTAAAAAATGAAGGAAAATACTGTCTATGAAAAATAAACATTTGTCTTGCAAACATGTGAAATTAATATACATTTTCTCTGTTTTTAGAATTCGGAAATGAGTGCCAGGACTGGGAAAAATCTTGGACATAAAGATGTACCACATGTAAGTCTTTAATCTTTGAATGTATTGTAGTCGTTTTATTTGTTAGAATACATTTTCCTAATGTTTTAATATTCTTATATTGATTTGAAGGATCGTAAATCTCGAAAGAATGTCTGTCTATCCATTGTATTATAGTACAAATAAACAACTCATTGGGTTTAGAGACAATCAAAAAATGTATGTCAGAAACATTTTTAAAATCCAACATTTTACAACAAATTTTGAACACTGTTTCATTACACAGTATTTCGCGAATACACATTTGTTTCCTCAGGTGTCTAATTTTTAATAAACTTAGTAAAGGAGACAAAACAAGTAACACGTCAGACAAAATCATCAATTTTTTTATCCAAAAGAAGCACACATTTTTACTGATATACGAGGATTTTACCTGATATACGATATCGTACACTATTTGGCTTGTCTTTAACCTTAAAGTGTTCTCAATTTATACAATGTTTCATTTATTACTTTCAGTATGGAAATGGCGTGTAAAATTAATTTTTGGCTCGCATACTACTAACGCAATACGTAGTAGGGGAAGAGGTACAAATATGGAATACACTTTTTTCTGTGTTTCGCAATTACGTAAAAAAGAAATGATGTGAAATGTACACAATGAGAAGGTGTACTGATACTGTAATATCTGATAAGACGTAATACAACTCTTAAGTGCTTAAAAAACTTTCTTTCCGACCAAAGTGCATTCTTTTTTGTTAAAAAACGTACAAATATGGAATACCACTAATATTATGCAATAAATGCTAAATAGTATATTATGCAATAAATGCTAAATAGCCCAAATTACAAACTGAAATGTTCTATTTGCTTGCAATCTGAGAACAATGGAACAAAGGCATAATTCTGTACAACAGATTTTCATTTGCAACAATCACGATCGCCCTTTATCATAACCGGCTCACTCTGCATGTGGCCACACCCGCACATTTCATACATATTCCATTGTTCCCCAAGTATTTGCTGAAAACTTTCCAGAGCAGAACAGTTTTTCTGCGTCTTGATTGCAATGTCCAGTCTTTTCTGGAATACCCATGTTTTCCATATTTGTGACACCTCCATCTGAGTACTCGGAACCCCAAACAGGTAGAGCGCATGTGGAAGCCAGACAATGAATACATGGTTGTTAACCTCAATGACTAAGCTCCAAACTAAAATATATTTCACGTTCATAAAGATAGTAATTTGTTTGTGCTTAACGACACAAGTTTAATACAACTCCCAAAACGTACAATTTCTACCGTTTGTAAATCACGGCCTTCTGCAACAACATAATTGGGTTGACAAAAATGCGTGACGGTGGACCGTTTCGAGTGCTTTCCGCCGCAGAGAAGCACCTGGGAAGCCAGATCCTGCGGTATTCTACATTTGTGACCCTATGCCACGTCTATACGTACCTCTTCCTCTACTTTCGTGTTGTAATGCTGCGCCAAAAACTGCGATTTTTTGACACAAAAACTCATTTTGCAGATCCCTGATAGCGAAAAAATGAATAATTTATCGTTCGTATATTTAGTAAATTACTTTATATAATATATTGTGTAGTCAGAACGCAGGTTTTGTGGTTACATTATATCGAAAAATTGGTTTACAATAAAACGTCTGTCATGCCCGATGGTCAACACTTGCGCCTAAACGCTTTTATCCAAGGTAGACAATCCTCGATCGAGCTGGCCGAATTCGCGGCCCAGCAAATTTGGAAAATATTTTAATTTTGGGCGGTACTTCACATTAGGCCGCAAATTTTCTCAAAAATGACTTCATTTTTTTGTCGGAGAGCAGAAAGGACGTTTAAAAAAGGCTCAGGTCCCATTTTCGGTGAATATTGTTTTTAGGAAAATGCAAAACATTGCGTACTTTTACTTGATGGAATCTGATCTTCAAAATTAGATTTTTGAATAAGGTGTCGCACGTTTGTTGAAAATATGCGTATATTTCGTTTAATTTTGAGTTGAATGATGAAACAATTGAATGCTTTTCGATACCTTCAATATTGAAATTAGATATTTATTTTTCCGTGCATTGTATTTCTCAATTCTAGATATTTAAATTACTTCATGTGGTTTTTCGAAATATGGTTAGTTTTCATTATTTTGGAGGAAATTTTCTGAAATGTCAATGTGAACAAAGCAGAGTTCGATTGCCGCCAATAAATCATTATTTTCTTCGTATGCTTTCACTCAGTAGATCAAAGTATACTTACAAAAAAGGTATTAGTTCCATTATCATTAAAAGTATGTTTTGAAAATTGCACATTTCAATTTCTTGCGATTCCTTTTGCTGAAGAGAGTCTTTCACGAGATAGTTGAAGAGTTATTTGGATACAACTTTCAATATTTCAATACGAATATTACGTACCCGTCACACATAAAACGAGAAAGAAGGTGCAGTTGTCGCTTAATAAATAGACGTATTAGTAGTAGTTTTCTTGGAATTGTCAACGCGACCTAGTTCATATGAGGTTGCCATTCGATAATTACGCCGCGACACGACAGTTCAGTGAAATTCATAGAATTGACTTTTCATTGATAGACGGCAATTTTTCTCGCTGTATGGAACGCAACTTTAGATTGTTGAATTGGTGTTGTATTAGCTTTAAAAGAATTAATTTTCACATCATGCACTACGATTTGTAATAAGTTTCACAAGAGATGTCTAAGGTGCTAGGATGGGTAGAATTTGTATCATTATACTCGTAATATTAAGTAACCATTACTAATGCTAATAAGTAGGTGCTGTTGTATCTCCACTAGTTTACACACACACACACACACACACACACACACATGTATAAATACATAATGTGTATATATATATACACATTATGTACTGTACTCGCACTGTAATTATACCTTGGCAATGAGACAATTTCAATACGTATCGCGCGGGGGATACATTTATTTTGTTACTGGACCCCTCTCAATTTTGTTTTTCCCTAAAAGAAGCGATTGTTTGCGGAGTTAAACATTTTTCACTACACTACGAATTGGATAAAGTATGAAGGATACGCAAGTATGTTGTTTCATGTTTTCCAGAATCAAGATGATCCTGATATTGAAGTTCTGTTTTCAAATATTGTGAACGATGGAGTCGAAGACCTCAATAGTCAGGTAAATATACCATATTTTGGAAGCATGTCAAGTGCATTGCACTGTTTTGTATTTTCTCTGATTTTTCAAATACTTGATTTTTATATTGTATTAGTAACAAACTTAATAGATATGCAAAAAATGTGAAATCTACAGCTAATTATCTGATAATCTCGATGGTCTCTTAGGAAAAGTTGTGAAAGGTACTGCATTAAAAAAATGTTAGAGCCACATATGAGTCCAATAACATCTTTTTAACCTAAATCAATTTTATTTACATTTAAATTGTGTTATTAAAAATTGTATGAAGCTGAAATAGAACGTTTTGTTGATTTTCTCTGTTGTGTGATTTTTTTTATCAATTTTGGCAACTCTCGAATGGTCGTAACTTGGGACTGCTCCTTTAAGCTCCTAGTGCCATGTCTCCAGACATAACAAACTTTCTGGATACACACACGTGACTGAGCTAACTTAGCTCGGGGGGAGGGACAAATGTCTACGCACTTTTCTTGAACTCTCATTTCTCTAGGAGCGAGAGGTTTGGGAGGATCTGGCTATTTCGACCCCAGTCTTATCAAATCAACCCTACTGGTTTGTCCATGCAAACCATTTCTTTTATTTTATTTATTTATTTTACGACAAAAAAAACAGTTAAAAACTGCGTATGACGTGCTATGGGGAAAAGTGAATTGTGTGCACATTTTCAAAATTCTGTGATCCCTACACTAAGTCATATACTACTTAAATTTTGAATTTTTGAAAGGGAGAAAAAAAACTCCCATGTAATAAAATCTATTTTCAAGGATAAACAAGCAATAAATTTTGAATTTTGAATTTTCTATTAAACAAGATCGAAAATGTCTGTTTTAAAATGCCAACAAACCTCTCCGAAATCTTTGATTAATAATTAAATTGTAAGGGTAAGGGATAGAGATGTGGGAACTCAAGAAAACGTATGCATAAAATATCAAGGAGATGCAAATCTGCCTAAGGTATTTGTAGTATCCAATCAAAGGCAAGACTTCATAAAACGATTTTTATTCAATAGCCAAGTACCATAGCCAAAGTTTCGTATCATCCGTAGAGTGTACCAAATGCGAAGCCGATTCACCATTGTCCAGAAGTCCCAAAAGCAGCCGAGTCGTTTAATACCCACTAGAGAGACGTTCTATGGGGAGAAGTGAATTCTGTGCACGTTTTCATAAATCTGTGAGCCCTAGCCTAAGCCATATACTACTTGAATTTTGAATACAGAAAGAAATAAGCGGTTTATTTTGCAAGGATTGTTAACAAACTATTCGCTCAGATGTAATAAGATCTATTTTCAAGGGTAAATTAGCTCTTATTTGGGCTATTATCCCTCATCATGTCCTTCGTGAAGAAATAATACTTCCTGCCAACACCACATGGAGAACGATAATTTAAATAACTATATTTCCCACTGAATTCTAGAAGACGTGCACAGATAATAAAGTTACATTTGTGTCCAGAAGCAAAACAAGGGGTCATCTCAGCATTTGCCCAAAGGATCAGGGAAATCGGACGAAAACAATGATAGAGATAAGGGTCATTGACCCAGAAGCTGCGGTACAATATTAGTTACAGGTTGTTTGGAATTATACAGTCCAAATGATAAACAATACATT